>CM059191.1:93872488-94200857 GCA_030323885.1 Branchipolynoe longqiensis
ATAAAGGTGACAACGTAGTACTGTGCACTTCTTGCTATATGCTGGGCAGATGGTAAGAAGTGGAGGGGCGGAGTACGTTGTAAAATTGTCCGATATAATACATGTGAACCGAGGTGAAGTTACTATAATAAATTACAAACTGTCTATATAATGATAAATGTTAAATTATAAAAACCCAAAGACATATAGAGGATGTGTGAACTTGGTAAACTATTATTCATTAGGTATAGAACTTGTATATTGAATAGTCTTTGAGAGGGAGTGTCACTTCCGAGTTTGACTAAGAACAGTCTTTGGAAGAGTCACCTCACATGCCCCCTCCCCCCCCACATGGTATTGTTATGATCATTGACCACTGCATTGTACTCTGATTGGAGGAGTGAGTCATGTGACCACTGCATTGTACTGTGATTGATTAATAGGATCATGTGACAACGGCCATCTTGAATCTTGAGAACCTATATAAGCAATAAACCAGAGAGTCTCACTCTCTTATTTTTTTTTGTTTTTTTTTTGTGTTTTTGGTTGGGTTTGCCCGTTCACTGAGTAAGTGTGGGAAGAAGTGGCCTTGTGGTGGGTGTAGTGCACACATGTAAGAAATGGCAGCCTTTTTTGGGGGTGGGTGTGAGGGGGGCGCCACATGTAGCTAAACCTTAATAAAGGCTCACTGAAATTACACTGGAGAGTTTTGTTCAACATTAAACCGACTCTGGATTTTTTTTAATGCACACAGACTTTTAAAGCCGGGATTTTATTTTAACTAGAAGCTGCAACGACTGTGGTTAGGGAAAGTCAGAGTTACGTCAACATTTTAAATATGGGGCGGGGCGTATTGCACAAATTCCACCCTCCGTGGTACATATTGTTTAGTAGGTGTGATATTTCCCCCACCTCCCTCCTGATGACCTTGGATGTTGCCAGAACGTAAATCTCCAACAAACAACCAAATCCTCTCCCCCCCCCCCACTCCCTGGGGTGTGTTTGTACTGTAAAACCATGATTTTGATGTCTGGTTTCAGCTAAATAAGAAATACACTGGAATGTCACTACATCATCTATAGATGCGAAACTCATGTTTTAAGAGATATTTGATTAATTTTCAACCGGAAACCAGCAGCAGCAGGTTTGTGGAGGGAGGGGTGTTATTCTCTATAGTTTATTACATCCACTATGATCCAGTAGTACCTATTTGCAAAGGACAACTCTGCATTCAGACTAACAGGGGTCCGTACACATGTGAAGATATGGAATTCAGGACTATTTCAATGCCGTTTTTTTAATAGGAATTCAAGACCATTTTCATTTGGATTTCAGGGGGTGGGGGACAATGGTGAATTCGGACTACTTTTGATCAATAGGGACAGTTTAATGGAATTCCAGGCTTTTCAAGACTAATTACCTAAAATAGGTTAAATTCAAGGACTTTCAAGGCTGTTTTGGATAGGAATTCAAGACATTTGGATTTCAGGGCGGAAAAACAACGATGGCGAATGGCGATTTCGGACTTATGTGAAGTAATATAACGACAGTAACACCGCGAGTAATTTGGGAAATCATCAAACAAAAAATAAAATAAATACATATATACCAAGAAAATCCAAAAAAACTAACATAGGCTATTAACCATACCAACCAATTATCTATCTGCTACTGAAATGCAGGCAATCAAATACCTTATCAGCAGCCACTGTGTGGTAAGATAACACCAACACTACAACTGGCCAGCATTGAAAACAAGCCTGGGTACCCGGGCTTATATGCTATGGACAGTATAAATACAGCCTCAATCAAAATTTAAAAAAAACAAAAAACACATTGCAGGCCGACAATAGCTCGTGCCGCTGTTATTAACATCTCATCGACAATGTCAAGGACAAGTGTAAGGAACGCGCTCCACTAAGGCCAATAAAAAACCACTTGCATGTCACTGGTGTCAATGTACACAAACTGGTCGGGAACCAGCGTTTAACAAATCCAAGTCAGATTAGTTAAATGGTTATCCATAAATTGTTTTCCTGAACAGGTATACACAAATTCACTTTTTTTTCTTTAAACATTAGCATTTTCTTTTAAGTAAGATTATATTTAGGTTCTACCATATTACACGCAAAATAATTTTGTAAAGTTTTGCCATAACCACCACTAAGAAATTAGTATAATTGTGGGTTTTTTGTGTGTATTTTTAATTGCTTTATTTGTCCATATAAAATAACAGGTTGCATTTATTTATTTCATTGCGAAGCAAGGTTAATCCCTTTTTCCAACTTTAAAAAGTAAAAATAATTTTTTTAAAGTACTTGGCACAGCTGGAAAGCTACACTAACTAGCTCTACATGTGGACACCGCTGACAGGCCTAACTATGAGGGTAGACCTTACGATTAAAAGAATATCAGTAAGATGTGCTCAATAATAAGATTTCAGATCATTGGGGTGCAGGCTCTCTTGATCCTTTATTATTTGAGTGGCTTCATGTCATAACATGTTATTTATCTTCATGCCATGGATTGGATGAAGGACTTTGAGGAGATTGTAGCGACTAGTTCCTTCACATTCGCCATCTAGGATATGGTAGCTCCTATATGGGTTATTCTTATTCCAACCAAATTCTTGAATTACATGAATAGTTGGGAGTGAAAGATTTGAGAGATGTAAAGATCTATTTCTAAGATGAAAGATATATTTCTTACTGTTGAATAAAAGAAATGATTTTTTTAAAGGAAAATGCAACACCCAAAATGCGAATTCTCATGTTGAACAGAATACTCATTGAGCATTCAATGCTGACTGAAATAAAATGAATACTAAGTCAATTTAATCAGGAATGAATGTGGTCTTGGAGGTGGGAATAACAGAATCGAAAGTGAGGTGAGAGATAATACGACCGCAATAATGACAGAACACTTGCCAGCCACAGTTTTTAATAACTGGTCAGAGGCATGGTGCAAAAATCTATGCCTAGAGACTACTGAATGAAACCAGGTTTCTAGGAATCTTCCGCAATCCCCAACAGTGCTAAGCGTGTGGGAGAATGTCCAAGCTTTATTATTGGAAATAATTCACCGCTTGTATCGTGTACTTGATAGACAAGCAAGGCCAGGGCCGTAGCAAGCGGGTAAGACGAAGGTCGACCCCCCCGTCCCCACACACACAAAAAAAAGAAATTTGGTAAACTCAATATTCATATCTGATTTACGGGGCCAATCTATTATCTAACCTGATGTAAGTATCTATGCTTTAATTGTCGATTTTTGAAGGAGTTTCTTTTTTTAAAGTCATGTGTTGCAAACTTGGTTGATTTAAGTGAACTATTTAAACACTACATATATATTTGACAAACTTAGTATATATTTATAGTGTTGACTGACATTGTGACAATATACCTAATTGTAGTGCATTTTGGATTATAACTAACGTTGCCATAATAACAACAAAACTATTTTTATTTTAACGCGGAAAATGCATAGCTATATATAAAATAGTGTAGTATCAAGCCGATGAACATGAATCAATGGTCCAAAGTTCAATACTGTTATAATTATTAATTATAATTCACCAACATCTGAATCTACTAAATGCACCAATGACCACCAAATGAATGCGCTTTGAGTCTGGGACGTAAACATAAACATTTTTAGTGCTGAACGGCGAGTTAGAAAACATACATGCAAATCTGACCACCAACCTTTATATTAAGCCAAGACATCAATATCGACATGAGCTATATACAGACTAATTAAACAAGCAGTTGATCCGGCTTGTCCCCAAACACACACACTCCGAAATAAGAGCTATAAATTGAAGGAGCGTCTTTCTATTTGTAATACAATGGGTGCAAATTTAGAACTCTACTCGCCGAAGAAATCCCTTTCAGCTAATGACTTTCCATTCCAAACTCACATCTCCTTTCTCCGTTTGTTTTACTGCAATCCATTCGATATATTGCCTCCCTACGCGGTAAATACTGCGTGCAAGGTTTATTTGTGGGGCTCAGACTTCCTCTCCTGTTAAGGGTTTTATGGTAGTTTCCAACAAACTGCGGATGAAGAATATACAGGGATGAAAGTAGTCTCCGGGAAAAAAAGCGGAAATGCTGATATTCTCCCATAGGCTTAGCATTGTCAGGGAATCGCTGAAAATTCCCGGAAGTCGGGTTTCATAAATATTGGTATACGCTGATAGTGCTGCGCCGTTTGAAGCACATATTAGTAGCATACGCTGCTAGTGCTGCGGTGTTAGAAGCACGTATTAGTAGTATACACTGATAGTGCTGCGCCATGAAGGCATTAGTGCTAATGCTGCAGCTTTTGCACCACATATTAGTATACGCTGATGGTGCTGCAACATGAAACAACATATTGGTTGGTCGGTTGCTTTACATCCTGGCAACATCTAAGGTCATATCAGGACGGGCGTAACTTATTAGTATACACTTATAGCTACAGGAAAAATACCGGAAATCCGCGAAATCGCGGAGATCTTTCATCCCTGAATATATCACTACTATAAGCATTTTTCAAGGATGAGGGGTCGCCTGCAAAAAATGTGGAAATCAGGCTGAGACCTTGCCGCCACATAGTGGGTTCCGGCAGAACAAGAGGCGAATTTCCGCGAAGATGCAGATATTTCCCCCATAGGATTACCATTGTCAGGGAATCGTGGGAAAATGCAGAAAGTCAGGTTCATGCCTAACTCTTACTTGTTTGGGTTTTATTAGTTACTCCTACAGTCCCATAAGTGAGTCTTTTATCTGGGGTTTTATGTTATAGCAACATTTAATGTCATAAGAACAGGATTCAGGCTAACTAATTGTTGTCATATATATTGGCATTTTCTCAACGATAAATTATAATCGATGAATATACAAAAATTAAAATTACGGAAATCCGCGAAAATCTTTCATTTTAACACCACACCAAGAGAGAGGACACACATTAAGAGCGGCTAACAGTTCCAATGCCTATTATAGCTGTATCCTATTGATTGATTTATGATTATGTAGCGAACACACCGGACACCACCCACCCGCCCAAAATCAAACTGGTGCCAAAATAACCTTTTATAATAGACAATATAGGTTGCCTAGTAACATGTGAAGTGCATCGATTTGTTGCAGGGTATACGCCAAATGGTTTTATAATACTGACCCAATAGAATATCAGGCCCCAGTCACCATATCACAATACCCTGATGCTGAGCCATATTATCCTGGCAGCTCCTGCCCTATCCTAGAGATAGTTGGTTAGTTGTTTTACGTCCTGGCAACATCTAAGGTGATATCAGGACGGCCCAGAGATAGCAAATACCAGGCAAGGTATGAGTAACTTCCAATGTCCTAGTCTCAATCGATTGGGGATCAAACCCACGACCTTTCACGTACATGACGCGGACACCCTATACTGCTAGCCTATATAGTCTAGACTAGAGTAGTTGCTGTAATAGGTAAGCGTGTTGGGTAATCATACTTGTCAGGCTGAATTAGTAAGTGAGGTATATTACATTATTTACAATGCTAATATTAAAGCTGCTAGTCCGGTGAAAATCAAAATGTTCAACACCAAAACACTGGATTTTACCCCACATATCAATCGTAAGCCCATGTCATACTATGGCTTGCGACCACTTTGGATCAAAGAACCTGCAGTCACCAGTGACCTGGCAACCAAAGCAATAGTCGCCAACCTCTGGGCGACCATTTTGGTCACATGGTTTTTTAGTGCAGTAGCTATAATCTTGCGATACAAAATGGTTGCAATGTCAGCGAGCACTGAGGATCACCCCCTTTTTGTAGTCACAAGCAGTAGTGTGACTGGGGTATTAAGGCAATGCACTTATTAGTGGGTTTTTTTTTTAAAACCTTATATAAAAGGGAATACAGTCAAGTTAAGAAAGTCAATAGATGTGATCTATGTGATATTATTCGACACGAAATTAACGGCGATTCTTTATGCTCCCGTGAAAGTGAGGTGGTCGACTGCTTGGGCCACTGACCACACCTCTGGTCTCGGCATCTATCCACCCACTACTGCTGCCACCTCGTGTTATATACGCACACTAGGAATACGGTAATCAATTAGAACACCCAACACTCACAAACAAGTAAAATATATTTTTTTATTTGTACTTGGTCGCCTTCTTTGCGCTTTGGTGAAAGCCATTGCACAAATACAGGACTTCTCAGTGGGTTTTTTTCAGTCAGTCATAGTTCAGTCATTTGTTAACGGTTATGTTAACGGTTATAATATATAATATATATTATATACGCACAGATCGTCATGCATCTTACAGACCACAGAATCTTCTTTACCACACTTAGATTTGAGTTTGGTCCTATTTATGCCATGATTTAGGAAATTTGGTCAAATGCGATATGCACAATTTATAATTAATAATATATATATATTTGGTAAATTGCACTTTTTTAATTTAAAAAACCCCATTTAAATAGATACAAAAAGTAGAAAAGAGGGATTAACTCTAGTAAAATCTTAAATTTCTGGCATAACAATAGACCAATGTTCCACAACTCACGTTACAGACATTCTTAAGGAGCACACAAAGCGTGGCTTGCAATGTAATCGATGTAAAGCCATTGTCACACCGCACCGGACTGAGCACCGGACAAAATGTATCAAAATGGAACAGAATTGGGTCAATTGGCGCCAGGCGACCAGACAAGTACCGTACACGTAACGGATGGGTACCAGACATGTACGAGACAAACCGCACACCAATGGATGGGTACCAGACATGTACGGATGGGTACCGGACATGTACGGATGGGTACCGGACACCAACTGGACACGTCAGTCCGGCGGTGTCCGGTAGAAGTTTTGTGCATGTTCAAAACTTGTACTGGACACCGCCAGACGGGTACCGGACATGACCGTACAGTACCGGACAATGTCCGGTTCTCCAGTCCGGTAAGGTGTGACAGGGCCTTAAGCCACTGCAGTAGATAGAAATGTTAGGTGCTGCGATATTAATTAGGTTTCTTTCAACATGTCAAAACTGTCACTAGTCGTAGCTTTAGTTCACAAGCTGCATATATAGACCGTTGTTTCCCAATGTCGACAGATACACAACGCTTGGGATAACAACGGTAACATTACTAACATGTATGTATTGTGTGTGTGTGTGTATGTGTGTGTATATAAAATGTATACAGGATGTATGTACGCATCTATGCATGGATGCGTGCGTGCTTACGTATCAGGGATGAAAGTAGTATCCGGGGAAAAAAGAGGAAATGCTGATATTGTCAGTCGGGTTTCATACATATTGGTATACGCTGACAGTGCTGCGCGGTTTGACGCTTGTATTAGTAGTATACGGTGCTAGTGCTGCGGCGTTTGCACCACACATCAGTATACACTGATAGTGCTGCGGTGTTAGACACATGTATTAGTAATATACGCCGACCCTGCTGTGGCGTTTGAAGCCATAAGTAGTATACGCTGCTAGTGCTGCGGCATTTGCACTACATATTAGTATACGCTGATGGAGCTGCAGCGTGAAACAACGTATTGGTTGGTTGGTTGTTGGAGTTTTATGACCTGGAAACATCTAAGGTCATATCAGCACGACTGCAACATATTAGTATACAATTATAGCTACAGGAAAATCCCGGAAATCCGCGAAATCCCGGAGATCTTTCATCCCTGACGTATACAGCTGACCAGTTCAACACCGATTTGGCAGTGGAAGAGACGGAGGGAAGGAGGGAGGGAGGGAGGGAGGGAGGGAAGAGGGAAGGGGGGTAAGGAGGGAGGGAGGGAGGGAGGGAGGGAGGGAGGGAGGGAGGGGGAGGGGGGGGGGGGGAGAGAGGGAGGGAGGGGGGGGGGGGGGGGGGGGGGGGGGGGGAGAGGGGTGGAGAGAGGGAGGGGAGGGGAGGGATCTGAAGCTACATTTAATCAGCTTGGCTGAAGGGAGTAAATGTAACACAGGAGTGGAAAGAGCTTAACATTTTTAAAATATAAATTTGGAAAAGGGAGAGGACAATCTGGTTGGGAGACGACACTGACAGAAATACAAAGAGTTTTTACATACAAGGTGTCGTGTTCTTTGTAGCAGAGTGGATAGAGTGTGTGACTTTTTTCACAGTCAGACTCCTAATCTGAAGGTCGGTGGTTCGATTCCCTGTGCCCCCTCCCACCTCTGGCAAGTTGGATTTCCACTGCTGTGTATAACTTACAGCGTCATCAAAGGCCGGTTGCTCTCATACCATGTCTATGTGGTATGGGAGGTTAAAAATCTCTTGGGTTGGTAAAAGTGTAGGCACGGGCTTCCTATCGACAAACTGTCTAATGGTGAAAACAAGTCTATTCAGACTTATTCATGATAGGCAGTATAAATCTTCCCAAGAAAACCCCCCCAAAAAAACCCAAGGAAGTGGAGCCGTGAGCTGAACCACCACACCGCGAGTCAATATTTACAATTTATTTTACGCAATTTTGAATGACAGGAAGAGGCTAGCAACGTGTTCTTATGAGTGAACATTTAGGGTTGTTTGAGGGTTATTTGTTGTTGGGTTTTTCAAAAGGGTGTTAACAGCGGACATACGTTGGAGCTTTCATTTGACATGCTATTATTGCTATTGATACTTACAATTTGTATACTAAGCATGATCTCATTTCTTCATTCTGGCAATAACAGTGCTAGACTCAAATTGTCTGGAGATGGTCAATTTGTTGCATAACAGAATTATATCGCATGCCATGGGTAGAAATGGCAACTTTAGAAATGAGAAAGGCGATTCAGGTGCCAGGAATAAACTATGCCACAATTATTATTTTTGTACACAAACACCGTGAACCAACTATTTATTCCCAACACTTCCTCCCTTTCACTACATTGTGTGCACTGAAATTATTGTTGTAGTTCTATGTATGTTGTAGTTCTATGAATGTTCCAGAGTTTTAAAACCTGTTTCTTTTACTTTTCCTGCCAGAATGGTCATAATGGATACAAAACTAAAGAGAGTGACCAGTACTTTATAGTGAAAGTCATTTTTAGCTCTGACCCACTCACTCACAGCAAACAACGTTAAAAGACAGGCGGTGTGCTGAGAGCAAGTGCTCTTGTTTTTCCAGGAGCCAGTCAAAATCAGAATCCAGTGCTGTCTGGAGAAACGAATATTACTATTATACGACTCTTCAGAGATGTTGAAGACCCGTGCTTTAGAACTATAGTTGATATGTTTGAAGGTGAGAACTTTTTTTTTAAACAAGAAAAAAAAAGACCCGGCAATTTGTGCAAATCTATTTCAGCTCAATGACAAGGTCTAAAAAGGGTGGCCAGAGAAAGTGGGACCGGGAGACAAACTATAAGTGAATCGTCTGTGAAAAGGGATATGTGGAGGAAGCGGAAGAGGGAGAGGAAGACTAAGAGGGAGAGGGAATGGGGATTGTGCGGGGTATCGGTAAGCAATGTCCAGATGCTATTTTTAATCTTCAGATATCGCTCAATTTCTGCTTCTGAATGTAGCAATGGAATTTTTATAATGACGTGGACAACATAAAATGATGGACGGGTTACAGCAAGTCACATGACCAATTTATAACAAGAACGAGATGCAGTACTAGTGGTTGTAGTAAGAAATGATGCTAAAACAGTATTCGAGGGAATAAGGGTTTGCTTGTTTGTGGTTTTACATCCTAGGAACATCTAGGGTAATTGGTATTACATCATCGGTAATTAGGTCAGTTTGATAGTTCTATCAAGTGTATCCTACTGAAACACTTACCTGCAATATCAGCACGTGTTTGTGGCATTAACTGAAAACAAGATTCATGGTTACACAAAACACCAGCTGTCAGAACACATCGCACTGAAACCGGGGTTTAAGCATCGCAAATCCACCTGCTGCAGTCCGATGGTTTTGAGTTTGTCATTTTCTGAGATAAATATATTAGGTTGACCGTTATAATCTACCTTACTTTAGTTTGAAGTAACTTATTTAAAATGGCTAACTTTTTAAAACTGGACTATATAATGGCACACGTCACATTTACGCTCTGCTGAGCCTGATTTCAGTGGGAAACAACAGCTGGTATCATTACAACAATTCAGTGAAGCCAAAATGAAAGTGCTCTATCGGAAATGGGGGATTGATTTATTAATTTACGGTTGAATTGATCACTGACACTCTGCGACAAATTGGCGTGAGGCGCAACATTCTCTGCCTCGGGCAACACCTTGAACAAGTTATTACGATGAGTAAAATATTAATGTAATTATAGCTTAACCAACAGCCTATAGCTTAATGGAATATCTCCCCCTCACATACATATCATTATTTTATTTGCATGTTTTTTTTCTTCTTCAAATTTAGGGTTTATGACCTAGCAACATCTGAGGATGGACATCGACTTGCAACAGAGCACACACTCAATGGCAGCACTATAACATTATCCCACCCAGTCACATTATCCTGAGACTAAAGCCCTAGTCACACTATGGCTTTCAACCACTTTGGATCATAGAACCGAGTCACCGTTTACCTTGTGGCCAAAGTAAACAATGAAATTGGTCGCCAACCTTCAGGCAACTAAAATGGTTGCACAGTCAGCGACCACTGAGGACTACTTGTGACCTCTGCGACCAACTCTTTTTTATGTTCACAAAGTGGTCGCAATCAGTAGTGTGACTAGGTATTATAAGCGAACCAGTCCATGCGATATTCTCATAATGCTGGCAAGTTGACAAATGTCAATGATTTGCACAATCCTAATAATGTAGGTTTGACAACCTCTCCCATATGTTAACATAAAATAAAGCATTGATAAGATGTGACCGATGTCATGGCCTGAAAAGCAATCCTAACATTACATTCACCCCCTCCCTACCTTCTAAACATGGTTTGATTGTGAAGAACATCAGCCACCCCTTCCACACACATCCATCTCACTAGAGCTGACCCACTACGTCTGCCACACACATCCATCTCACTAGAACTGACCCACTACATCTGCCACAGACATCCATCTCATTAGAGCTGACCCACTATGTCTGCCACACACATCCATTTCACTAGAGCTGACCCACTACGTCTGCCACACACATCCATCTCACTAGAGCTGACCCACTACATCTGCCACACACATCCATCTCACTAGAGCGGACCCACTACGTCTGCCACACACATCCATCTCACTAGAGCTGACCTACTACGTCTGCCACACACATCCATCTCACTAGAGCTGACCCACTACGTCTGCCACACACATCCATCTCACTAGAGCTAACCCACTACATCTGCCACACACATCCATCTCACTAGAGCTGACCCACTACGTCTGCCACACACATCCATCTCACTAGAGCTGGCCCACTATGTCTGCCACACACATCCATCTCACAAGAGCTGACCCACTACGTCTGTACCTGCGCGTAACCAGCTGCGCTGCGACTGCCTCTCTTATCAGGCGATGGGTGAGTTTGTTCAAGACAACCTTTACACACGGTGCTATTGCACCCCCCCCCCACTCCTACCTCCCCGCATCCTTTCTCCCGATGTACTACTCTGGTCTTCCCTCTTCCTTGCTTCCTCCGCATGTGCTACTCTGGTCCCCCCCACCTCCTCCCACCTCCCTGTGCTACTCTGGACCCCCCCTCCTCCCTGCGCATGTGCTACTCTGGTCCCCCCCTCTTCCCTCCTCCCTGCGCATGTGCTACTCTGCCCCCCCCCCCCCCCCCCCTCTTCCCTCCTCATGTGCTACACTGCTGCCCCCTCTTCCATCCCCATGTATTACTCTGTCAAACATCAGGTACAGCTTAATATCACTTCAACTACAATAGACTGGATAACTCCCAAGCATGACTACATATTACTGCACCCGCCTCCCCCCCCCCCCCCCCCACACACAGACTAAGCAAACAAAACATATTCCGAGATCTACAAAGGGGGTGATATATCAATAAAAATGAAATTGAATAATCCCAGTTTGTTACTTGACCGATGCCTTTGCAATGAGGTTTGATTTCTAGATATTTTACCATTATATAGCATAAATGAGAACACAGGTTGGTTGATATTCTTGTGATCTATATTGAAAAGTAAAAAGCAAATTTCAATGAGATCTCCTGTGTTTGAACTAAAACGCCAAAATGGCGCTATGAAATGTCCCCCTTCGAATCCTGCTTCAGAATAAAACAACACCACTCTCCCTACGTATGGTTCGAAGCTGAACACTGAGGATAATGTCAAATCACTCTGTCCACCTAAAGAACTACAAATGATGCCTACAACTAGTAGAAGTATGTACAATCATGGCATATCGCTACACCACCATTATCAGGAATGAAAGTGGTCTTCGGCTAAAATCACAGAAATCAAGGCGATATTATTACACCCATGGCAAATTTCCATGAAAACGCGGATTTCCCCCCATGGGATTAGCACTGTCAGGAAATCAGGGAAAAATGCTGGAAGTCAGGTTCCAGATATTCTTGTTATGAATGTAGTATTGTCCATACCTGACACTTTCTTGTTTCGGTTGAATGTTCTTGCAACATCTAAGGTCATATTAGAGGTTTCAAACTAACCAATTGTTGCCATATACATCCTGATTCCATGACATTTTGCTTAACTTATTAATTGGTCAAAATAAAATGTTACGCGGAAAACCGCAAAATCGCAGAGATCTTTCATCCCTGAATTATGAACCAGCCATGTTACCCCAATTGACCGACTTCCAGGTTCCGTACACATGTGAAAATGTGGAATTCAAGGCTATTTCAAGGTTGTTTTGATAGGAATTCAAGCCTATTTTAATTTGGATTTGGATTTTAGGGGGGAAAACAATGGCGAATTACGATTTCAGACTAATTTACTATCAGTGGGGACAATTTAATGGCATTCAAGGCTTTTCAAGACTAATTACCTAAAATAGGTTAAATTCAATGCTTTTCAAGGCCTTGAAATGGGGCAAATGAAGTTGAAGACATTTAAGACCTTCCAGGTGCCCGTACAGACCCTGGACTTCTGACAATGCGCACTCACAGTGACGTTATAGTGCTGCCCTGCTGGGAGACCAGGCCAGCCGCACCATGACCCAATATCCCAGTTACATTTTATCCTGATACTGTGCTAACCAGTCCTTGTCCTGACCTAGTAATGCTGAGAACCAGGCTAGATAGTGCCAAGTATAAATTTGATAAGTTCTTTGTTTGACTCGGGTAAGATTCGAACTTCCAACCTTCTGCACAGAAAGCCAGCGTTTTACGGACTCGGCCTCCACGTCCGGTAAAGGTGGTAGGATTAATACTAGGTGAGTCAAACTAAAGACGTATCAAATTGATACCTGTCGCTTCTTGCTTGGAATTCAGCATGATTAGAATGGGGCAAGAATAATGTGGCTGAGTGGAATATAGCTATAATGCAATGGACAACGATATAAAGCCACTATGAGTACAAAGTATCACAAGTCGGTACCAGCCCTGATATGACCTTAACTGTTGCTCTAAAATAAAACGAAACCACCCGTGTCTGCCGGGATTTAGCATGAGACGCGGGTGATGGCGTTATAAAGGAATAATATTGCCCTTCCAACAGTATCCGTACACCAACTACCCCATTAACCACGTTTTATTGAATGTAGTTTTGTTATAACGTCGTTAAGGGAAAAAAGCTAACTTACTGATGGATCAGGAGGTTATTTCAATATTCAAGACCTATTTTTAATAGGTTTCACCTTTGGTTAACGCAGGGTCCATACACATTTGAAGATATGGAATTCAAGGTTATTTCAAAGCTTTTCAAGGCTGTTTTTGACAGGAATTCAAGACTTTTCATTTGGATTTCAGGGGGAAAAACGATGATGAATGGCAAGTTTGGACTAATTTAGGTCAGTGGGGACAGTTTAATGGAATTCAAGGCTTTTCAAGACTATTTACCCAAAATAGGTTAGTCAAGGTTTTTCAAAGACTTGAAATGGGGCAAATGAAGTTCAAGACTTTCCAGGTCGCGTACAGACACTGAGTTAACTTCAAGGTTTTCAGGAATCTAACCACAACATTAAAATAGGGGGTGGGGGTGTACATTGCTAGGGGCAAAGGTTTATTGGGGACAATATTATACCTTTACATTGATGTTAAACTAAAGCGATGTCGGCTAAAAAGGTGATCATCGGATTGTGGGTTCAAGCACTCTCCTCTCTATCCACAAATACTTCCTGGACTGCCCTCAGTTTATTCCATAACAAGGCCATCACAACCTAAACGTCCTGATATGACCTTAGATGTTGCCAGGAGGTAAAACCCAGCCAACCTACCAAATCACCACCTAAACCTCGATGAGCACCATCCAACCATCCCAACTCACTAAATGTACTTTTCTGACCATTACTGCTTTACAAAAGTTACATAATTAGAAATGATGAATTGGCAACTTTGATAACATCGCCGTGGTTTTGGCCCTTGCTGCCAACACGGGGCTAAGCAACCACTACTAACCTCGTTAGTGGAATGTGTGCCTTGGTGTTTAAAAGAAAAGAAGACGAGGAGTTAGTCTTATGAATAAATTACTTATGAAAAAAAAGAAGTAATAACCCAAATTAATATAATTTTAAGGCTTTGCACATACTCAGCCCCCCCCCCCCTGCGAAAAAAGGCTATGTAACCCATTTAAATTATCACAATTTTTTAGCTGCTTATTGGATAGCTCGAGATAACATCCCACACTGAGTAAATCATCTTTTGACAAGAGTGTATTGTATCGCAATTCTTCATGTCCTACTCTGCTCCTCCGTCATGACGTGCCATAATGATTTTGTCATTTTCTGAGATAGATATATTAGTGATATAGTGATTGGTAGACAGGAAGTGTGAACACTTATTTGTCTCTCATTTTTGCTTGAGTGCAAGTAATTAGCAACACAAGGGATAAATTAGTAGCATGTGGTGAATAAGTGGTCAAATTTCCCTATATCATCAGCCCATGCTTTTTCTAATCGGTTCTTGAATGAATTTATTGAGCCGGTTGTTGTTTGGGTTTTTTGAATTTCAGATTTGAGTATTAATTCTGTTAAATTGGTCGCATTGAATAGATTTGGCCCGAATCGGTGGGGGTTTGGTTTGGGGGGGCATCTATAACATTTTGTGGGAGACTATTCCATATATTTATGATCCTGTTTGAGAAACTGTGTTGCCTTAATTTTGAAACGGCTCTGGGTTTTACTAGTTTGAGAGTATGGCCCCGGCTGCCTTCTCTTTTATTCAAGGTGAAAAATTGGTTCATATCTATTTTATCAAAACCTTTCATAATTTTAAATACTTCAATTATGTCACTTCTTTTCCTTCTGTAGGAAAGGGTAGGAAGTTTCAATTTCCTGAGCCTTTGTTCATAGGGTAAGTCCTTTATAACTGCAACTAGTTTTGTTGCACGTCTCTGAACCATTTCGATCTCCAGAATATCTTTCCGAAAAATTGGGCTCGAAATTTGTGGACAGTATTCCAAAATTGGCCTAACAAGAGACTTCAATAGAATGAGAAAATTGTTCTTGTTGAGGCGATGGAAGGTTCTTTTAATTATTCCTACTCTCTGGTTAGCATTTGAGATGATTAGGTTCATCATTATAATCTCTTACTTTTGTTTGAAGTAAAGTTGCTTTGAAATGAAAACATACCAAATTAATTTCGGCGTGCTTGCCAAAACTCGGATGCCATAGGCTTCAGTAGTAATATGTTCTGCTAAAGTGCTTAATAACTGCACCAGCATCTAAGTTGCATATGTAGGTTCAAACTTACATAAGGGTTTAGCTTTTGAAAATTTGCTACTTTCATCGGACTGCAACTTTAAGCTTCCTAAAACGGAACATAGCTTAGAAAGGCCCTAAATATAGAGCGAAATACACTAATTGCTGGATCCGGAAGTAGTTCTGTCTCTCCAAACTACCGAGTAGCAAACAGGAGTGCGACTACGGCAAAATAGCACATTCATAACGTTATCACCATTGAGAAGCAGCGCAATTAAAAAGGACCGAAAAGCGCTTTTGTACTTTCAATTTTCAGTAAAAATTGTACGGATATATGGGCATGCAATAGTTTTATGCAATTTCATTGCCGACATTGTCACAAAGCTAAGAGAATCTAAGGTGGCATAGTCCGATGATTTTGAGTTTCTGTCAAATAAATATATTAGACTGATCGTTATAATTCACTTTACTTTAGTTTGAAGTAATTTTTATTTTAAATGGCCAACTTTTGAGATATTTGAAATGCAAAATTAATTTAGACAAATACACCAAGACTGACACCATAAGCTTCTGCAGTAACAGATTCTATTAAATTGACTTAGTATTCTGTATGTGACGACAAATGCTAAATACGTGCACCAGTATCTAAGTTAAATATGCGGGATCAAATCTACACCATTGTTTTGGTTTTGAAAATTTTATGTTTTCATTGGGCTATGCAGCTTTAAATGAGTGACGCGAATTTAGAGACGGGATGGTTGGATTGGAGAAATAGAAAAATTATTTGTTGCAATAATACCCAAAGCTATGATACTGATAGAAAGCGCACTATCCTCACTGGGTCTTCTTCTGTAACCCTAATTTAAAGCCGCATTGTTTAAATCAAAACGTCACCTAGATTTTATGCTAGATATCCAACTTGAATACTGGTGCACTCATTATGCATTTACACAGAAGGAAAACTAAGCCAATTCAATCAAAACAAATAAAAAATGTTAAACCTGTTACTGCTGAAGCCAATAATGTTCAGCATTTTGGCATGCACAAGTTAATTTAGTGTTTTCACTTCAAATATCTATATTTAAACAATTATACTCATTTATATGTTATTTTATACAAAAGTAATTTATCTGGGGAAAAATACGGCAGAAACATCGGTGATGTAACTTTAATTATACAATTTACTAATGACAGAAGTGAGGCCAATATTGCATCGCTTGAAGTGTGATTAGCCATGAACAGTTTTGTCTGTTAGAGCTTTACATCCTGGCAACATCTCAGGTCATATCAGGACGGGTACCGACTTGTGACAGTGCGCACTCATGGTGACTTTATAGTGCTGCCTCACTGGGGGACCAGGCCACCAGCACCATGACCTGATATCACATCATCCTGACACTATGCTAACCAGTCCTCATCCTATCATATTAATGCTGAGATTCGAACTCTCGACCTTCCACAAGGGAGACCTGCACTCTACCGATTCGGCCACCGCGTCCTGTGCTGTGATCACATGGCAGAATATTGAGTCCTTATACTGCAATTTATTCATTACGCAAATATTCTGAGGTGACTACTATTTGGGAAAAGTAGGTCATCCCCCGACCTCTTGTATTGAAACCATAGCTAAGGCCAAATAAATTTGTTAAAGTTGCGACCGTCCTTTTGATCACACAAATCAGGGTCAGGTGGGCAGTTTTTATTTTTCTGGCATATGATGTAGATGTAACAAGTAACCAGACTTGATGGCCGAATGAGTTGAGGGTCTACCTCCCATTCTGGTAGGTCGTGGGATTTGAACTCCTGGGTTTGAACCCTGGCAGTCAAACCAATGACTTAAAAATTGATCAGGCATGTGATTGGGTGCAGGAAAAAAAACCTGAACATTTTCTTACGTTATCGTGAGGACACACAGCATCCCACCGAGTCGTGAGAGGGATGCAAATAGTGTATTTCAGAGGTGTTTCGGCGACCAGAAAAAAACCCGGAAAAAATCACATGCCGGATTGATACTTGTCGCTACATAACTTGGCGTTTGGCATTAGTAGGATAGGGCAAGGAGCAGTGGAATGAGCTCGACGCATTTTAAAGTGTTTTATTTGGGTTTTTTAAGGCACGGGCGGGGACGATCACCATTTTTGTGTGTGGCCTAATAGCGACAGTAGTAATTTAGGGTGTGATAGTGGTTTACAATGTTATTGCTTGTATTTCCTTTTGCTGAGATGAAAGTTTCCCCGCAATATGATGATCATAATAGAGGCTTTCCAGTGGATTCTTACAGCAATTCGAATGTCGAAATTAGTTTATTAGTTTTTAGTATCAAATAGTGGAAAAATCTGTGAGAACACGGATATCTTATCTTTCATCTATGCTTTGTACACTTTTGTAATATCCTACTTTTATTGTGTCATCAACAGAATGTCACTCTCCCAACATAGGTAAACAGAGCAATAACTCCAAAAAATGTAGTATAATGCAGAAATGCACCCAAATAAGTACAACCACAATATTTTGTTAAATCAGGAAACAGATCAATATAAAACACCAATAATGATAGCGATATGCACAAAATGTGTATAAAAGATTTGCATAAAATTAATATTCAAATACTTAAAATGAGAATTTTACTCATTCCCCAAATTAAGCAATGCATCTTTGCCTCGGCTAAAAGGTTAATTGAGAGATCTATACAACTTACAATAGAAAAGAATAGAACGGAAACACCTAGCCAATTTGCCGCAGACCTTATACTACACAAGTTACTTGTTATCAGTCACTCCAAATTAATATATTCAGGTTTTTTTGGTTTATTTTATTTGGACCTCAATAACAATACAACTTTAGTCATACCATACACATAGTACATTACCATTGGAGAAAGAATTGGGATTTCTATTTTGGGAGTGGGGGTTCTTGAAATAACTTTTTTTTTATTTGATTAAATCCACCCTTTTTGAAAAGTAACAATTTTAGAATGGGGCAAACAAACAAAAACAATGATAGGTATGTCAGCTACCGATAGATGCATGTAGCTTATCTGATATATGTTACCGCATTGTCTATAGGCCCGGTGTCACAGTTTCCGCCGTTCACCAGTTTCCGCGATACGCATCGCTTGTGCGCATTCGTCAAAATCGAACGGCATCGTCACTAACCTTATACATTTAATATGTTTTCTATATGTGTACCAAGTGATTTGTTTCTAGGTGGTGTGGTTTTAGAGATATTTCACCTTTTCTGTATTTTCTGTATGAAGATTGCTCATGACCATTGATAATACCTTGAGTTTGACGGTATGTGCAGTGCAAAACATTAGTTTTATTTCAAATTAATAGAAATCAAGAACCCTAACCTTATAAATTTAATATAATCTTTTTGGTAAAGATGTTTTCTATATGTGTACCAAGCGATTTGTTTCTAGGTGGTGTGGTTTTAGAGATATTTCACTTTTTCTGTATGAAGATTGCTCACGGCCATTGACAATGCATTTGAGTGTATACGTACCGCGGAAACTGCGACACCGGCTTTGATTAAAGTACTTTCACAAATTTTAGATCTCTGCAAAGAGCATGAACTAATCTCACCGAAAATATACGTTAAATTACCTGAATCAAAATATTTAGAGCATAGAAAGCTGTGACAACCCAGCAACGGTCACAGATTATTATAATGGTAAATCAGGACTAAATAAACTAAGCCGACATTAAAACTTTCTCCCCTATTAAAATATTTTCAAAATTATAACAGATAGAGCTGGTCTCCACAAGGTCTGTTTAAAGAGCTTAACTTTATACTGTTTGATGTGTTTAGAAATTTTAGCTGATATACCTGACAATAGCGATAATATGGAAGTTTGCGATTTCTGCACACGCACGATTGGAAAAGAAAGTGTATTTTTTTCAGTTGTTGGCAATTTAGATTGATTTTGGCTTCACTTGAATGATTGTCATAGCTCACCTACCTGACTACTTACCTCAATACGGCCACCTCGCTTCTTATTGGTCTGAATTGTTGACTTACGCTATACACGCCTGCGACTTCAGTGGCCATGACGAAGGAGACTGCCGCGTGCTGTGGGGGACTTTACTTGGGTTCTGTGCAAACTTCTTCCGTCATCCACAGATGATTTCGTCTTCACACACAATTACAGACCTTTCGTGAATTAACTTATTTCACTGTCCCACTGATAGAATCAGACTCAGACCCCTTTGGACACACAAAAACCAGTCATGGTCGACGACTTTGTGTCCAAAACAATGGTCGGCGACCTCCGGGTAACCATTTTGGTCACAAGGAGGTTCTTAGTGCAATATCTGCAACCTCTTTGCTACCAAAATGGCCGCAAGGAGGTCGGCGACCAATGAGGACCACTTTGTGACCAATCTTTTTGTGTGGTCTCAAGCAGTAGTGTGACTGGGGTATAAAGCATATGGAAAGGTGTATTGGAGGTACAAAACCATCCTATACCAGCTGTTATTTTTTAACTAATTTATACATAACTCCCAGAAGATCAAAGAGACGAAATATGTTACCCTAAAGTATAGATATTTTGAAGATTTCAAAATAAGTTGACATCAGGAAAGGTCTGTTGTACATACACGTGTTTCCATTGATATAGCAAATAATGATTTCTTTAAAATGTACAATGTCACCATTATATACAGTTGTGCATCGTACAAGGGTGGTCACTTATGAACTAAGGAAGCTAAAATATTCGGTATCTGTCCATTCATCTGCACACTACACCTATGTTGCTGCTGTCCTGACAGTAATAGACAGCTTGGATCAGTAGAATTAGTTGCACCTTATGAGACCTAACTAAAGACCACATCATGTTCTACGAGTAATACATTTTCCATACATAACTATCTCAACACCGAAATGAACTGATTTCCATAAGCAAAGACAATGCAATAATATTTAAAACGTTATCGTATGAGCTACTGGGACAGAAACTGCACTCAGACAAATACTCGACAGCATGCCTTTCCATAAATTATGTTCACATAACAAAATAAAACGAAAATTATATTGACATAAATGTTAAAATACGATACTGGAGAGATTGCAGACACCCACATTTCATGTTATATTAGCAGAGCTTTCAGTGCATTGATATCACATATCTTTTGTCTAACATACAGTTTATGGACAGGGGACATAGCTCACACAACTCGGTAGTGTTTATTTAAAAACTTTAAACGTTATGGGATGAAAGTGGTCTCCGGGAAAAAAAGCGGAAATGCGGGTATTCTCACATAGGTTTAGCATTGTCAGGGAATCATAGAAAATTTCCGGAAGTTGGGTTTCGTATATATAGTATACGCTGGTAGTGCTGCGGCGTTTGGAGAATTTATTAGTAGTATATGCTGATAGTGCTGCGGCGTCTGCACCACGTATTACGGCGGGATTGAAAAATCCTGGAAATTCGCGGAATCATAGAGATATTTCATCCCTGAATGTTATGGAACATTGTCTTCTAAAAACCCCATCAAAATGTTAAGCAAAAACGTGACATTTCTGCACAGTAATATTGAGTGGAGAATTTCTAGTAAATCATATCTATTAAAGGAGTCATCATGGGTGCAGGAGACATATATAAAAACCTAATCACCTATACTAAAATAGAATTGCGGGGAAAATTAATTTCTTATGGAGTTTTAGTGCCTTAAAAATGTGGTAACGTTCACCACCCTTCGTGTCTGCCACAGTGACGAACGTTTAAAGGTAGACACAATAAATAAACAAAATCACCTCAGTGTTTTCTTTCAGTTTCAATGACAATATCCATGGCAATAACAATCCAATGGAAATTTTAAGCATAGCTTGTCGAAATAAAGCGATTAAATTTTTTTGTTTTAATATTTGTGTCCGTTTTATGACGAACGTTACCATAAACAGTGAATTGGACGAACATAACTCATATTTAACGTTTTTTAAATATATTTATGTTAAGGATATGCCGATTTCTAAGTATTTTCAAGTAAATGTGAATTACTGTGACATTTTCAGTGGGTTTTGACATTTGGTGTCGATGTCATGAATGTCACATTTTTGCTCACCAGTATCGTATTTTTACATATATATATATATAACAACTGGGATTCAAACCAGCTACATTTGTTTTGACCAAATAATTTTCCACCACAGTATGGAATTTACTTTTAATTGAGCTATAGTACAACAGTCTGTCACTTTGCCCAGTGACCTAGTTTTGGCTATCTGGAAGAGTAGTCTCATTTCGTAGAATGCCAACACTCTCCATACATATATTTGGTGATACAAACAGAGAAAGTATGCAGAGCTGCGCCGGAAAGTACTGTTCTTGTCCCCCTAGTCCAAACCTATTAGCTTTTAAACAAAATTACACATTTCTGCTTGGAATTACATTAACTGATACTAACAAAAGAACGGAATATTTTGTTGAATACAATTTTGTCGGTAGCATCTGCATCAGTTAACATTGTACTAAATTGTTCATTATTTATATACCAACGTTAGAATAATAAAAATGATCTGTCAATTTGTGAAAAATAAGTAATAAGTGATCACACAAAAATATTGACTCTTGTTAATCATTGTAAAATAAAAAGAGTGAAACTTTACCATAAAATCAGACTTCATGCCGTTTATCACCAAAAATGGTTCTAGGCTGTATATTCAATTAATTTTGTTTACAAGTTTTAACCAGCATAAGTTGTGTCAACAACAAAAAGTTTGTTTTTTTAAAGAGAAGGAAACCTTGCTATTCTAAACGCTGTGTACATAAGTAATTTGCAATTGCAGTTTATGATAATGAATATATGTTCAAAGTTCACAAGTGCTTCTATGGTTGATTCATACTGAAGTGTGCACCCCAGTAATATTCTATTCGGTTGTACAAAATTAATATGCTTAATAAAAGCCTGAAACCTCCCCAGTGTTACACAGTTAGCACTAACAGTTATCACAGCAGTCATGTCAGTCAGTCACGTCAGTCAGTCACGTCAGTCAGTCAGTAAATCCGTTCGTGGAAGCACAGAGCTCCTCTTTCACTACATGCACCATCAGCCGCGTGCATTTAGAGACAGTCCCGTGATTTGTGCGACAGTCCACATTGAATGGAAGGAACAAAAACTCAAACAAAAAAATTGAAGTCAAAAACTAAAATTATAAGGAAACAGTAAATCAAAAAAAGTGTCAAAAAGAATAGTAATGATTACCGATTTTTTTTCTTTTAATAATTTTTTTTTTAAAGCCGTGAGTTAATTCTGAACACAAGCCTACGAAATCAGGAGTGGGTAAATAAGCAAATAATTAAATTGGCGAGTGGCTACGCGGTGATTTAGCCTCCGTTCCTCTGATGATATTCCGCGGACCGCAGCGGGGCGGGGCGGCACTGCCTCGTGTCGCAATAAGGCAGCCTACACGGTCATCTCCGTCACGTGTAATCCGACAGGGGGCGCCACCTCGCGGCTCCACCGGAGGAGACACCGAGCTTCTCCACGCACTTCCAAGCCTTGGCTTCCATTCCAATGCTGCTTGCCATCTTCGCCTCGGGATGTGGGAGGAAGGTGAGGGGGGATCTGACAGCTTCTCTTTCTGTTGTTCCCTTCCAGATTTGATTTCCCCCCCCCTCTCTCAATCAGACGTGGTGCAGAAGGACACATTCCTTGGGTTACTAGGTCGGCTGCGTCGCAGGGTTGTTTGGCACAGTGGGGAAACTGTCCAATTATTCAATGCCAGCACACACACACACCACTCCTAGCAGTGCATATCCAGTAGCACTCTCAGGTGGGGTGGATTTATTTTTTGCATTTGTGCGCGTGTGTGTGTGTGTGTGTGTGTGTGCGCGTATGTGTTGCTTCTTCATTCAAGTAGCCTTCAACAGCGGTGATGATGAATGCCACGTGGAGGTTGTGGGCTTCAGAGACAACACTACCATTTCGATTCCTTAGTGGATTCAGAAGAAACAGCATTTTGCCACTGCAGCAATGGGGGAAAGGTGCCACTATCGACATTTTGACTGGTCAATAGTAAGCAACCAACTCGTGGTTATATATATATTTTTTTCTTTTTCTCAAGAAAGCAAGAAAGAGAGACAGTAGTAGTAGCAGTAGCAGACGTGGAGCCCATCTGGATCCTAAATGCAGGGGAAGAGAGGCCTTAACCAAGGCCAGAAGAGACCGGGTGAGTGGACAGTCGAATGTGTTGTGACCTGGGGAGACCGGGCCTTCGGATGCACTGCACGCGACACTCTTCCACCACGATGATGACCCCTTCCATACGCACTTCAGCAGCAGCGTTGTGGGATGGGCATCACAGGCAGGGCGAGTGGAACAAAATTAAACATACACACTACCATACCTGTGTAGATCTTCTTACTGCGATGAGAAGCGACTTAGGACGTGAAGTACAATGGTCGGTCACGTCCCAAGTGAAAGTCTTTTGTTGGACTTTGTATGCATGCGCGCACCGAGTGAGGTGCTCGGACAAACAGAGTCTCTTATTGCTTGAGCTTCTCCTGGTAGTGCAAGACAACTTCTTTCTTCATGTGGCTAAGCACCTTTTCCTGGCACCGGCTCTTGTCTATACAGGAGACCGGTATTGTGAATCCACGCATCCACGTCTTCTAACTTCTAACAATCAAAATTTTACTTCCCCAATAACCAAACTAGCTTTTTTTTCTCGCTTCAAATTATGATTTATCCCCAAAGATTGTGCTGCTATGTATTGTAACCCAAAATTATTAACTGAACCCATACCAATAATACTGAAGACATCCGCCACGAGTGAAGGGATGTCATGGTGCAGGTCCTGTATGGGATAAGAAAAAAAGACCAAAATAAGACACCCATAGAACTAACTTCATCTAAGGTGAGTAGGCTTGCTTAGGTATCAGATGGATGTCCAATTAACATATAAAGTCCGAACTTATTAACGCGAATTAAAAATAAATGAAAACAGCACAAGAGATTATATCCAGTAATTTTTGTCTAGTTAGTTTTCTTTGTTTTAAAAGCAAATTATATAGATCTCCACTATTTGCATTAATTTAAAGTAAAAATATTGACCATGTGTGATGCATACCACTAAATTTCACTACCCAAGAATAACTCATGATATTTAAACATGAATTTTCGGCATTATACTCACACTAATGTCAGCTAAGACGCTTGCTGCCTGCTCCACTTTCAACGTACTGCGAAGTGACTGCCAGCAGAGCTCATAAACAGCTCGCTTAATGTCACTTTTGGACACACCTTCCCACCCAGGCTTCCCTGAAGATAGCTTAGCTTTGCAGAACTTGATGCTGTTGGTAAATAAAAACGGAATCTGTTAGAATATTGCACAATTTAAACATACATTATTACATAGTTTGATCAGATTAAACTGTGTAGGTTTGTGCGTGCATTAATTTAATTAGAAATATGAAATAACGCGCTTATGAATTCCCCCAAGTAGAGACTTGCAGATCCGTGTGCACGAGTCATTATGCATCGTCCCATAGGAAAAGGTTTATTGCGCGGAGCGGACAAACAACCCATATAAAAGACTGTTTTTCTTTCGCAGTACAAATCTTGAGTGGAAATTTGAATGCTTAGAATACAAACATTCGGGAATGTAACTTTCTAGGAACAAATACTTGTCAGTTGAGCTGAGAAAAGAACTCAAAAGACACCCAACTTTCGGCCAGGCTAATCCGTAAATGGCCCCATATAATTTGAATATAATCTGTTTGTTAACGATGCTATCTGTTTGTTTGCCAAGCATTTTGCTTTTATGTGGTGCGGTTTTAGACATATTTAACTTTTTCTGCATCAAGATTTTGGGTCATTGTAGTTTGCCATATTGGTTTCCCGATGCTACTCTGGTCAAAATTCCTGCCCTATAATTATAAACCAATGCACTGACTGTTTTTCCAGGTACATTACATATCATAACTTTGCTTCTACTTGACCTATTAAGTCTATTCATAGGGCCTTGCAAATCATCGTTTACGGGTCCTCACGTCTCACTCCAGAGGAAAAAGTTAACCGCGCAACGTGCAAACACCCCTTATAAAACATTGTTTTTTATCACGTTTTATGTATGAACAGTACAAATGTTGAATGGTAATTCCAATGTTTAGGATATCAACATTCTGGTAAGTCATTTTCCAGGAAAAAATATGTGACAGTTCAGCTTAGAAAAGAACTAAAAAAAAAATCACCCAAATTTGTGAGCTCCTCGCCGCTAATCGGTAAATCTCACACATATAAAATTAATATAATATGGTTCTTAAACATGTTATCTGTGTATATGCCAAGCGATTTGCTTGTATATAGTGCGATTTGAGAGTTATAACACTTTTGCTGACCCTCTCACCTCTGCTCATGCCACTTGGCATTCAAACCTTCCTTGTCTGCGCGATGCTACCCCGGTCAAAATTCCTGCCCCTATAAGTATAACCCTATGTACTTACTGTGAGGTAAATAAACCACTTTTAGAGTACATTATGCACCATAACTTTGCTTCTACTTGCCCTATTAAGTCCATCCATATGTCAAATTAAAGGTTGTAAATTGTTTTATCAGAATAGATTTGTTTTGAAAGCCTATCTCATATTTTTAAATTGCCTGCAAGTCTCTACCATTCATATGTCAAATTAAAAGGCTTAAAGTGCTTTATCAGAATACATTTGTTTTAAAGGCCTATATATAGGTACGTGCACGTCCGCGCCCTACGCGACGGCCGCTTTCTGCCAAATAAGTGTTCCTGGAATAACCTGTCTGATAGCAGAGGGGTGCTCCAAAATGCTTGATTTTCATTGGGTCTTATGGGCTATCCCCAGGAAGTTTAGCATATGACATAGATAAAATGTCCCTCTAGAACCTTGTCTTTACAATTTTCAAATATGTTCATGTTTTCTTTGTTTGTGCGTATTCAGAAGATTTGACGTGATTTCAACGCTCAAACTCCACCTTCTATATATGTTGGCATCTTTAAAAAGTAGCCAGACATTTAAATATGTTATTAATTGACCATTGTGTGAAGTTTCATGATGGTGTAAGGTCGAAAATGTACTTTGGTAGGGCCCCAACGTTTCAGTGTTATAAGATCAATCATTTCAATGATGACCGAAAAATCCACAAATATGTCACTAATGTATGCATTTACTTTTATTTTAATGTGTGGAATCGGCAGAGCAGATAGGCATCTACTTACACTGAAAATTTCATTTAGATATCTCGATTATTTAGAAAGTTAGAACAAAAAATGACTAAATTATTAACTATATTAGGTTTTGGGTCACACACTTGTAATGCTAAAACATTAAAACAAAAGAAGAAAACTAAGTTTCATGCTTAGAACATTGAAGAAATTTTGTTGTATTTTCACATTAGAAAATGGCAGATATCAGTCCAAGCTGATGATGTCACAAAGCCTTGTCTCTGATTGGTCCATTTCCAAAAACAGATTTACTAACAAATCATTTGCATAGAAGTTATGAATGAATTTGTAACACATAGTTTGGCAGTGCCTGTGGGCAATGCAGTAACACTTAGCCATAGGCGAGATACGCGACGCGTATGCGGCAGCGCCTCTATCGGATTCTGACATACCTATAATGGATATATATATATGATAGTTATACTAGACTTACTTGTATTACTGAGATTCTTATGAATCTAACAATACAAAGGTAAGGATGAAAGTGGTTACAATGGACCCATAGATATACTCATTATGCAATGAGAAATTTCTATAACCTTTCTGAATCACTAATGTATTCATTTACTTATATTTTAATGGTGTAAATCCTCCAAGTCGCTCACTCACTCACTTTTATTTTAATGATTGATTGATTGGTGGTTGCTTTACGCCGTGTCGGCAGCATAGGCCATATTCACGGCGAGAAATGTTTGTTTTTTGTTCAAACCATCGCTTTTACATGTAAAAGCAGACAATCAATTATGTGCCAATAGACACTAATTAAATTAGAAAGCTCACAATCATATATTTGTGGTCAAGGGAAACAAATTCCCATAGAAAAAGAAAAGTTTCATTAATAATTAATAGAATCCATTTAGTAAACTATATAAGCCACGAGTGGCCAACACGGCAGCGGCTAAGGACCACTTGGTCCCGCCGACCTCCCGCATGAGTCTGTGGTGGCTTTCCCACAGATGGTTCAATTTCTTTAAGTTTATTAATGTTTTCATCCCACTCATGTTGCCATTTGGATTTTATGTGGGTGGCTATTAGTGGTTTCAGATCAGAGTGAGGGATCAGACACGGTTCAAGATCACAGTTCAGGGCCTTCTTCGCAGCCCGATCAGCTCGTTCGTTTCCTTGTATGCCGGCATGGCCAGGCACCCAGCACAGGTGGATATCATACCCATCTGTTGTCAGTTGGTTCATTTTATAAATGACCGTTGCTAGAATAGGGTGATTCGTTTTCAGTCCAGCAACAGCCAGGAGGCAAGAGAACGAATCACTGTATATAACATAGTTAGTGTGGTTGGATACCTCGATACACTCCAAAGCGAGAAGGAGTGCTCGGGCCTCTGCAGTGAAAATCGAGCTCTGATCGGGCAAACGTACACCAAATTTTTCCCGTCGGCAGACTGCCGCAGCAGCTACCCGGCTTTGGTCTTTCGAACCATCAGTGTATATGGAGAGGTGGTCTGCAAACTGGCCTTGAATCTCTGCATGCAGTCCTTGGTACTCGAGTGGATGTGTCCCAGACTTCCTCAGTTCCGTGAGTCGGAGGATAACCGATGGCTTTCTCAACGACCACGGGGGATGTTCTGGGACTTTGGCATCCTCCAACACGTCCAAATCCACGCCCAAGGCCTCCAAATGAGGTTTCATTCGGAGCCTCAGTGGCCGGATGTAATTTGGCCTGGCTTCATACCTGGATTCGTCATGTTGCTCGAATAGACAATTGTGTGCAGGATTCAATGCATTAGTTTTTATCTTGACTACATATTGCATGGCCAGTTTGATTCTCCTGTTGTTAAGTGATGGTTCATTGGCTTCGACGTAAAGGCTCTGAACCGGTGAGGTGCGGAAGGCCCCAAGGGCCAGGCGCAGTCCCTGGTGGTGGATCGTGTCTAGCAGCCCAATATATGATTTCCTTGCGGAACCGTATACTATGCTGCCGTAATCCACTCGTGACCGAACCAAGGTTCTGTACACGGAGAGCAGAACATCTCTGTCCGCTCCCCACTCTGAGCTGGACAGCACCCTCAGAATATCCAGCGCTTTCAGGCATCTTGTTTTCAGGTACTTTATATGTGGCACAAAAGACAGTTTTGCGTCGAGAATGAGGCCCAGAAATTTGGTTTTCTCAACGACTTTAATGGGATCCCCATCCAGGGTCAGCTCCGGTTCCGCATGTATTCTACGCAGCAGGCAGAAGTGCATGCAGACTGTTTTGGTCTTGGAAAATTTGAAACCGTTCAGAACTGACCATCGATGGATCCCATTTATGCTTGGTTGTAGCTGTCTCTCTATGACATTCATGTTAGCACCGCTGTAATATAAAACAAAGTCGTCCACGAAAAGACTACAGGAGACCCCCTGCTTTACAGCAGCAGCAATACCATTGACCTTGACCCCGAAAAGGGTCACGGCCAGTATGCTGCCTTGAGGTACTCCTAGTTCCTGTGAGTGTAGGCGGGAATAGGTAGTCTTGACACGGACGCGGAAATGCCTGAAGGCTAGAAAGTTCCTGATGAAAATTGGCAAGTGGCCACGAAGGCCAATCGCATGAAGATCCTCCATGATGCCATGCTGCCAAGTTGTGTCATAGGCTTTTTCGAGGTCGAAAAAGACAGCCACAACGTGCTCCTTCTTAAGGAAAGCATCTCTTATGAAGGTCTCCATGCGCACCAAATGGTCGAGGGTGCTGCGGCCCCGTCTGAAGCCACATTGAAGGTTGGACAGGTGGTGTCCTGACTCCAGTAGCCAGACGAGGCAGTTGTTTACCATGCGCTCCATGGTTTTACAGATGCAGCTTGTAAGGGCTATGGGACGATAGTTGTGGGCTTCACTCTGGTCTTTACCAGGTTTGGGAATCGGTATTACTGTCGCCTCCCGCCAAGAGGCGGGGACGACACCCGACTCCCAGATGTTGTTGAAGAGTTGAAGCAACAGTCTCAGTACATGTTCAGGGAGATGTTTCAAAAATTGATAATGAATTCCATCAGGTCCAACTGCTGTGTCATGCGAGCTTTCCAAAGAACACCTCAACTCATCCATACTGAATGGGGAGTTGTAGTGCTCCTCGCCATCGGAAGAAAAGTCCAAGAGCTTTTGCTCTTGGCGTTCCTTGACCACCCGAAAGCCCGGGAGGCAGTTTGCCAAAGACGAGTTTCCAGCAAAGGTGCGAGCCAATTCTTCACTTATTTCGTCGAGTGATGTGAGAATGGTGCCGTTGTGTTTCAAGTGCTGGACTACAGAAGAATCACCTCCCCTTCATTTGATTCTTCTGATCATTGTCCATACTTTGCCCAACGGCGTGTGCATGGTGATGCTAGAAACAAATTGTCTCCAACACTGCCTCCGCGCTTCTTTGATTGTTCTGCGAGCGCGTAGAATTCTAAAGAGCGCCAGATTTTCAGTAGTCGGTCTCCTGTGGAATTTACACTGAGCTTTCTTTCGTTCCTTAATAGCCCTCCTACAGCCGTCATCTAACCATGGAGACGTCAAACGCTTGGGAGTTGCCGAGGTCTTCGGAACAGTTTTCTCCGCGATCCATCTCAGCATCTCAGGCATCGATGTCACTGATGTCTGGAGTGAACTCCTCGCAACATAGGGTCTGGAAGGTGGGCCAGTCGGCTTTACAAAGCCGCCAGCTTCTCTCGCTCTATGGGAGATGCCCCCCCGCAATTAAGAATAATTGGGAAGTGGTCGCTCCCGCAGAGGTCATCCCAGACCCTCCACGAAAAGTCCAGCGCCAGTTCTGGTTCTATAATGCTGAGATCGATGGCGGAATATGTTCCGTAGCCGGGATGCAAATATGTGTATGAACCATCGTTCAATACACACAGAGTATGAGCGGCCACAAGGTCCTCAATTCTCTTGCCTTTAGCGTTCCTATTTCCCCCCCACCCATAATGGGTTGTGGCCGTTAAAGTCACCCATAAGTAAATATGGGGACGGTAACTGGTCCACAAGGGCGTCCAGTTCTTGTAAAGTGAGAACGGAGCTCGGAGGAATGTAAATGGAACAGAGAGTTACAGTCTTATGCAGCGTCAGACGAACAGCTACAGCCTGTAGTGTTGTGTCTAACGCCACTGGCGTACACACCACATCACGTCTGACCAAGATGGAGGAGCCGCCAGCGGCTCGGTCTCCATCTGGTGCGTGCTTGTTATGAATGGTGTAGCCTTTAAGACTACAACTCTCAGAAGCTTTTATATAAGTTTCTTGTAGGCAAACAGCGGGTGGATTGAGGTTGCAACAAAGAAGAGACAACTCTTCGATGTTGCTCCTAAAACCTTGGCAGTTCCATTGAATAAGAGATGCACCTGTCACTGTCACTCGCCTTTGGTTTGAGGGAGAGACTTCGACTGCGGGTTTCCACAGTCTCAGGCATCTCAATATCGGCCAGCGCCCGATATCTATTTGATGTTAAGTTTTTGGAGATCGATGACCCCCTGGACGTTTTGTCCATAGGGGTCAAAGATCCCTTCGGAACTCGGTCCGACAAATTCTTCTTTTTGGGCATCGCCGGCTCGGCCAGCGTCTGCACCGCAATACTAGTATTACTTTTGATCGAAACCGGCATCGGATTTGGGACTGGGGTGAAGGCAGTGGGCTTCCCTCCAGTCAACCACGTCAGTTCAGTCTGGCATTCAATTGTCCTGTTGGAGGCTTTGGCTGCCGCAGCATAGCTCTTGGTGATTGGCGAGGGAGTATTCACCTCAGCCAGCCTTCGAGCTTCTGGGTAGCTTAGCCCCTTCTCAGTCTTGATCTGCTGAATTAGCTTTTCTTTTTTCCAGACAGGACAGTCTTTAGATATGGCCATATGGTCACCCAGGCAATTGGAACATTTTGCCTGGTTTTGACAACTGGTGTTGTCATGACCTTTTTGACCACACTTAAAACAGATGATTTCATTTTTGCATCTATCCTTGCCATGACCAAACTTCTGGCATTGGAAGCATCGAAGTGGGTTTGGGATGAAGACATCCACATTCACACTAAGGTATCCAATTTTCAAATTCTTGGGCGGAAAAGGCTTGCCAAACGTGAAGATATATGTCCCTGTTTTTATGGACTTGTTATCCCTCTTTATAACTATTCTTCGTACGTTTAACACTCCTTGAGACTTGAGCTCATGTGCTATCTCATACTCATCAACACCATCAAGATCTCTAGTCCGGATTACTCCTTTGCTAGAGTTGAGAGTTCGATGAGGAGAGGCCTTGATGCCGACGCCTGCTAGCGTGCTTGCACGTAGCAGATTGTCGGCATGCGCTTTCTTAGCACACTCCACCAGAATATGTCCACTTCGTAGTTTCTTCACATCTTTGACTGTGCCAGCAATTTCCATAATGCCCTTGTGAATGGCAAAAGGGGAAAGTTTGGCAACTGATGCCTCGATATTCAATGATTCAATCATAATGAACCGTGGCCAATCATCAGCGTTCGGACGTGAGTCCGAATCAGAGTCCGATTTCATTTCCGTGTCTGGTAATCTTTTGTTATTATTTGGGGGGTTTTGAGTATCCATATTGAATTGTTGTTGGTTCGTCATCCTCGCTCCCCACCCACCACGGAGCCCTCAAAATTGGGGTGTGCAGCACTGTGGTAACCGACAGATACACACCAGGGATACGAGGATAATATACGCTAGCATGGAGGCAAAAAAGCATAACCAGTACTAGATTGACCGTAGCCACTGCCTTCTAGGAAGTGAAGAATGACTTGGTAATTGTCATGACTTGACAAGAATGACTTGGTAATTTTAATGAGTGGAATCGACAGAGCAGATATTATATAACTTATAAGATATTTGACATTTTCCTGCAACTTGCAAGTCTCTATCTAGCTCAGTCGGCAGGCCATGACATGGGCATGGCCCATGACGGTGAACTAAGGAGTAAGGTTCTGCTTTGGCCTTTGCAATTACTCCACAAGACAGAAACTTAGAAAGCTTTTTATTGGTATTTTGCATGTCGTATAATACTCAATTGTGTGACAGTATTCACACAATTTTTAAAGTCTTATCTAAATCAATGCCAACTATGGCGATTACGAGTGTCACTGCAAGGAGAGGGACGGGATCTTCAATCGTTTAAAGTTTAAACGCCTGGCCCTGGGTAAAATGGATACGTCGTCGTCGTGTCAGTTTTACTCACTTTGAATTTGTGTTGTTTTTGTTTAAAATACTATACTATAACCTACAGATTAATCCTGACTTGAACTTGTGATCAGTAACAAACACGGGCTTCTTGAATTCTGATACCAAACATAAGTCTTAACTATCGTATATATACCTAATAATTTGTCAGACTTAGTACCCCCCCCCCCCCCCGACCGACGACATCAATCGTTGGAACAGTTCTTCAAATCAAAAAGACAAACGTTCCCAACACAGATCTCAGAAGGCGGTCATACCAATACAATAAATCCGATTCACAACCTGTTTACATGTGACATAAACATTTAATGCACACTGTATTCCTATATATTGATACTTACAACTCATTCTTGCCCGATTTCTCCCAGCTCTTGTACTGATCGCTTTGCAAGACGACGTTGGCCGCCATGTTTCACGAATAAACTGCCCGGATAAAGATAAAATAACCTCCGAACTGGTGGCTTTCAATCTAATTAATAAGTGTAGGATCATCCAGCTTTTCTTCCGATAAATATAATTATTGCTACTAAAATAACTTTGAACTGTATTCCTACACAATAGACTTGAAGTGCTATGTGCGTGTGTTAGTTTAAGAGTAATAGCAAGTGCCCGTGCTGGTTCTCAACAGCGTTCATTGCTATCTATTTGGGTGAGCAGCGCCCAGTGAAGAATAAAACATGGCGGCTGCCATGAAGCCTGTCAACCTGTCAAAATCACAGAAAAAGGTTGCAAAGAAACAACAAAAGAACCGTCATACATTATTTAAGCGCAATGGCATTGTTCCACTCGATTTCCCCACTCATGTAAGTTTGCTTATCGAGTTATGTAAGGTCAATGTATATTTTAAGAGACATCCCCTATTATCACCCATCATGACGTGCTATTTTGAACTAGATAAAAGATCCACCCACTATTTCAACTATTTGCAGTAGGCCGTATGGGTGAAAATCAGCCCATTAGGAAATTTTGTATACTCGTGATGAATAATCAAAATCCAGCAACCGGAAATAGCCTTATGTGGGCGGCGCCATTTGTATACTCGTGTAGTGGTCTGCACTGACCTCTCAGGCAAGTAACCACATAGACAGGTAGGCGTGGGGAGTGTGTTGATATCAGGGAGCCTAGGTGGTGTAATGGTTAGCACACTGGCCCGGAATGCAAAGAGATGTGGGTTCGAGTCCCGCTCTAGGCACAATATTTCCCATTTTCATCACCCCCACGACACTGGTGCCGTGATCAGGATCCTGTACAAGCTTTGCGCTGTATGGTTGTTGAACCTACCCTGTGTTTGTGTTAGTGCATTGCCTGTATGTATGTAATTGTAAGCATTACAAGACTTACAATTCCAGGGGGACGAGTGTAGTGGTCTGCACTGACCTCTCAGGCAAGTAACCACATAGACAGGTAGGCGTGGGGAGTGTGTTGATATCAGGGAGCCTAGGTGGTGTAATGGTTAGCACACTGGCCCGGAATGCAAAGAGATGTGGGTTCGAGTCCCACTCTAGGCACAATATTTCCCATTTTCATCACCCCCACGACACTCGTGTTGAATAATCAAAATCCAGCAAACGGAAACAGAAATAGCTTGTCGAACTTCGCTACACAGCAAGCAGGGTGCACGACAGCGATTGGTTAATAATTGCCTATGGGCTTAACGCCTTGATGATGCCCCACCGCAGAGTAGTGCATGCCGAATCGAGGAACAACTACACTGGTCCCTCCCTACAAATCTTCCATATATGGTCCGATAACATCACCAGGACCAGTGTATGTGTTCCTCCACGCTACTTTGCTTAATCCACCCCAGCCAAGACTTGGGTTACTGAATTTGAAATTCTAGCAACTCGGGTGACCCGGGTCGTGTTAATCAAATAAGGCCCAGTGGTCAGTCCTAAGCATTGCTTATTCATATTATTCTTCACATATACCAGTATCTTAATATTTACTAGATAAAAGATTCACCCCGTACATCCAGTACAGGGGTGAAACTAGTGTAGTCTAAATACGGGCGACAATAGTTTTAGTATGGAACAGAAACTAGAAACTGGTTCCTGGATCAAATGGCTACATATATCAGCGCAGAGTTGGTGAAATGAGTGAGAATGCAAAAAGAGAAGATGGTGGCGATAAAATTAAAATGCCGTCCTTTTTATTTTTGAAGTTTCTTGAACTACATGTTTTATTATATTTTTCAAATCAGAAGTAGTGGATAAATATGAATATTTATGTGAAGAATATATTTTGCTTTTTAAATTAAGAATTTACCCACTGAGTTCATATCCCTGCCATGTCAAAATCTTTCGCCAGTTTTTCTAATCGCACTGGCTATTCGCAGAGCGGCTCTGCGAATTGCCACCACCAATACTGTTATTCACAGAGCTACAATCAACCAATCAGCATATTAAGCGATATTAAGTATAATTAACGCCGAGGCATCAGCGCCGATGTTGCCGAATGTAAATCAAACAAAAAGCACAAATCTATTCACTGCTATGATCTAATTCTGTTATTTATAATCATGAATATTCACTCGGGGGGTTAAAATAATGTTATTTATAAGAATAGCTTACTCAAAAAGTGAAATTTGGTCAAATTAAACCCCAAATCTAAGCAATATTAACGCTGTCGCCGCATCGGCAGCGATATTGCGAATGTAAATAAAACAAAAAGCACAAATCTATTCACTCCTATGATCTAATTCTGTTATTTAGAATCATGAATATTTATTTACTCGGGGGTTGAAATAATGTTCTTTTTCTAATGGCAGTGGCTACGCGTACGTGAGCCGTATTCGTAGCCTGCCGGTCTAGACGTACGACCGTGTGTGCGCATGCGCCTTAGTTCCTCACGTATCTTTAGCCTATGTGGCTACGCATACGTGAGCAACTACCCTAACTATCACAGTAATTTGTGCTTTTTGATTGTTCTCTTATTTCTATTAAATAGTTCAGATCTTTCTCTACAATTTCACATTCAGCTTTTTTTTACCAGCCAATTGGAAGTTCTTGAATTTATTTAGCGAAAATAGTTTTTGAGGCCCTGATCCGGTACGGCTACCACTGGCACTGTCACTCAGAATATCCCAACTTTCACTATTATCTCTGCTTTTTAATCCTTTCAGAGGAAATTGCTCTCAGGTCAAATTAAATACTTCAGATCTTCCTCTTCAATCGTGCATTAAGGTCTTTTTAATTGACTCAATGAAAGCTTTAAAATTTATTTTGCAAATATAAATGCTCCGCTTAGACATAGCATTGCTGCAGCACAAATTACTGCGTTGTTTTAGCCTTTGCAAGTATAATGATCTGATGAATATATCTAAGACAAAACTAGCAATAGTTAAACATTTTGGGCGAAGAAACATACAATTCCACACAAAACAATCAGTTACTTTAAGGCTGATATCCACATCACCATTATTTCAGCTGAGCTGAGATGAGCTGAAACTAGCACATTTCGTAGCTGCACGTCCACATTGCTCAATGTCAACAGTGTAAGTGGCAAATTTCAAATGGACGCGTGCCATGCGCGTGCATCCTCACATATGCCTAGACCGCCAGGCTATGTGTATGGCTCATGTGCGCGCAGACTCTACGTTTTCTAATTTGCACAGCAGCTCTGCAAATAATAAATATTCTTTTGCTAATTTGCAGAGAAGCTCTGAAAATAACAAAAATGTGTCCGCTTATTCGCAGAGCAGCTTTGCAAATAACAATAATGTGTCCGCTTATTTGCAGAGCAGCTATGCAAATAGCCTCTGCCTTTTCTAATAGGTTGGTTTTCACCCCTGTACTGGATGTACGGGGTGAATCCTTTATCTAAATATTTACCTGCTATTTTGAATTGAAAAATATTATAAAACATGTAGTTAAATAATTAATGGGATTTAAAAGTGAAATCGATGGCATTCTATGAATATGGTCACCATCTTGTCTTTTTGCATTCTATCCTATTTCACCAACTCTGTGCTGATATAAGTAGCCATTTGATACTGGAACCGGCGATTCCACTTCCTGTTCCATACTAAAGCTATTTTCGCCCATGTTTAGACTGATCAGTTCACCTCTGATTCTAGATAGAAGATGCACCCTTATACCCCAGTCACACGAGACCTGCGTTCACTTATGATCAATTCGCGACCTCCATACGTCCTCCTTACGACCGCCTTATGCCCTCCTTATGTGCTGGCGCCACGAGGCCGCCGACCTCCTGGTGAGCATTTTGGAAATTTTGGTCGCAAGGAGGATGCAGCTGTTGGACTTGCAGTCTCCTTGCGACCAGTGCTGTCGGCGCTGGGTTGCCATTGGTTGCTGACTGGGCGGCGCTGCCAGGTCGCCGACCTATTGGTTGGCGAGTTGGTGGTGAATGCTCGTGACCTGGTGCCGCCAACACATGCAATGCCTCGCTCACCGTGTGATCACCACCAGGTCGCCAGCGGATGACAAAAACCAAACCGACACCCGGCTTTTACACCAACAAAGCTGGGTCATCCCGGCACCGGGTCGACGACTGCTCTCACAAACTGCTCAGCGCCAGGTCGATGACTGCATTTTTGAATCAATGTATGGAGTGGGACGCTGGGAGGTTGGCAACCTTCTGGACGTAAGGAGGGCGGAGGCAGACGCTACCTCTCGTGTGACTGGGGTATTATATGCAGAGTAGGGGTTTATCTACTCTGACTCTCTGGCTCCTACTCGGGCTACTGTAGTATGGGGTGAATCTTTTATCTAAATTTGAACCTGAAAATTCAGACGTCTAGATGACTTTTTAATTTTAATTTGTTATTTGAGAATTAATTGTGCTTTAATTAACCATACTTTGCGGTATTAATTGGGTGGAGTTGTGAGCTATCATATATTTGCATGGAAATTCCTAATAGTTGAGTAAACGATTAAAAGATTCACCCCGTTCCTACTGTACCGGTATGCACGGGGGAATCTTGTAGCTAATCCTGAATATGTGCATCACTGGGGGCGGGAGATGGGTCCTTGTTCCAACACTTGTTTCTCTATTTTGGCGTATAGTTGATGTACTTGGAAAGAATGATGAAAACAATAAGATGACAGCGATTCTATGCTTTCAATTTGAATTTTAAAGTCTATTAACCGACGTGATTTAATCAATTTAGCATTTCAAAAGTTGCGGGGTATGGATAATGTATGTAGCTTTTTCGATTGGGAAATCATGTGCATACATCCGTAACCCATCCTCCCAAAGCTTGTCTATAAGTTATAGTATAAGGTTGTTTTGAAGCTCTGTCCGGGAGACGGTGCTGCGGGCGTAACTACTTTCAAATATAATCAATTGTATATTTAAATAGTATATGACTCAGTTGAACTGATATGGGAAATATAATAAAAATGTTAACTTGCTTCGTTCAAGTCTTAATAATTTTCATAGATTTATTGTAAACATACCTTACAGAGAGTTAAAATAAAATAAAAGAATTGAATACATTAAGTTTTCTAAACTAAAGGTAGCGGACAATGGAAAATGACTCATTCAATGAGTATGTGAAGAATATATCAAACTGGATAGATTGGAGATTGGCGTGATGATGTCCATAATCCAGCAACAAACGGGGTTTTTGTTTTTAATATAGGGTAGTATAACAACATTGCTTAGCAGGGTACTGGAATAACTATGTTATCTATAGTCGATTGAACACAGTTATTTTGGTGTTCAAATAACGTTTTCTGCATTTCGATTTTGCAGCATCTGGTCGTGGCGAATGGCGGACTAGATAACAACGTTAGTCTTGATGATCTGCAAAGTGCCTTCAGCGTGTATGGCGAGGTGGTGGACGTGGTAATGCAGCCCCAGAAATCATATGCCTTCGTTAGCATGTCCAGCGCACGTCTTGCAGAGGCCGCCTACGCGGGGCTGAATGGCCACCCCTTGGTCAGAGCGAAAAATGGTGCTGCTGTCACTGATGTCATACTCTATTTGGATTATGTTGATTTGGGTAGGATGCTGTATGCTCGCATTGTATAATTACATAATTCGACACCGGGCGCTGTGGCCGAATCGGTAGAGTGTGGGCCTCGCGTGTGGGGAGATCAGGAGCTTGGTTCCCGGTCAAGTCAAACCAATGACTTATCAAATTTATATTTGTCGCTTCCTAGCCTGGCACTCAACATTAATAGGATAGGGCAAGGACTGGTTCACTCAGTGTCAGGATAATGTGACTGAGTGGGATATCAGGTCATGGTGTCTGTGGCCTGATTTCCCAGTGGTACCACTATAAAGTCGCCATGAGTGCACTGTCACAAGTCGGTACCCTTCCTGATATGACCTTAGATGTTGCAAGGATGTAAAACTCCAACAACCAACCAACATAATTCGTTTTTTAAATACAAAATAAATTGGTATACAGATATATTTTTTAAAGGCACATTAGTTGATTAAGCAGGGGAATTTCTACCAGTTAATGTAGATAACAAAATATGTCTTCTGTATCACATTACAGCTATTGAAAAAAACCGTGTGATTTCGCGGATTTCCTCGATTAAAAAAAATGTATTCGCCGATTAATAACATGGAGCTTATTGTTGCATATTTGTGTCAAGTTCCAGGCCTTACGATGCCATCATCACGCCACCCACCGGGTCTTATCCTCTTAGAGAACTTTGTCACTGAGGAGGAGGAGACGATCCTACTTGAGTCGATTAAATGGGAGCAGACTGACGCGAATTTGTCTTCTGGTGAGATTTATTATTGCTATACTCCACTTTATTTAAGAAAACAAACGGGCCGAACTTAACAGCTCAGTTCGAATATGGGTCATTCTCAGAAAGTGTGTACCACAGTTTTCGTTTCCGTGTTACATTAATGATTTTGCCTTCTTTTTGGGGGGATAGTAAGTCAAATAATTATTGTTGACTCTGTTTTAATTATGTTAGCAATACTACATGTATTTAATCTATCTTGATCTGGCTGTGTTGTGTAGTGAGAAATACCAGGCACATAGACGCCCAGTCCTAAAGGAAGTCATAAGCAACACAAAAATCCATGAAAGGAGTACATTTTCTATGGCCGCCCAAGCCTGGAACAAACAACCCCCAATAGCAAGATTGATAAAAAGATCTTAATAAATGGAAACGTTTTCTAAAGAACAAATGATAAGAGATGTGCAGAATTAGCCTAGAAACCAACATTACAAAAAATAAAAATACTGATATACATATCAAACCAGCTGCATAGCTGTCCAACGATTTTCTGCTGAAGTAAAAATAAGAAAATTTGCATATCGACACCATACATCTATACAAACATTTTTTTAACTTTCTTTTCTTGTAAGAAACAATTCTCTTGTTTTAAGTGAAATCAATAGAAATCTTGTTTGAATTTATTGTGTGGGTTAAAATGATTTTATGGACGGATGTTACACAGTTAATTTCAACAGCTTTCTCAGTTTGTATGAGATCAAAATGAAAAAGTGAAAATAAAAAGAATTCAAGTCTGACATATGCACAACATTTAAACCTTGATATATATATTTATATTGATTCTATTATTTTTAATGTTTTCTGCTATTGTTTGGCATGTTTTCACTTTTCCTTTCCATGTCACAAAAGCGGTAAACAGTTTCTGACAATTACCCATATACTTTTTAAATATTTAATTATTTGTTTCAAAGGGAAGGATTACAGAACAACTGCTGTGAATGTTCAGTTTTGGATAATGAAAAAAAATGGGTTTCTAAATACATTCTGAGAGAAGAAAAATTAACCAATAGCCATAACCTATAGCAGAATGTCTTTTTATGGTCTGATAGGTTTTATATATTCATAATTGTAACAAATTTATGTATGGATACTTGTAATAGGACTGTATTTTACATGTGCCATAAAATGAATGGTACATCTTCAGTACACATTTAATTCTCTTCTTATTTTATTTATCTTTATCTTCCTTTGCCATTCCCCGTATAAAAGCTGCATAGTCCGATGAAAGCATCAAGTTTTCAAAACCAAAACAGTGACATACATTTGATCCTACATATCTAACTTAGATACCGAAGCGCTTATTAAGCATTTGTTGCCACATATAACTTAGAAGGGAATACCAAGTCAATTTAACCGAACCCATTACTGAAGAACCCTATCGTGTCAAGAGTTTTGGCTTGCTTGCCAAAATTAATTTGGCATCAATTTACACCTCAAATATCTATAATAAAAAGAATCCATTTAAAATAAAATTTACTTCAAACTAAATTAAGATAGATTCTAACGATCAACCTAACATTTATCTAAAGCCGTGTTTACACGGGCAATTGTAAAGCGAATTAGACAAAGCGAATTATATGAAGCGAAGTAGTGGCGCGTTTACACACGGAGCGGTTTAAGGCGGAAATCGATATCTGCGCATGAGCAAGTCCAGAATAACCAGCGCCAGTTTCGGTTAGTCGACGTCGCCGCGAGAGTGTGGGTTCGACCTAGATATGTATGGACTGAATCATATTGTTTTGGAACGATCAAAACTTCTGCTGGGTAGTGAAAACCTAAAAATAAATACTGAAAAAAATATCTGCGCGCAGCTAGCGGTTTCATAGACTAAATTCTATAATATGCGCTTTTGTTCGACCAGAAAATCAACAAACTCAGTTCTCGACTGCGCATGCGTGTGACGTGCTTAAGCTAGTTCGCTTTATATAAACTACCTCACGAGGTGGTTTACATAAAGTGAATCATATGAATCGAATCCGCCTTAATCCGCCTCAGAGTCGCGTTTACACGGCGAATGTGAGGCGAACTAGGCAAGGCGCTTTATTTGAGCCGTTTTAACTCACCCGTGTAAACACGGCTTTAGATAATGACACAAACTTAAAACCATCGGACTATGCATCTTGAAGCTGTGACAAGTACCATTGTATAGACGGGGTGTAATGACATCACAAGACAACTTTCGGTGGCCATATTGGATTACATACAGAAGGCTTGCAACAGCCTACATTGTGCTTATTTACTGATTTGTTGGTTTATTTGTTACTGTTTTGAAAAGTTTGGCCTCAGAAGTTGTTGCTAAAGTGCTGAAAGTAAGCACATTGAATGTAAACTGCCCAGAACCTCCCAGAAGACAAGAAAACTCTGTTTTACTGCATCTGCACGCATTCACAACATGGCTAGGGAGGGTGCTCGTAATCCAAGATGGCTGGCCATTGACTGCTGAGTGATGACGTCACGTGCACTCCCTCTATTGTGCAGATGGAGTGATGAAACATCGGCGCGTGAAGCATTATGGGTACGAGTTTTTGTATGGTGTCAATAATGTGGACCGAAGTCGGCCCTTAGAGCACGGCTTGCCGCCCGCCTGTCGCCTCGTCACAGACCGCCTAAGTGCCGCCGGACACGGGCCCAGCGCCACTCCGGACCAACTCACCGTTAACCAGTACCAGCCAGGCCAAGGTACCCTCCTGTGATTTTATGGTCTGAGAAGGTAGCGTCTCTCTTGTTTTTTTGTAAATTAATTTTATTCATATATATCTTTTGTCAGTGCCATAGCCCTGGTCTTCTGACCGTATGTGTTCCAGGTATATAGCTTCTTACACAATTTTCTTTTACATGGTTTATGTAGTAAATATATCCCCAAAGAGTCAAATAGTCAGGATTGTAAAGTACTCATAATCAGGAATGAACGATCTCGACAATTTCCAGGATATTCCTGATTTTTTAAATAATAAATCTGAGATTTGTGTCGTTTCTAAAATATCTAAGAACTAAAACCCCAGCAAAGAAATAGTCTAACGGCGCGGTGGTTTTTTAAAAACTATTATAATATCAACACAATGTTGGGATTTCCTTATACTGAGTATGTGTGAATTTTTACGTAATTGCCAAAATTGTCTTTTAAACTTGGCACTGTCAGGGAATCGCAGAAAAATACCGGGAGTCATGGTTCATCCAATTCTCTCCTAGCTCCATTCTACTGATGAGTCAGTACAGATTATCCATGGAGAGCAGTCCACTGTCCTCATTGTGGCTACATTGTCGCCCACCCCGTGGTCAATTTCAATTTTCTCCCCCTTCACGATCACTTTCATCCCACCATTTTTATGATTTAGGAGAATGTATGGTAATAATCACGAGGATAAGGCTACTGTTATTGGAACAGCATTCTGTTTTCAGTGTGCTTGATTATTTACAGATATATCACCATAGATTTCCACTTTTTTGTTAATGCCAGAGACCACTTTTATCCCTGCATAATGGAGGGTCTAATTGAAAAAGAATTTTCGTTGTTGCATATGGTTGACAATAATTGACAAAAAAACTAAATACATTAGAAATTGTATTATACTTTGTTATAGTTTACGTTTTGTGCTCACTGTTTTGATTCGACTGAATAATGTACATTTCAGGTATCCCGCCACACGTGGACACACATAGTGCATTTGAGGACGTGATTGTATCTTTATCATTAGGATCCCAAGTATGAATTCCATTGTTTCAGTAAAGTTTTGTTTCACTTAAATTCCTCCTATGTGAACGCGTTCTCTTCGGCTGTGTTGCTAAGAAAAGTCCTTTGAATTGAGCATTTTTAAACCGTGGCCTCTGGATTAACCTTATTTCTACCATCGATTAAATATAGTTATTTTGCAAACACCAACAAAAAATATGTTCGTTACAAATACCTTTGGAATAACAACAAAAATACTCATGTGCACCTTTATTAATGACAGTATTTGAGCTGTTCTTTAGTACTAAGGTATACCTAAGAAATACTGTTCTAGGATTTGGTCAGGTATTTTGTGGTTATCTATATCAAATCAGTTTCTATGGCTAACTTTTATCTTAAATTGGAAAAAGAGGTCCGATATATAACCATCAGCAAAGTTCAAAATAATTTCACCAGGAAGTTTGTTGCATATTTGTTCTTTACTGATATTATTGCTGTTATAGGATAACACAAAGTTCTTTTTACACAATTAGCATATTCATATGCCGTATAAGATAATGGAGGCATTCGACTGGGCCTCTCTATGCGAATATCAAATTATTTCCTTACAAATTCCTATTTGACTGGGACCGGAAGTGGGTTACTATACATATGATTCGGATGTGTGTTGTGGCTCCTTCCGATCCATCCGTAAATCTTGTTGATAGAAAGGGCCCAGTCGAATGCCTCCATTGTGTTGTGATTTAAAATGTTCTCTTTAATAAAAAGAAAAGAAAAGAAGGGCTAGGCGACTCAGTGTATATTCTCTAATTTGGCCTCCAAGAGCTGCATAGTCCGATGAAGCACCAAATTTTCAAAACCAAAACAATTATCTAGAATTGATTCTACATAGATACTGACGCACTTATTAAGCATCTGTTGCTATATAGAAGAATATAGAAGAGAAGATTGAGACAGTTTAATGAATGCTGTTACAGCTGAAGTCCATGGTGTCAGAGCTTTGGAATGTTTGCCTAAGTTAATTTTGCATTTTTGCACTTCAAATATCTCAAAAGCTAGCCATTTAAAAGTAAAAGTTACTTCAAACTAAAGTAAGATAGATTATAACGATTAACCTAATTAATATATTTATCTCAGAAAGTGACAGAAACTCAAAACCATCACACTATGCAACTTTAAGCAAAGTGAATGTTCATTTATGCGCTATATAATTCATTACGTGTACATGAATACCATTACTGCCGCCACCTGTGGTCGGTTTCCTGTACCAAAACCGTACTTGTGAGCTGCACAGTTGAGTGTTTGTGTCGTGTTGCAGTGCGTGATGGACTTCGGGCATCCTGATGGTGCGACCACCCTCAGCATGGTGCTGCCCAGGCGCAGTGCCCTGGTGATGGCGGGAGAGTCGAGGTGGGTAGCACACTTACACTTCAACCACTAGGATGGCCCTTGGTTGAGTCAAACTAATGACTTAAAAATTTATACTTATCGCTTCCTAGCCAGGCGCTCGGCATTATGAGGATAGGGCAAGGACTGGTTGGCTCAGTGTCAGGATGATAATTTTTTATTAACGAATTAATGCTTGCACATTTTATCACATATTTTCAATTATTTTCGATGTGTTTTAGATGGCCTAGTTTAATATTTGTGGATGAGAATTTCCCACCGATTGGCGGTTCCAACCTTTTTAGGTCTAACCTGTTCTCATCCCTGCTATATACAGAAATGAGAATTTCCCACGATTGCCAGTTTTCACCCTTTAGGTCTGACCTGTTCTCATTCCTGCTATATACATGGATGATTCGCTGTTTCCGATCTTTTTAGGTCTGACATGCTCTCATCCCTACTATATACAGGGATGAGAATTTGCTACCGATTTGCGGTTTCCTGCCTTTTTAGGGCTGACCTACTCTCATCCCTGCTATATAGAGGGATGAGAATTTCCCACCGATTAGCAGTTTTCCCGCCTCTTTAGGTCTGACCTGTTCTCATTTCCACTATATAGAGGGATGAGAATTTCCCACCGATTGACTTTTTCTGTCTTTTTAGAACTGACTTGTTCTCATCCCTGCTATATACAGAAATGAGAATTTCCCACCGATTGGCGGTTTCCCGCCTTTTTAAGTCGGACCTGCTCTCATCCCAGCTATATACAGGGATGAGAATTTTCTACCGATCGGCGGTTTCCTGCCTTTTTAGGTCTGACCTGCTCTCATCCCCGCTATATATGGGGATGAGAATTTCCCACCGATTAGCAGTTTTCTGCCTCTTTAGGTCTGACCTGTTCTCATTTCCACTATATAGAGGGATGAGAATTTCCCACCGATTGGTGGTTTTCTGTCTTTTTAGATCTGACTTGTTCTCATCCCTGCTATATACAAAAATGAGAATTTCAGACCAATTGGCGGTTTCCTGCCTTTTTAGGTCAGACCTGCTCTCATCCCTGTTATATACAGGGATGAGAATTTCCCGTCGATCAGAAATTTCCTGACTTGGGCAATGACTCACCTTTTTAGGTCTGACTTGTTCTCATCCCTGAATATTACAAAACTTTACGATACAAGGTACATGTGGACACACGGGATCACCCCGCGCTGCTCCGACATTGTTCCGGTTGAAGTGGACGGGGGGAAAGCCGGAGAAGGAAAGCCCATGCGGCTCACACTCGTGAAGAGGGACACGAGGACTTCGTTTACCTTCAGGAAGATTAGAGATGGTCCATGCACATGCAGTGAGATCCCCCTATCCCTTCGTATTAAAGATATTTATAATCATCAGACATTATCTGACACAAGATGCTAATATGTTAATAGTAGAAATTATATTTTGTATTGATTGATTGATTGATTGATTGCTGATGATGAGTTAACGGCATGTCGGCAACAAGGGCCCTATTCATGGCGAAAAGCTAGTGTCATCTATTCCGTCTGTCTTGTCAATTATATTCAAATTCCTGCCTTGAAATTTACACGAAACTCCCAAATGGTTAGATCCATGTCAATTGATAGCAAAAGCCAACTCTAATGCAATTTGGAAGATTTGTGTCAACTGAGAGCAAAATCTAACCCACAAAGAATAGCCAAAATTACCTGAGGCAATATCGCCCAGTTGCTTTTGGATTTCCACGTGGTGTATAACTTACAGCGTCATCAGAGGCCGGTTGCTATCATATCATGTCTATGTGGTGTGGGAGGTAAAATTATCAAAACTTAGCCATTAAAAAGTTATTTCAAAATAAAGTAATATCGCCCAGATTTGTTAGTGTTTTACATTTTGACATATTTTGTGTAATTCAATGTATATTTTGTAAACAGATTGAAATTGGATACATTGACACACAAATAGCTCAGCTTTTCATGGACATAACGCTCTGAGAGGGTTTGTTTTTTTTCATCATGGAAATAATCATATTATTGTGAGGGAGTGGTGGAATTCCAATTGGATACCAACTTGCTAATTGCATCTGTATGCTTAATTTTTGTTTGTTTTTAGAGTTTGCTGAGCAATGCGATTCACAACAAATGCAGAGCAAGTATGTATTTTTGGTAAATGGTATATTAATTAGCATGTTTTTCCCCCTCAGTAGTCAAGTTTTATGGATGAAAATGATGCTAGGTATTTATGACTTGTCAATGTATATGTATTGTCGTATAATATTAACCACACCAAACATACTGAACACACCAAACTGCAATCACAACAAACCACCAATAACATTCTTAATATTTGCATAAATGATATTTAAGCTACACATTACAACCGAAAACTAACCACCTTAGCATCAATGTATACATAAAATTCGTATGAAGTTAAAGTTGTATATAGCATTAAATTCTCCAAACCAAAATACTGATCTAGATTTGATATTAAATACAGGTTTGCTGCATAGAAGGGTTACTAAAGTCCCTGTCACACTATGACGTCCGGCATCAGCGCGTGCTCAACGTTTGAAAACTTGCCAGTACGACGGCATTCATCAAACTTTTCAGCAGCCGGGGATAAAAATGGGGGTATACATAACGTATGCAGAACGTATCTCTGACCTATTGCTAGCATATGAGAGCATTCATGTGCTCGCAAAACGTTCACAAAACGCTCGCATACGCTCACAGAACGCTGACAAACTTTACATACATTACTCCATCGCTAGAAGTATGGCATAAACATTAAATATGCTGGATATATGGCAGGCATATGTTTGATGTACGTTAGGAGTACATAATGTATCCGTTGGCAGTACGCTGACTGCACGTTCCCACTGGCTGAACGTAGGGCTAACGTGCAGCAACATATACTAACGTACTCCCAATGTACGCCGATGTATCCCGAACGTACACACAGCATACGTTCAATATATAAGCCACATGTCGACACACGTTGGAAATTTTGAGCATGCACACAAAAATTTCGGAGCCTGGACGCACGGCGACGTAAAACGACGTACCGGGAACATACCCGATGTACGCCCAATGTATACATCACATATGACGACATATACCTACGTGTTGGTCGAAAATCACATACGTCGGCATACGCTAAGGCTATACGTCGTAGTGTGACAGACCCTTAAGTCAAGTTAATAGAACCTGTTAGTGCTGAAGCCTATTGTATCAGAATTTCGACATGCACACTAAAATTAATTTAGCATGTTTTCACTTTAAAACCATCCATAATGAACCATTTATAATCAAATATTCTTCAGATTGAAGTACGGTCGGTTTTAACAATCAACCTCACCTCGAAAATTGGCAAGACACTCAAAACCATCGGACTATGGACCTTTAGTTTAACCAAAGATATTCCCGTCCTGATATGACTTTAGATGTTGCATGGACGTAAAACTCCAACAACCAACCAACTAACCAACCAAAGATAGGTATCGCAGACGGTATCGACTAATCCATTGTTCTGACATCTGATTCTAACAGACGGGCCGAGAAGAAACGGTCGGTTCTGCAAGTGCCCAACTCAGATGAGGAGGCTCGGCAGGTGGAGCGGGAACATGTCCACAAGGTGCGACATAAACATTCAGTTAATCTGTTCTAACATTGACTGACGGAAGTAACTAAAAATAATATCATCTGATGTTAGGATAGCTTAGGGAAAAAAATTCTATATTTTATTTCTTTAAAATTGCTCTGGTGATAACTCTCAAAGTTGCATAGTCTGATGGTTTTGAGTGTCCGCCATTTTTCTGAGATAAATATATTAAATTGATTGTTATTATCCTCCTTACTTTATTTTGAAATAACTTGTTAATGGCTAAGTTTTGAAATATTTTAAGTGCAAATATGTCAAATTAGCTTTGGCATGCACGCCAAAACTCTGACATTATAGGCTTCAGCAGTAACATGTTCTATTAAATTATCTCGGTATTCCCTTCTACATGGCAACACATCCTTAATAAGCGCATCATTATCTAAGTTAGATATGTAGAATCAATTCTAGATAATTGTTTTGGTTTTGACAATTTGATGCTTAATCGGACTATGCAGCTTTAATTATGTTACTAAGCATGATTGCAAATGTCACATACATACATACCACTATCATTAATAATAAATTATTATGATGAATGTAATCTTTTATTTGTTTGGGAACCCCCCATCGTTAATGATTGTTTGGTTCATGAGTCAGGTGATGAGAACAATCTTACTTATGGGAAACAATTTTTTTCTTTCCCCTTGAAGATTTATACTGCCTATCATGGATAAGTCTGAATAGACTTGTTTTCACCATTAGACAGTTTGTCGATAGAAAACCCAAGCCTACACTTTTACCGACCTAAGGGATTTTTAACCTCCCACACCACATAGACATGGTATGAGAGCAACCGGCCTTTGATGACGCTGTAAGTTATACACCACTGTGGAAATCCAAATTGGCAGAGGTGGGGGCCCGGGGAATCGAACCACCTACCTTCATATTAGGAGTCTGACCCAGAAAAAAGTCAGACACTCTAACCAGGAGTAGGCTAGTATAGTAATAAGAGTAGAACAAAATAAAATAATACATATATGCCAAGAAAATCCAAAAAAACTAACATAGGCTACTAACCATACCAACCAATTATCTATCTGCTACTGAAATGCAGGCAATCAAATACCTTATCAGCAGCTACTGTGTGGTAAGATAACACCAACACTACAACTGGCCAGCATTGAAAACAAGCCTGGGTACCCGGGCTTATATGCTTTGGACAATATAAATACAGCCTCAATAAAAAAAAAGATTAAATTTAAAAACCACTCCGCCACAGAGAACACCACAGATTTTAGTTCCGTTGGTTTTCCAGCATGGCAACGACACATTACTGGAAACTATCTTTATGTATTATTATAGACTCCGTAAGAGACAACGTAACACGTGTATGTTGGTTGAGATTGATACCTCTGGCTGGCCAACAATCTAGGCTACCATTTGTTTTATAGTCAAAATAACCGATGAGAGTGAGAGTGATAGTAGTGCTCACACAGCTCGGCAGCGACTCGCGTCGGGTTTGTCTACCTGAGTGCAAACGCAAGTCACCCAGGCCGCTGGGTTTTCGAGCGGGCAGGGCGATAAGTAGAATTTTCGGGTCGAACGCTACATGCCCTCCGTTAAATAATATTTATATTCTTTATTTTTATATAGCACAGAATCCTATAGGTTGTAGTGTAGAGGTATTGGTCTTGTAGCGCTAGTGCCAGCTGGGAAACTTCGAGATCGAGTAGAAAACGGAGGAGACAAATTGGAGTGTGGGGCTGGAGAGGGGGCTAGTAGGAAACGGGAAAATCGACATGGAATTCTATGCTGGACTATTAGGACGGCTAGATTTGAGGTTGTGAGGTGGATGGCGGGCAGATGTGTGTTGAATGAAAGTGGAATGTTTGAAAGTGAAATTTTACTAAAATGTGGTAGATACTATTAGGCCAAATACAAAAAAGTTGGAGATCGTCCTTTTGATTACACAAATGAGGATTGTGCGGGCGACTTTTATTGATTCTTTCATTATTCAAAAAATATATATATATATACTGATGAAAGGATTACATGTCATTCATGTACACATCACAATGTTTTCAGTCAAACAATGAACGATGTATTCTCATTTTGAAATGTATTATATCATACATGTCTAGAAATTTCAATTGTGTGCTTACGAAAGTGGAATTGTGCTAGCCCCACACATTTTTAACAATTTAAAAAGAGAAAATCAGGAGCGGGCGATTTTTCAGGTATGGACGGGGACGATTACCAATTTTTTTATTTATTTGGCATTAGGGGCAGTGCCATGTTATGGAGCTAAGGAATGTGTCTAGCATTATTTCAGGGTAGCTCTGGTGTGGAGGTTGGTAATGTGTGTTAGTTACTCTTTAATAATCACTACGGTCCTGTTGTGATAGGTCTATGAGGAAATCGCCGAACACTTCAGTGACACCAGACATACTGCGTGGCCTCAGGTGGCCGAGTTCCTCAACAACCTACCAGAGGGCGCCATTGTAGTGGATGTAGGCTGTGGCAACGGGAAATACTTGGGAGTCAACAAAGCTTCGTTTAATGTGAGTATTTTCTGTTTAAAAAAAATAATTTAATTAAAAAGGGGAAGAAAAAGAGGAGTATTTGAAATCGTTACCGATATGTATACGTGATCATTTACTCCATGTAAACTAATCGGTTTTCGTGACTTTTTTATTACATTTTATTTTTACAATATGCATTAAGAGGTTTCTTGCTAAGAATTTAAACTTCTTTTTACAACATCTAAGTTAGTTTATTTTACAATATCCATTAAGAGGCTTCTTGCTAGGAACATTTTTTAGAACATCTAAGTTTACATCAAAGTGGACCCCCAGTTGCGACAGTGTGAACTCATGGCAGCTTTATAGTGCTGTCTTATGGGATACACTGCCATCAACATATCTTACTCACAACCGACCATTTGGGAGCGGACGCCCTACCCCACTAGCCCATCTCGTCCGGTTTAAGCTTACTCACATGACCATCTCGTCCGTCTTTAGAACGGCATAGGATGTAGCTATATCTGTTTTCTATACATTGTGGTACTGTTATTGTAACCTATATATATCCTCCGATGTGACTGACACTTGTCAACATCCAGTGGACGTGAGGCGGACCGAAGGTGGGTCCACCGCTACAGTGTTGAGCCTTAAGGAGTATAACAATATAATAACAATTCCCTTACCTATCTTTATTCTCGCAGAATACGTTATGGTAGGGAGGTGGGGCCGGGGGGGGGGGGGGAGAGTGAGACACCACCTGGAAGGAAGGAGGGGAATTAGGAGAGCTGCTTGAGGGCAGACCTCCAGCTTTCCAGGCTGCGCCCCCACCTCCAGTAACCCAACTACCCAAGAACATATTGTAATGGCCCACGGCCCTCCGACTCTCTCGCTCACACGGAAGAACACCAAGATTCAATTGAGTGTACGCTTCACCTTTGGTTTATTGAACCATCTGCTCTCCGCGGCGTCAGTAGTTGTCTGACCCGCCCCCTGACTCGCCAGATCCCACATCGACTCTATAGGTGTGTGTGGGGGGGTGGGTCAACCACACGCAGTAGAGGTCAGCCCAGTTGGGGTCTGACCGGTGGTGACCCGTGCCGCCACCTAGCGCAGTGTAATGGTACTGCGCTGATGGCGCCGTAGTCTCCGCTGCTACCGCGTGATAGTAGAGCTCATGTTCAGACTACTACAATATCAAAAGTAGGTTACAAGACGCAAAGAATAGAACAATATAAATACAAAGCAGGAGAATTACATACATGAATAATTGAATAATTAATTTATACCTCACACATTTAGATGTGTATATATATTAAATACACATACATCCATACATATGTCGTGGGGGTGATGAAAATGGGAAATATTGTGCCTAGAGTGGGACTCGAACCCACATCTCTTTGCATTCCGGGCCAGTGTGCTAACCATTACACCACCTAGGCTCCCTGATATCAACACACTCCCCACGCCTACCTGTCTATGTGGTTACTTGCCTGAGAGGTCAGTGCAGACCACTACACTCGTCCCCCTGGAATTGTAAGTCTTGTAATGCTTACAATTACATACATACAGGCAATGCACTAACACATACATACACAGGGTAGGTTCAACAACCATACAGCGCAAAGCTTGTACAGGATCCTGTTCACGGCAACCAGTGTCGTGGGGGTGATGAAAATGGGAAATATTGTGCCTAGAGTGGGACTCGAACCCACATCTCTTTGCATTCCGGGCCAGTGTGCTAACCATTACACCACCTAGGCTCCCTGATATCAACACACTACCCACGCTTACCTGTCTATGTGGTTACTTGCCTGAGAGGTCAGTGCAGACCACTACACATATATGAATACATATATGTATGTATAGATAGTATATAGTATGCAGTTTAATTGCATAAGTCTCATATAGTCATTCAGTATCTGCATGCAACAGAGGATATTACCACGCATGCACCATGGTCACGGTCCCGCAGCCATAGTGTTCATCGGCGCCGTCAGATGTTGCATGCATTGTGAATATTGTGTATTAATAGTGACTGACTAGTTTGGTATCCTCCTAAAATTTACAAAAAGGTCCAAACATGAAAATTATATTTTTCTTGGAAGCTCCAATGCCCCAAAAGCAATATACTTTTGGAATTGTCAAATATCCCAAAATTTTACTGACATACGGGCATTTGAAAGTTAGTAATTTCCATAGCTTTTGTATGCACTGTGGCAACAGTCCCACAACCGTAGTGTTTGTCGTTGCCCTCAGATGTCGAATGCGTTGTGAATATTCAATTCAATTCAATTCTTTATTTCAGACTCAGGATTATGGTAGTTACATAATTCGGTCCATAGTAGGTAGATATAAAAATTAATGTAAATAGGATATAAGTAATAGTATGAATACTACCATACTAACCAATATCAAAATGTTGGTCTACATACAGTAGTTTGTACCAATGCCTCCATATGGCAGATGTAAATCTGAGATCACTCTCTTCTATTTTTACAAGTCCCTGTATTATAACATTTTCTGACTTGTCAAGTCTAGTAATAAATTTGAATGTTAGATTCCTGATAACAGCCTGGAAGGCTGGCACATCAATATTGGCAAACAGCTGACTAGCACTGTGATACCTAGGTAGCCGGAGTAATAACCTCATAATGTCATTATATGCTACATTCAGTTTTCTAATGCTATACATTCTATAGTTCCACCAAATCTGGGCAGTATACAAGGGAGTACAGAAAGTTCTAAATAAATTTACCTTCACATCAGCTGTACACATATGAAATTTCCTGATGAGCATATTTCCCTGAGCATATAACTTGCGACACTGTCTATTAATATCCCTGTCATCTCTAAAGTCATCGGTCATAAAGTGTCCTAAGTACTTGACTTCAGTAGAGATTGACAGGGGAGCACCAGTTAACATAAAATCAGGAAACACAGTATCCTTGTCATATTTTGATCGAATGATCATAACCATACTTTTAATAGCATTGTATTTGATATCAGCTTCTATGCCATATTCAGAGCATATATTAAGTAGCATTTGCAGTCCACTGCTATATGGTGAGAATATTACCAAATCATCGGCATACATGAGATGATTTAGAAGTAATAATCCATTAATACATCCAGTTTTACACTGATTTAACCTTTTCGACAGGTCATCCATATAAATATTAAATAAATAGGGGGACAATATCCCTCCCTGACGTACACCATTACTGACTTGGATGGGTTCTGACATGGCATCACCCCACCTGACTACCATTGATTGGTGCGAATACCAAAATATTAATATCCTGATGAGATAGCCTGGAGTACCACGCTGCACTAGTTTTTCAAACAGTTTTGCATGATTCACTCTATCAAATGCCTTAGAGGCATCAAGAAAACACAAAAACATAGTAGAATTTAAACTATGATACTTCTGTATAATCTCCTTAAGAGCATAAATGCACATATCTGTCCCATGCTTCCGCTTGAAGCCATATTGATTATCATCTGTTTTTAAATACAACTCCAGTCTATCTAGCAGTACATTTTCAAATATTTTTGACAAAATACTAGCAAGTGCTATAGGTCTATAATTATCCTTACTGTTAATCCTTCCCATTTTGTCCTTAATTACTGGTACAAGAATAACAGAGATCATAGTATCAGGCAGAGTTCCATGTATGAGAAAGCCTGTGAGGCACATAGCTAACATGGAAAAGACTCTTGAGCTGGCATATTTGAGATGCTCTGCATAAATACTGTCAGCACCACAAGTCTTGTTACTATCAAGTTTTAATATGGCATCCCTGATTTCCTTAGCACCAACATTTATATCACTACACATTTTGACATTAAACGTAACACTATCAACATTACTGCATACACAGTTAAATAACTCTTTATAATTATTTTTCCAGAGCTCGGCTATCTTCTCACACCCTCAATATTTGTGGGAAGTGGTGTTTTACTATTGTCTATCAATTTGACCTCTTTCCAGAATTCTTCTACATTGTTATTCTGCAGCTTAGTGGCTAAGGCATCTCTCCTCATAGCATCCTCATTGTATTTAATGTATCTTAAAGCATATTTAAAACGGGAATTTGTCCTCTTTTTCATTTCAGAAATATAACCCTGCCTGGGTTTACCCTGTTCCTTCCACAGTAAGAAGGCTTCTCTTGCAGCTTTGTGAAGGTCTGCTACATGTACATTCCATCCTGGACGGCACTGAGTGTTACATTTAGGGAAATTATATAATGGCTTACTTGCCAGCTTAAGGGCCTCTACAATGTTTTCATAAAAACTACATAATTCATCTGCATGTTGAGAAACCTTACAATGCACATCTCTACACATTAGAGCATCTGTGGGTATTTTAACATTTTGCAAGAGAGTTTCAGTATTTACACTATATTTATGAATCTCATCTTGTTTTATTCTGGACCAGTCTAATTTGCATTTATTGCAGCTGTTTGCAGTCTTTGACATATCAGGTACATTGTTTAAATTCAAGGTCATACCTACAGGTATATGATCTGTGGTGGCATATATATATTGTGTGTAAGCCTACTTATTTCGATAAATCGATTATTTTCGGAGAGAAAGCAAATTAGTGGGCGAGAAAGTAAATAAAGTATACTTCAATAATTAAAGACAGCATTACAAAAGCGAGGAGTATTACCTCACTGATTACTGGGTGAACTCGTGCGTGTCTCTCTCACCAGGTGGGGTGTGACCGGAGCGCCGCGCTGTGCGCCATCTGTCGGACTCGAGGCTTCCCAGTGTTCGTCGCCGACGCGCTTCATGTTCCGCTGCGCCCCCAAGTGGCAGACGTCGTCATCAGCATTGCGGTCATTCATCATCTGTCCACCCAGGTGAGTTCATCATTTCTTCAGAGGTCATCGATACCCTCGTGGTGGCTAAAGTAACCAGATTCCTTCAAGTGCTATTTTTTGCTAAAAAAAAAATTTTTAACAGTGCACTGGAAGTAGGTAGTGAGGTTGGACCCCAAGTGGGGGCGCCACCGTCGGCGTTGATATATATATAGAAGTTTTGTTATTTTATGTTAGCATGGCCGTAATCCATTAACACGACCCGGGCGACTCAGGTCACCCCAGTAACCCACCTCTTGGCTGGGGTTTGCTAGGAGCGATGACATCACATTTGTGCTGGTACCTGTAGGATAACAGCTACCAGTACAAGTATGTGTTGTTTTAATGCTTTTTTTTAATAACCCAGATTGTCAGCATCTACAATCATAAAATACTTTAAATCCTATTTTGCTGTACTTATATCGGTCATTGAATTTTTTTTTTTAGTTTTAGATGAAGCCACCATTTTTTCCACCCCGAGCGTATTCGTTTATTCAACCCGAGTCTGTAGGATGTGCGCATGCGGTAAAAAGTGGCTCGGGTGACCCGAGTTGATTAATCGATTATGCCCCATATAGTTGTTTTAACTGGACATTTTTTTCTGGACCTTTATTTAATGCATGCATACAATGCACTTGTTAAATTACCATAATTAGTTCCTATTTATAGTATATACTGTCTTTGAGCCTTTTCTCTGCAATGTAATGGATACTGTATAATTTCATCATTTTTGTAGAGAGATAGAAAAAGAGAGAATGTGTGCGAGATAGATAGATATAGAGATAATGGGCGGGGGTGGGGAGACAAATGGGGAGGGTTTGTGTGTTTAATGGTTTTGATTTTATTTTTTACAAGTCATAATATGCTTAGCACCCGTCGTCTGGTCGGCCTGCTCCCTAAATAATCAATATAGTATTTGGGAGTTCAATAGATACATTTAACGGTAGTGTTTTTATTTTAAATTCTAAAGCAGGTTTTAAGTAGTTGTCGCTCACAAAATTAGATTGTCACTAAAGAAATGAATAAGAATATCTAATACTTGTACTGCATCCGCTCAAATTACATATTAAACACAATTTTGTTAGTTTTGTGTTATATAATTAGCGGTGTCAATGATATACAGCATGACACTACATGTATTGTATTGCTAAATGTAGCTGCAATACATACAGAATTTTGTAATTTAATTACTAAAACAACAGTAAATCTTGTCCCAATAACTTTACAATAATAATTAAGTTCATGAAGTAAATAGATGGGACAGTTTCGTGTGTCTTTTCTCAAGTTTTACTTTAAATACACCAAAGTTGTGATGACGCTGTTAAAGTTGCATAGTCCGATGAAAGCATCACATTCTCTAAATTAAAATGCTCATCTAGATATGACTGGATGGCCGAATGAGTTAGAGCATTCGTCTCCCATGTTGGTAGACCATGGGATTGTGGGTTCGAACCCTGGTCGAGTGAAACCAATGACTTAAAAATTGATACTTGTCGTTTCCTAGCCAGGCACTCGGCATTATTAAGATAGGGCAAGGACTGGCTGGCTCAGTGTCAGGATAATGTGACTGAGTGGGATATCAATCAGGTCATGGTGCTGGTGGCCTGGTCTCCCAGTGGGGCAGCACTCTAAAGTCACCATGAGTGCGCACTGTCACAGGTCGGTATCCGTCCTGATATGACCTTAGATGTTGCTAGGACGTAAAACAACAAACATATCTAACTAAAATACTGATGCAGCTAATTTTTTTTAATGCTGCATGGAAGGACAGACTAAGTCAATTTAATAAAAAAAATATGTTACTGCTGAAATCTATGGTATTAGAATTTCAAGAAGCATGCCAAAATGATTTTTTTTTAATGATTTAAAATTTATTTTTTTACTTCAAATATCTCCATAGTTAACTTGAAGATTTATACTGCCTATCATGGATAAGTCTGAATAGACTTGTTTTCACCATTAGACAGTTTGTCGATAGAAAGCCCGAGCCTACACTTTTACCGACCCAAGGGATTTTTAACCTCCCACACCATATAGACATGGTATGAGAGCAAATGGCCTTTGATGACACTGTAAGTTATACACACTTGCAGTGGAAATCCAAATTGGCAGACGTGGGGGTATGGGGAATCGAACGACTGACCTTCAGATTAGGAGTCCGACCTAGAAAAAAGTCACTCTAACCACTCCGCCACAGAGAACTCCACGAGTTAACCATTTATTAATGAAAATTACTTCCAACTGAAGTAAAGGTGATTCTGACCATCAACCTAATATATGTTGAACAAAAAAAAGCAGAAACTCAAAACCATATGCTACTTTAATATGTATAACCAACTTCACTGCTTTGCTTGTAGTTGCGGCGCCAACTCGCCGTGGAGGAGATTGTGCGAGTGCTGCGCCCTGGTGGTCACGCACTCATCTACGTGTGGGCCATGGAGCAGGAGAAAGACACTGTCAAATCAAACTACCTCAAGGACACCCGCATAGACCGCAAGGACTGCCTCAAGTCACAGGAAGAGGACCTCCTCAGGGCTGACGTAGAGAGAGTGGCACTCAACGAGTGTGGCCAAAAGCAGGACTACACTGGAACAAACATTGTAGATTCAGACTCGACGAAAAGTGGCGATTTTGAAAACGGAGAACCATGTTGTAAAACAACGTATAGTAGTGATTCCATAAAGGGAGTTGTGTATTCAACGCATAAAGTCGGCAGAGACAGTAATTATGTAGATTTGAAAACGATTTCAGTTTGTGATTCGGACGAACCTGCTGTAGACGGCTGCGTCGCTGATGACGGCTTTCTTCCGATAGGTGGCGCCACGGGAATGGCGGCTGGGGAGGGTACGCTAGGTGGCGCCACGGGCACGGTGGACGGAGAAGGAATACTAGTTGGCGGCCCGGCGGCTGGGGAGGGACCGCCAGGTGGCGCTGCGGGGACTTGTGTGGCCCAAGCCGTGACGATACGCCGCACGCGGGACCTTCACGTCCATGTAAATCGAACACACTTTGAGAACCAAGACCTTCTCGTTCCGTGGCACAGCAAACCGCGGCAACGGGGAAAAGCAGCGGCAATGCCGCCGGACACGAACACAGGCAGAGTAGTGCACAGGTTCTATCATGTTTTTGAGGAGGGCGAGTTGGAGAGCCTGTGCCTGTCTGTAAACGGGGTGGGGTTAATCAAGTCGTATTACGACAAAGGAAACTGGTGCGTCATCATAAAAAAAGTCACGCCTTAACCCCGACTCTTTTTGTGTGTGCGCAGTGTGTAAATATAAAGTATACCTTGCATGCATGAATGGCGAGGGCGCTGGTGCGTGGTGGGACGGTGTGGAGGGGGTGGAGGGAGCGCCAATGTGAAGGACCCATGAGGTATGGTGTCTATACACATGTAACTAGATACACCTGAATCGCTCAGGCCTCGTTTCTACCCTCCCTGAACAGGGTCACGTATACAAGGATGTAATTAGTTACAGTGACATGTGTATGTGATGTTATGTCGACGTGAGTTCTGCTGTGCTCACCGTCTATCATTATCACCCCCACCCCCTTCTCCCCTTCCTCCGTCCCGCACGTAAATAATGTGTGCTTGATTCTGCAAAGTTCGCCTAACTATATTGCAGACGCGAAATTCGTCAGCAAATATAGCCGTTCAGTGTTTGTTTGTTCTCTTTACATGAGTATTTTACGAGGCTTTGGGTGATTACTCGACCATGTGCATTAAGCCTGGAGACATTCCCGTGTGTCTGAAGGGAGTGTGGGGGGGGGGGGGGGGGGGTAAGCAGGGGGTGCCGTTACCTCATGACAGTCTTTCCTCCGTCGTTGTGTTACTAGTATTACTAACAAATCGTCAACACCTTTTTTCTTATTTTTTTTCTCTTTTTTTTTGCACACACTAGTTGTTATATATGTGTGTCAGTTAATTATTTAAACTGAGTTCGACAACTATACTCGACAAAGATAATTTAAAAGACAGTTTAAAAGATAATTTAAAGATAGTTTATAATATAGTTTAAATGATATTTTAATAGATAGGTTAAAAGATAATTTAACATAGTTTATAAAATGGTTTACCAGATAGTTTAATATACAGTTTAAAAGAGCACACCCTGCTGACTCTATACAGAAGTATCCGGAAGGGGGTGTCGCAGTTTCCGCCCTCCGCCAGTTTCCGCCCTCCGCATCGCTTCTGCGCATGCATCAAAATCGAACAGCATCGTCACTAACCTTATAAATTTAATATAATGTTTTTGGTAAAGATGTTTTCTACATGTGTACCAAGCGATATTTTTCTAGGTGGTGTGGTTTTAGAGATATTTCACTTTTTCTGTATTTTTTGTATGGAGATTGCTCACAACCATTGACAATGCCTTGGGTTTGATGGTACGCACAGTGCAACACATTAGTTTTATTCAAAATTAATAGAAATCAAGAACCCTAACCTTATAAATTTAATATAATCGTTTTGGTAAAGATGTTTTCTATATGTGTACCAAGCGATTTGTTTCTAGGTGCTGTGGTTTTAGAGATATTTCACTTTTTCTGTATGAAGATTGCTCACGGCCATTGACAATGCATTTGAGTGTATGCGGTGGGCGGAAACTACGACACCGGAGCGTTATCCAATCAACATGGTCGGCAGATTGTTTGTTGCAAGGGCCCGCCCGTCGACATGATAGATTGCTCTTTTTGAACAGTTAGCTGCTGGGTCGTCAACCACATACCAAATCCATTTGATCTCTCGCATGGTATTTATTCTCCGAGCGAACCCGATGATTATCTAAGTTTAACGTAGGGACACGACTTTGTCCCTCCAAATGAGCCATGCAAAATAATCCATGTAAGGAGTTGGGGGAAGGTCCTAGTTTTAATAATAATTTGACATATTTAACATCAGAATAAATAATCCCACAACAGAATAAATAATCCCGCTGTTAACCAAGGATAGACTACTAATATTCTTAAATGAAGTCTCATTTGATAACATAGTTTTATTCTATTTTATGTTTTTAACTTTAAGGATAAAAATGAATTCGAATACCTTATTATTTCGATCTTGATTTATTTTATTTGAGTTCATCTTGTACTCTGGATATCTGTGAATCCAAACACCGACAACTTCGAATTGATTGCCTGGTCTTCGATGAATTCTAAGCTTCTATGAATTCAAAGCAGTGTGCATTACACATTTACACTGTAACAACACGCAGATTCAAGCGAAATGTTTTGTTGGAAATTGTAGGCTCTCTAGTAGTCGGCTAACTATTGATAACGTGTATCCAGGTGTGTGTGGGGGGGGGGGGTCAATGGAGACGTGGCCGATTTGGGACAGTGGGCGTCTTTCAAACCGCCATGATATACAGTACTGCGCATTATACCCACCTCAGTATTGACACTACATATAGAGAGGGGAAACATGGTAGTTTCCTTCCCAATTGACATCCAAGGCACCCACCAGTCTATCAATTTGTTTTTGATTTTTATGTGTTTGCCATTTAACTTGTTTCATCTTGATGGCGATTGGCCTTCTTAAGTCGTCAACCCGTGCGTCATGTGAATCGTGCGTAGTGGCGAGTAGTATGTAGTTGGGTCGGTTACAGTGTATAGTTTGTATGTAGAAATCCAATAACCCCTTCCATCTGATTGTGGCGTAGGTCTGTCACTTGGCAACGCTATGACCGATTTTCAACTAAGTTTGAGAAATTGATTTAGCGTTGCTATTGATTCTATTAAAAAAAAAAAAAAACACACACACACAACACACAAACGCAGACAGCCCTGACCCTATTGTATCAACTTATTTAGCTACACACACACATACACACACACACCTGGGCCGCGTTCAGGGTCCGTCTCGAAGGTGCCTCGGAGATGGCCATGACGTCACGCTAGTCTGAACTGCAAAACCAGTTTGTTGACTCAAAGATGGCCGCCCCCATAGGCGGTGGCCATTTGCAATGGAAAAGCTGCACTGTGATTGGCTGAAACCGTCAATTTTCGAGGCGCTTTTCATCTCCAGTCTGAAAAGGGAGGTGTCTCCGAGACGTCGCCGAGACGAACTCTGAACAGAAATAAGCCAAAAAGCATCGCCGAGGCGCCTCCGAGACGGACCCTGAACGAAGCCCTGGGCCTATTGTATCAATATCAACTTATTTAGCTTCCCTACAGCAAGAAGGGAGTAATCCCACAGAAGAGCACCCGTTGTTTGCATTATCCCTTGTGTTCCACAAGGAAAAGGTGAACAGAGATAGAACTAAGTGTAACCAAGGCTACATATAGTTTGATAGCTAGTAGACTGACATCAGCATATTCAGAAAAGAAGCCATATCGGGGGACCAGTATTTGAACAGGTCGATGATATCTGATCCATGCCTATATAACCTTTGTTGCAGACATGGTATTAAAATCATTGCACACTCTAACATAAATACGCCCCTCCTAAGATATAGTGATTCTTTGTCAACGTAGATATTGTCACCATCAATCTTGTGAAAATGTAATCTTAGAATCTTTTTGGGGAGGTCATTTGACAAATTGCTTGACGTTTATTCATCTTTGTAGATATAACTTTGTTGTAAAAAAAAACCCACAAGAAACAACGATTATGTTTTAGCTTCAGTGATTATTATGTGTGTATCTGTGTGTTAAATTATATGTTGCAACCAACCCCCTGCATACTGCTACCGTGTCTACGTGATTAAAAATAGTGTACTATATTAACACATGTCACCTTTTGGATTTTGATTTGGTCGATCTTTTGAAGGCATACATTAGTTGATGGATTTGAGCAGAATAGATTTAGAAATAAACTACGTCCTATGCTTTTCTTTCTTGTCTCGATACTTTAGAGTAGTTTTATACTACGATTTAAATAAAAATAGGTGTAGGGATTTTTGTCCATTTTTTTTGCTTTCTTTAAGAAAACTCGAATGAAAAAGGTAGTGAAGATTACAACGTTTCCCATGATGTTTTAACTTGGTAGAACGCTGGTTTTGCTTCATTATGACGTCACAGCGTCCCGTTGTGACCTTTGCACGTGGCGATGCACGGCGGGACGCAGTGGCAACAAACATGTCGATACGTGGCGTATTTATAACAAAACTCCCAACAAATTAGCGAAAATGAACGAAACTATTACCAAAGCGTTGTTCGCGTAATAAATGCATTACACAAACGGAATTGATTGGTGCTTCTCCTCCAAATTAAAGTTGCTTAGTCCGATGATTTTGAATTTCTGTATTTTTTCTGAGATAAATATATTAGATCGATCACTAGTATCTACTTTACATTATTTTTAAGTTACTTTTGTTTTAAATGGTAAACTTTTGAGATATTTTGAGTGCAAACATGGAAATTTAGTTTTGGCAAGCTTGTCAAAACTCTGACACCATAGACTTCTGTAGTAACAGGTTCTGTTAAATTGACTCAGTATTGCCTTCTACGCAGAAACAAATGCTTAATACGTGCATCAGTATCTAAGTTAGATATGTAAAATAAAATCTAGATAATTGGTTTGGTTTTGAAAATTTGATATTTCATCGGACTATGCAGCTTTAAAGCATTTCAATGGACGCGCCGTCACAGCTATTATTTCGCTTTGTCGATGGATTGTTAGTAACTGGGTCCGAGTGAGGGGCGCGCTCATCCACACCCGGGCTAACACAAATAACACGTCTAAAATTAATGTATTTTTTCTCTGATTCGTTTTCTCGTCAATGCACCTGGTGTTTTATCACGCTTAGTTAGCTGGTGTGGATATTTCAAAGGAATCGCTGGTTTAAAAAAAAAATCGATGTGGTGATGGTGGTGGTGGTGATGATGGGTGTGTGTGTGTGTGTGTATATACATGTGGGGAGGGAGTGAAGGTGGGAGCTAGTCCTGGAGTGAACTGCCGAGGGACAGTGATCAAATGGAATCGATCCTCTTTAAGTCTCATTAACGCTAAAATGTGCCCCATTGCAACGTAAAGTTGCATAGCCCAATGGTTTCGAGTTTCTACGATTTTTCTTAGGTAAATATATAAAGGCCCTGTCACACTATGACGTTTCCCACCAACGAGTGTTGACATGTTGCCTTTTTGGTCGAAACGTCGGTACACTCGGGACACATTACCGGTGCATTACCGGCGCGTCAGTACACGTTGAGGGATAGCAACATGTGAATGCACACGTCGGGTTGCGCCGATCGTTTTGTGCTTGCACAAAACTTTTGACGCGTGCTGACGCACGCCAACGTGTTGGATCGCGCGTGTTGGCAGGACATGGACCCACATTACCAGCGCATTGCCAGCTCGCTCGAACCACGTTGAGCAACATCCATCAATGCTGGGGATTTTTCGCCAAACTGCGTAGGACGTGTTGCTGGCGCGTCTTGACGTGTTGCTGGCGCGTCTTGACGTGTTGCTGGCGCGTCTGCCGCGCGCCTAACGTTACGAGGTGTCGCAGTTTGAGCACCCTGCCAGTTTCAGCTGACTGTCAGTTTCATGCGCATGCGTCAAAATCTAGCAGCATAGTCACTAACCTTATGAATTTAATATAATGTTTTTTGTAAAGATGTTTTCTATATGTGTACCAAGCGATTTGTTTCTAGGTGGTGTGGTTTTAGAGATATTTCACTTTTCCTGGATTTTCTGTATGAAGATTGCTCACCACCATTGACAATGCCTTGAGTTTGACGGTACGCGCAGTGCAAAACATTAGTTTTATTCAAAATAAATAGAAATCAAGAACCCTAACCGTATAAATTTAATATAATCTTTTTGGTAAAGATGTTTTCTATATGTGTACTAAGTGATTTGTTAATAGGTGGTGTGGTTTTAGAGATATTTCACTTCTTCTGTATTTTCTGTATGAAGATTGCTCATGACCATTGACAATGCCTTGAGTTTGAGTGTATGCAGTCAGCTGAAACTGGCAGGGCGCTCAAACTGCGACACCAGCGTTCTGCGAACCTTTAATGACTCGCTGCCCCCACACCGTCGGCGCGCCAGCGGCGCGCTGACAACGCGCCAATAACACTCTGATGGCCCGCTGGGAACCCGCTGACGGGACGTTGACACTTTGTTCCGCCGCACGGCGAACACCATTGGCCACGCGCTCATAGCACGCTACTAACACGCTGCGCCCCGTCAAACTTTCTCCCAAAACGCCGAAGAGTTGGACGTATGTCGACGGGTTGCAAATATTTTGCGCGTTGCCGGCACGCCGGTGAGAAACATCGTAGTCTGACAGGGCCTTTAAATTGGTTGTTATAATATACCTTACTTTAGTTTGAAGTAATTAAAAAAATATATATATAAATGGATAAATTTTTAGATATTTGAAGTGCAAACATGTAAAATTAGTTTTGGCAAGCATCTAGATTTGATTTTACATATCTAACTTAGATACTGGTGCACTTATTAAGCACTTGTTTCTGCATAGAAGGCAATACTGAGTCAATTTAACAGAACCTGTTACTGCAGAAGTCTATGGCGTCATTTGGCAAGCTTGCCAAAACTAATTTTCCATGCTTGCACTCAAAATATCTAAAAGATTTACCATTTAAAATAAAAGTAACTTTGAAGTAATGTAAAGTAGATACTAGTGATCGATCTAATATATATTTCTCAGAAAAAATACAGAAATTCAAAAAACCATCGGATTATGCAACTTTAAGCAGAAACATGTTAGATTAAATCGCCTCCGTATTTCCTTCGATATGATGCCAAATGTTTAATAAGTACACCAGTATCCAAGTTAGATATGTAGAATGCAATTTAGATGATAGTTTTGTGTTTGGAAATTTGATATTTTCATAGAACTATGCAACTTTAAATAAGTGCATCAGTATCTAAGTTAGATATTTAGAATCAAATCTAGAAAAACTATTCTTAATTATTATTTTTTAAATGATGCTTTCATCGGGCTATGCAGCTTTAACAACAGCGTTACAACATCATTGCAATCGACGAAACTACTTACATATGCGAGCCCTTTGTGACACCTTATAAGGTCGGTGACACTGACAATATTAACACAAAGATGGTGACTACGTGTGGCAGTCAGGGTCTCAATACCACTAATATAGCAACAGTTCATTTTGATTAAAATACCTTATCATACCGTATGACACGTAATACCTGTGATATTTAAAGGTCTCAGCCAGGCTGTGCTGGCATTACGTCTCGTTGGGTAAGTAGGCACAGAAATCTAATGTCAGCTCTAACTACCAAGGAGCGGCTGAACTTCCAAAATTAGGTGCGGCAACTATTTGCGGCGACACCAAAGTAAAATCCTACGAGTGGTGGCTACAATTGGCGATTCGTCGAGTGAGACGTTGCCTATTATGAGCCAATTAATAAAACTTCTAGATTAAATATACAGTCACGTGACTTTAGCATATCTTAACAAAAAATTCAGTTCCTGAACATTTAAAATATATTGAGCTTTACTCATACTCATACTCATCCGCTTCTGATTTTGTTAGGCTTAAAAGCCTGTATCAGGTCGATGCATGTCAAAATTTGATTTACTAGGATTAAACACATCGAGTACCGGATGTATGCAATATTGCAGCCCCCTCCAATGCTTATCCAGTCTGCCTTTGAAGGCGTTGACGGAAGGCGCTTCTATGACATGTTCAGGCAGTGCGTTCCAGGCATTTACTATCCTGTTACTGAAGAATAGCTGTCTGACAGGTTTTATTGCTCTTTCCTTCTTCAGCTTGTATCGATGACCTCTAGTTTTACAGTTGGCCAGCTTCAGGTATCTAGCATCAACTGCATATCTTCCAGTGACGTGTTTGAATGCTTCTATTATGTCTCCCCTGGCCCTTCGGTAGTATAAGCTAGGTAGGTTGAGAATCCTGAGACGTTCTTCGTATGGTAGTTCTCATATGGTTGATGATAACTTTGTAGCACGTCTCTGTACACTCTCGATCATTGACATGTCCTTCTTGAACTTTGGTGTCCAAGCTGTTTTGCCATACTCAAGGTGCGGCCGGATCAGTGATGTGTACAGTGTCTTCACCGTGTCATTGTCTAGATACTTGTACGAGCGGTGTATCATGCCTAGAAGCTTGTTCGCTTTGTTCACCTTTTGTTCACTGTGATATGAGAAGCTGAGTCCGATGTCCATGTATATGCCAAGATCTTTCTCTAGTTCTGTCACTTGGAGCTGGACTTCTTCTCCATCTTGGTGCATGTAGTAACTGAGATTTTCATTTCTGTTACCCAGGTGCATGACCTTGCACTTCTGTGCATTGAAACATAGTTGCCACAGGTTGGCCCAGTCTTCAAGTGCAGTTAGGTCTTTTTGTAGCGCCTGTTGATCTTCAGGGCTGTTAAAAGAAAAGCTTTGAAAAGAAAAGCTTGTTTTATTTAACAACACCTCTAGAACACATTTGATTTTTGTATCATTGGCTATTGGACGTCAAACATAGTTTTATTCTGACATTTCTTTGGAAGAAACCTGCTGCCACCACATAGGCTACTCGTTCCAATAAGCAGCAAGGGGTCTTTTATATGCACTTTCCCACAGACAGAACAGCACATACCACATCCTTTGATGAACCAGTTGTGGACCACTGGTTGAAATGGAAAACAGGCCAAAATGCAAATGGGTCCACTGAGCAGGATCACTAGGATGACCAACACCTTAACAGGTGGACACTCCACCGCCTGTGCTACATCCCGTTCATATTGAGCTTTGAACTACAAAAGAGGAAACAAATCATGAACTAGCTACTTGTGCTAGTTGTTGGCTAAGGCGCGTGGGGGGAAGAAATGGCGCTTATTAATACTTTGTTTCTTCCTTTAGTAGTGATCTATGAGCACAAGCACGTTTATGAATTATTGAATACCAATCTACTAAGCCCTACGTTGTTGCAATGCAGAAGATTTGATCGATTAATCGGGGTTTTACATCTGAGATCATATCAGGATATACATGTACCAACTTTTGACTGCGTACTTATTATAGCTTTACAGTGCTGCCATCCCATTATTCGCTATCCCACTAAGTTACATTATCTTGACACTGAGCTAACCATTCCATGTTGATGGCTACTGGTATATCAGTGGGGCAGCACTATATACAAATAAATAATCGCCCCCGTGTGCGCGCTGTCACGTGTCCGTACACGTCCTGATATGACCTCAGATGTTGCCAGGATATAACACATACAGAGCTATTGTCAACTCGCTTTTGGAATCTGGAAATGGCCGTTTCACACAAACACACGCACATATATATTTATAATATATATATGTATATATATATATGTATATATATATATGATCATCATCATCATGCTGTCGGTCGTGATGCGACAAAGACTGCTTTCATTACTTGAATGTCGCTCGCCATTTGGCTCTATGCTGTGAGAGTGATGTCCATGAGTCGGTCTTAATATCTCTCAGCTTCAGGTTTCTCTTGATGGTATCCTTGAACAGGAGACGAGGGCACCCTCTCTTTCTGTAACCAGAAGACTGTTGAGAGTAGAGGATCTGCTTTGGTAGCCTGTCTGATGACATCCTCATGAGGTGTCCAGTCCACCGGAGATTCTTTTTGATCAGAAGATCTTCCATAGAGGGCAGCCCTGTCCGTTCGAGTATTTCCATATTTGTCACGATCGAACGCAGATGTCGCATCATGAAGGCATGCAGTTTTTTCACCTGTCGTCTGTACACTGTCCAGGCCTTGGCTCCGTATAGCAGGGTTGATAGCACGATTGCGCGGTAGATTTTGCCTTTGACCCGCATGGACACATGGTGGTTGTTCCAGAGTCTCTGTCATAGTTGGCAGAAAGATGCGCTAGCCTTGGCCATCCTCCTCTGTATTTCAGCATCAATGAGTCCATCACTTGATATAGTGCTTCCGGGGTAGGTGAATTCCGGAACAGAGTTCAGCTTGTTTCCGTCAACCATGATCTCCTCCTCTCGGGTTCTTGTAGAGTTGGGTTGGTACAGCACCTCCGTCTTCTTGATGTTAATCTTCAGGCCGAACTTCTTTGATGCATCAGAGAAAGTGTCCACTATTTTCTGGATCTCTTCAGCAGAGTGGTCAACCAGTGCACTGTCATCTGCGAATGGCAGCTCTCTCACCAGTATCCGAGTAGTCTTGGTCTTCGCTCTGAAGTGTGCGATGTCGAATAGGTCAGCGCTTTGTCTGGACTGTATATAGACATCATCCCCCATGCCTCGGAAAGCCTTGTCAAGCATTGCTGATAGGAAAATGGAGAAGAGCGTGGGGGGCCAGTACCTTGCTTGACCCCATTGGTAACCCCGAACGATTCCGAGACTTCCCCTCCAACACTATCATTCGCCATAATTCCCGTATGTAGAGCTTTGATCATAGTTGTGAACTTCTCTGGGCATCCATACTTCCTCAGTAGCTGCCATAGCCCGGTCCTCCCGACTGTATCGAATGCCTTAGTGAAATCGACAAATACCATGTTCAGTGGTTGGTCCTGCTCAATGCACCTTTCTTGTAGCTGTCGGAGACAAAATATCATATCCACAGTGCTTCGGTTAACTCTGAAGCCACACTGTGTCTCCGGAACTACATCAGGTGTTATGTGAATAGATAGTCTGTTGAGGAGGATCCTGGCGAAGATCTTACGCTCTATGGAAATAAGAGAGATTCCTCTATAGTTCCCCCTGTCTGTTCGATCACCTTTCTTGTAGATGGTTACAATCCTGGCATCCTTCCATGCTTGGAGTACACAACTCTCTTGCTCCCTCCCCTATCTCTCTCCCTCTCTTTCACACACACCAGACGGGATGGGCGAATGAGTTAGAGCTTCCGTCTCCCATGTTGGTACTGGTAGACCATGGGATCGTGGATTCGAACCCTGATCAAGTCAAACCAATGACTTAAATATGTATACTGGTCACTTCCTAGCCAGGCGCTCGGCATTAATAGGATAGGGCAAGGACTGGTTGGTTCAGTGTCAGGATAATGTGACTGAGTGGGATATCAGATCATGGTGCTGGTGGCCTGGTCTCCCAGTGGGGCAGCACTATAAAAGTCGCCATGATTGCGCACTGTCACAAGTCGGTACCCATCCTGATATGACCTGAGATGCTGCTAGGACGTAAAACAACAAAAAACAAACTCTCACACATATAATATATATTATGTGCTGTATAAGCATTATGTGTATTATAATGGATTATAATAATATAAAGAACGAAGCAGAGTCCAAGGTTAATTATTATTATTATTGTATTATTCATTGCTTTCATATGATTCGAAGTCGCGCGCCCACCCTGTTTCGGCGCGCGTGTATGGGGCGCTACCTGTGTCGCGCGGAATAATATCTAAGAAACGGGATCACTCCGACGAAATTTTCCCTGCCTTGCCTGGTGCTGCCACCTGGCCTATTCAGCTGTCACGACTCAGCCTCTTGCCTGTACCACTCGCTTAAAAAAATGTGTTTATCGGCAGAGGGCACTTACTTTTTGCCAGAGAATACAGTTTCCATCCCACTACCTTGTTTGTCTTTCCTTCCATCTTGTAGGAAATAATTATATATATATATTATATATATATATAAATTTATGAGATGACACTTACCGGGAATGTGATTTAAATGTTGTGACTATTGACAGTGTCGCGGTTTCAGTTCTCCGCCAGTTTCAGTTCTCCGCATCGCTTCTGCGCATGCGTCAACATCGAACAGCATCGTCCTGGCATTGTCAATGGTCGTGAGCAATCTTCATACAGAAAAAGTGAAATATCTCTAAAACCACACCACCTAGAAACAAATCGCTTGGTACACATATAGAAAACATGTTTACCAAAAAGATTATATTAAATTGATATGGTTAGGGTTCTGGATTTCTATTAATTTTGAATAATGTTTTGCACTGCGCGTACCGGCAAACTCGAGGCATTATCAATGGTCGTGAGCAATCAGTGAGCAATCTTCATACAGAAAAAGTGAAATATCTCTAAAACCACACCACCTAGAAACAAATCGCTTGGTACCCATATAGAAAACATGTTTACCGAAAAGATTATATTAAATTTATAAGGTTAGTGATACTGAGACTATAGTGACAGTATGAGTGCAGCGATTTGCGGCGATTGGAGACAGTTTGAATCGGACTCGATGTTGACACATGCGCAGACGATGCTGTTCGATGTTGACACATGCACAGAAGCGATGTGGAGAACTGAAACTGGTGGAGAACTGAAACCGGCATGTGATTTAAAACGCTTGGAGTGTCGCTGATATGGGGTTTAAATTCCCATGATCCCCGTCACTGAGCTATACGCCATGTCGAACACTCCGTAGCTCCCTTTGTCAAGAATCACTGAAATGACTCGGACGGTAATTAATGGCACATACAAATAAAGGACTCGATACACGCACACACACTACCTTAATACCCCCCTCCCTCCGAATCGGTAGAGCGCGGACCTCATGTGCGGGAGATGGGGAGTTCGGTTTTCGGTCGAGTCAAACGAATGACTTATATAAAACTGATACTTTCCGCTTCCTAGCCAGGCGCTCAGCATTATTAGGATACAGCAAGGACTGGTTGGCTCAGTGTCAGGATAATGTGACTGAGTGGAATATCAGTTCATGGTGCTGGCAGCCTGGTCTCCCTGTGGGGCAGTACTATAAAGTCGCAATGAGTGTGCACTGTCACAAGTGGGTGCCCGTCTTGATATGACTGTAGATGTTGCGAGGATGTTAAACTCCAACAACCAACCCCTCCTCTCTCTCCCTCTCTCTCAGTGACACCAGCTCAGCTCAGCTTTAGCGACTGCTTTTAATCTAGCATTGTGTTGGTTATTCACAATATGATGCTACTTCATCAATCCGCCTTGCTCGCCCATAGACAAGTGCAGTGTCCCATGAATACCCTCTTTATACTTGCTGGTATTGGTGATTGAGGGAATGGGGGGAGGGGGAGGGCGGGGGGACACCCCCCCCAACAAACAGGGCGAAATGAAATTGTGTTATCTCTAGCTTGTGCACGCGTGTCGGCTTTCTTCCAAATGCCCACAAACTTCTACCTCCTCTCTCCCAGACGCGGTGGCCGACTCGGTAGAGCGAATGCTTCCCGTGCGGAAGGTCGGGAGTACGAATCCCAGCCGATTGAAACCAATGACTTACAAAATTGATACTTGTTGATTCCTGGCCTGCGATCGGCATTGCTAGGATAGGTCAAGGACTGGTTAGTATAGTACAGTATAACCCCATTAAACCAAACTTGAAGGGACCCTAGAAATTTGTTTGGATTAACCGATCATTGATTTAACCGAGCTTTGGCTTTGACTTTGACTTTGAGTAAGCGTGTATTGCACATGTAATATACAATGTATGAGGTCATTTTGATTATTGCTTTTCATGTAAGTACAGTATAACCCCGTTAAACCCTACTCGGTTAAACCAAACGATCGGTTAATCCAAACTTTTTTTTCACCCCGGCAAAATACTACAATTTATCATAAAAAAGTCAATGGGGTCTCAGATGACCTCATAACCACATGAAAGTTTGGTTTAACCATACCGGAGTGGCCTGGGGTCCGACAATTCTGTTTGGATTAACCGATAATTTGGATTAACCGACTTTGGTTTAACCAACTTTTTGATATGATAAATGGTATTATTTTGCCGGGCCGCCAAAAAAAGTTTGGATTAACCGATCGTTTGGTTTAACCGAGCTTAGTTTAACGGGCTGTATCAGGATAATGTGACTGTGTGGGATATCGCAGGTCACGATACTGGCAGGCTGGTTGGTCCCTCAGTGGGGCACTACTATAAAGTCGCCATGAGCGTGTACACTTGTAAAATATTCCGATAAAACGCATTGGTGGGGGAATGCAAATGGTCTATTGTAGTAAAAGGTATATATGGCCAGGTGCATGATTGTATTTATGTAGTTGCTGGTGATACTTTACTCATGGTCATTCAATACGCATTGTGTGTTAGTCAGATAGTGTGTAAAGGGCACTTGGAGCTCTACTCACTACCCTCTCCCCGCTCTGTTAGTCACGGATCACCACACACTCAGCTCAGGGCAGGTGGTGGCTAAGCAGCCACACCTCATGGTGGTGGTGGGCAGAGCACTGTAGCCATGGGAATCCAGGAATGCTTGATGTTCATTGGTGGAGCTTGAGATGCTTGATTCTCATTGGAGAATAAGGTCAGGTGGTGTGCCATACCATATCCATGTACCACTATAAATAATAAACCTGAGGGCTTGGCTCTATCTACTTTCACTCTTTATACTCTTCCTTTCTCTTTTTGCATGTATTGATTTCACTCTAGCCTGCCTACACAAACCACAGATTCCAGCCGTGGACTTTACACACTGCCACAAGTCGGTACTCGTCATGTCATGACCTTCGAAGTTGCTAGGACGTAAAACAACAAACAAACCCATTCTCTCTCTCCCTGTCCCTGCCACTCTGTGCTTGTGTGTGTGTGTATATATATATATATATATATATATATATATATATACATATATATATATGTGATGTATAAGGGTTATGCAAGTATAAAGATGCGGAAGAGATTTTTATTATTATTATATCTACCCATTTCCTACTCTGTGCATCCTGACGACCAGATTCTGACTGGTGGCGCCGCCACCGGCCTCCCTCGTCCCTAGCGGACGCACGCACATGTTCATTCGCATCGAGGATATATATATACATACATACATACATACATACGTACATACATACATACATACATAATATATATCTCAACCATCTGTTTCCTTACACGCACCCCCAACACCTTCTTGACTTTACACATAACACACCATACAACACGCAAGGTTTCTCTAATCTGTTTCTCAATTAATCACCCCAATTTGACAGGTTAAATAAAGCTACATAAACCGATGAAAGCATCACATTTTCTAAACCAAAACACTGACCTGATTTAATCCTTCATATCCAAAACAGATACTGGTGCACTTGTTAATCATTTGTTGCTGCATAGAAGGGAATTGATCCAATTTAATAGAACATACTACTGCTGAATCCTATACCATGGTGTCCAGCTTGCCAAAATGCATACCAAAATTACTTTAGCATGTTTTCACTTTAAATACACAGAATTTAGCAATTTATAATTAAAAAAAGTAACTTCGACATAAGAAATTTAAATTATAATGATCGCCCTAGTATATTCACCTAAACAGAAATATGGCAATAATTCAAAATTATTGGACTATGTAACTTTAGAGTTTGCGATAATTTCGCTAAAGCAGTCTTGTAAGTAGCTAAGTAGTATTACTTCAGATAAAATCGCTCTTTATCTCTTTAACACATCTAACACCCTTTTTATTCCTTTCAGTCTAAGAAAGATAGTCTTTTCCACGTATTAAAAAAAACGGCATTTAGTAGACATATTTCCTTGCACGATGTGCAGGATACCGTTTTATTTAAATTTAAAACTAAACTTAATTTCCTGCATTCCATTTTTCTTCTTTAAAATAATATAAGTAGGGGGCCTACACTTTGTGTGAAGTTGACAGTTGAGTAATGTCGAAGTCCCAGTCACACTACGGCTTGCGACCACTATGCGACCAAATAACCCAGTCATGAGCGACTTCTTTGCGACCAAAACAACTTATGAAAATGGTGGCCGACTTCCGAGTGACCATTTTGGTAGGAAGGAGCTTTTTAGTGCAGCAGCTGCAACCTCCTTGCGACCAAATTGGTCACAAGTAGGTCGCCGACCACTTTGTGACCAATTTTCAAACACTTTGTGAGTTTTTTTTGCAACCAACCCTTTTTTTTGTGGTCGCAAAGAGTTGCAAGCAGTAGTGTGACTGGGGTATTACTTACGCCAGATAACAGGTTGGTTGTTGTAGTTTTACGCCCTGGCAACATTTAAGGTCATACCAGGACGGACGTCACATAACAATGTCATAATTGTGTATACTCACATCAGTTGGCAGAAAATATTCCTATATAATGCATACTCAACTTGTATTAGGAAGTAGTCTCGGACAGGCATGGATCCCAAAAATGGAATAGATCCCAGTTACAATTATACCGACCCACCCAGGAAGAGGGAGGGTAAGGACTAAGACATGGATATATACATAAACAATACTCATACTCATAGAGGTGAAAAATTAAATCACCAAAATCCAGCAACGGGAAACAGAAATAGCCCTGTATTGGCACCGCCATTTGTATACTCGTGTTGAATAACCAAAATCCAGCAAATGGAAACGGAAATAGCTTGTCGAACTTCGCTACACAGCACACAGGGTGGACAACAGTGATGGGTTAATAATTGCCTATGGGCTTAACGCCTTGACGATGCCTGCTGCCGAGTAGCGCATGCCGAATCGAGCAACAACTACACTGGTCCCTCCCTACAAATCTTCCATATATGGTCCGATGATGTCACCGGGACCAGTGTGTGTGTTCCTCCGCACTACTCCACTTAATCCACCCCAGCCAAGACATGGGTTACTGTGGTCGGGTCGTTTTGCACACAACACATGTATTTTTCTACTCCACTCGCGGTGTTCGATTTGAAATTCTAGCAACTCGGGTGACCCGAGTCGTGTTACTCGAAATCGGCCCGGGGGCCCGGTCCTAAGCATTGCTTATTCATATTAGTTTTCTAATTCATTGAAATACCCTCACAAGTGTGTGTTCATAATATGACATTTACTGACGGTAGGAATGTCAATGTGGCTAGTTCTTTGTGCGAGTTGTCATTTTTGATGTCTTTTTTTGTACATTAGTTGATTAAAGTTGCATAGTCCGATGAAAGATGATTTTCAGACACATTGAAGATTGCAAGGGAGTGACAATAGGTGGCATGAACATCAACAATCTTAGATATGCCGATGACAGTGTAATACTAGCAGACAGTGAGAAAAACCTACAAGATATAGTGAATAGAATCAATAAAGCTGGAATACTATTCAACATGAAGATGAATGCCAGGAAGACCAAAACAATGGTTATAAGTAAAAAGACAGATAAACCAAATGTCAATATAACCATAGATGGCACAAACATAGAACAAGTATCCGAATTCATATATCTCGGACAAAAGATTACAAATGATGGGAGATGTGAGGAAGAAATTAAAAGAAGGATAACAATAGCCCGAACAACATTCTCCAAAATGTATAGAGTGTTAACATCAAGTAAGATATTAATACAAACAAGGAAGCGTATTCTTCAGTGTTATGTGTGGTCTACTCTAATGTATGGGGCAGAGACATGGACAATCTCTAAGAAAATGTACAAACGTTTAGCAGCATTTGAGATGTGGACTTATCGAAGGATGATGAAATATCATGGACAAAGAAGATCACCAACAAAGAAGTTCTCAGAAAAATTAAAAATAAGAAAAGCTTGTTTGCCACTATACAGACAAAGAAACTTATTTATTTTGGCCACATCATTCGTCAGAGTTCAATATACCGTACATTGTTGGAAGGGAAGGTGAATGGCAGCAGAGGGAGAGGGAGACCAAGAACATCATGGTTTACAAATATTTCACAGTGGACAGGCTTGAATTATTCACAGTCTATCAGAACAGCACAACATCGGGACAAGTGGAGAACCATTGCATCCAACCCTCGACTAGAGGATGGAACTGTTGATTGATTGAGTCCGATGAAGCATCAAATTTTCAAAACCAAAACACTTACCTATATTTGATTCTACATATTTATCTTAGATACTGGTGTAGTTATTAAGCATTTGTTGTCAGATAGAAGGGCATGGTGAGTCAATTTAATAGAACCTGTTAGTGTTACTGCATAACCCTATGGTGTCAGAGTGGTGCTGGCCAAAATTAATTTGGCATGTTGTCACTTCAAATATATCCAAAGCTAGCCATTAAAACTAAAAGTTACTTCAACCTAAAGTAAAGTAGCTTATAATGATCAATTTAATGTATTTATCTCAGAAAATGACATCGGACATGAAAGCCATCGGACTATGCAACTTTAAGCAGGGGAAATTTCAGTCGCAAATGACTGGTCTTCCTCATTCCACTGCTCCTTGCCCTATCCTAATAATGCCTAGCGTCTGGCTAGGAAGCGACATGTATACATTTTTAAGTCATTGGTTTGACTCGACCAGGATTCAAACTCACGATCCCACAATCTACCAACACGGGAGACAGACGCTCTAACTCATTCGGCCATCCTGTCTGGTTTGAATTGATTACATAGCGCATTCATGTGAAGTCACTGTACTTACAGTGTGTAAAAATATACGGATTTTCGGTTAAGAATTATATATTGGCAGAGAGCATTATTAATATTATTCTTGGATGCCGGAGTGGGAATCAGGTTGTGTAAACTAAAAGTAATAAAATCCCACTCCCATTGTACATGATACTGAGGGATGTAAACTATATGTTATATATGATGAGTGGAGTTAATGAAAATGTACATGATACTGGGTGATGTAAACTATCTGTTATATATGATGAGTGGAGTTAATGAAAAGATTTCCTTTACAAGAAACAGTACATGATTATTGAAATGTTTCTCTATGTGTTCATAAAGAATACAATTGGAGGAAAAGAACAATTTTAATACATATATCTATATACGTATCTGTAACTGTATGCAACATCCTGTCCACCCAGGACCACCGACTGACCCACCTGCCTAATTTGCATATGTATAGAGTGCACCACCTGCAGCTGGTTTGAGTGACAGCCCCTACTGGGGGTGGCCACCCACCCAGTCTGTGGGGAGTGTCTGATTGGCTGGCTGGGGAATGTCTGGTCACCTGACTCCCTTGGCCTATCCTGACCACACACTAGTCTCAATTAAGTAATTATTCAAAATTCTGCTTCTGAGACACTGAAGAGAACTCACTCTCATCCTGGCTCTGGAGTGAGACACACCTACTTTGGAGCAGGAACCCCAGACACTCTGTCTGATGCTACCTAAATTCACCTATTCAAATTGAGTGTATACACAGCCATAGGACTCCTGTCCCATGGGCTGTAGGCACTGCTTTCAGTATACAGGCTAAAGTGACAATGAGACATAGTGTGGGCAGTATATGAGGAGTGCAGGTGCTAGGTCACATGTAAGGGGGATGACAGGAGTTGCTGCCAATAAAGCACAACTTATTCACTGTTCATCGGTGTGACTGGTTTTCCTTCCTCTTTCCAGACATGGTTAAATTGATTATGCTGATTGCATCACAGGTGAAATGAAGGGGGAGAGTTTTGTAATTACATAGGGTGCTCACAGCAGCAGAGCACTCGTGTTTTTATAAGTGATTCCCCCCCCCGCCCCCCCTTTTGCCAACTATTGCACTTGTAGACCTCTACCAGAGAGTGAACTCAGTGAGCCGCCTGTCATGTGGTGGTGCAGGGTGTGTGTGGGTGTTTAAATGTTAAGACTCCCAACGTTGTAGTCTACCCCTAGGCGAACTGACTACACTGGCCGTAAATCAAAATCACTTCCTTGCCACAACTTCGCATGTGCTGGTTCCTTCAACAACTTCTTACTTAAAACAGAGGGCAGACACCAGCCACAAAGCAACGCGCCGACATGCGGCAGGGTGTCGCTAAACACCGACCCGCGATTTGATTGATTTAGAGTCGAAATTCCTCTATGTATGTATACATAGTATGTATGTATATGTTTTTGTTTTTTTAATTATCAGAGGTTTTGATCGACCCTTCTCCCAATTCACACACACACACACACACACACATATATATATATATATATATATATATACATCTATACACATATATATACATATATATATATGGTTGGTTGTTTGGAGTTTTATGTCTTGGCAACATCTAATGTCATATCAGGACGGGTACCAACTTGTGTGGACTCAAGGCAACTTTATAGTGGTGCCCCACTGGGAAATCAGGCCACCGGCACCATGGCCCGATATCGCACTCAGTCACATTATCCTGACACTGAGCTAACCAGTCCTTGACCTGTCCTATTAATGCCGAGTGCCAGGATAGGAGGCGACAAGTATCAATTTTATAAGTCATTAGTTTGACTCGATCAGGAACCGAACTGCCGATCTCCCGCAAGCGAGGTCCGCGCTCTACCCATTCGGTCATCAGTTCACTGATAACCGAGACTTCCAAAGTCGCAAACATATCATATTCTTTTACATAACGTCTCTTCACAGATCGAATGGACAACCTCGTGCATATATTATATATCCTCCTCTCTTTGACGTTTAACAACCGATGATACGATATAAAAAAAAAATCAATGTGCGTCGTTAAATAAAATAAGTTTTTATAGATATCCTCCTTTAGGCCCACTCATACAAACTTACACATCATTTTCCACCCCCCCCCTCCCCCCGGTCCCAAACCCACACCCATACCCACACCCACACCCACGCCCACACCCACACCCACACCCACACCCACACCCACACAAAGTTCTCTCAATTTCAGCAGGCCTCATGTCCTCATATACTTCCCCATTCTTCTCTCACACACAAACACATTTTGTTTCCCCCGACCTGACCTATTTCCACACTGCGCGACCTTCTGTTCTAAAGCCCTGTTCACACGGACGATGTAAATCGATTCGTAGAAACCGACTTGTATAGTTCGCCTCACATTTCTCGTGTGAACGGACGTCTGAGGCGGATTAGGGCTGATTCGACTCACGTGATCTGGATAATGTAAACCACCTAAGGGAGGTAGTCTACGTGAGGCGATTTCTCTGATTCGATTTATTTTGTCCGTGTGAACGCACTGAGGCGGATTAAGCACCTCACACGCATGCGCAGTCGACACCTCAGTTTGTTGACTTTCCGGTCGATCAAAAGCGCATATTATATAATTTAATTAATGAAACTGCTATCTATGCACAGCTATTTTTTTCATCATTTATTTTTAGGGTTTCACTGCCCAGCAGAAGTTTTGACCGTTCCAAACCAATACGAATCATTAAATACATATTTAGGTCGAACCCACACTCTCTGGTGCCGCGTCGTCGAACCCAAAATGGCGCTGGTTAGCCTGGACTTGCTCATGCGCAGCTATCCACTTCCGCCTCACGCAGTGTCCGTGTGAACGGGCGCCTAATTCGCCTCACCTGATTCGATTTGTGTGATACGCCTCACATTTTGTCCGTGTGAACACGGCTTTACATACACATCTGCTGTTATACTCCTAATCCAAATGTCCATTACACCTCCGTCTTAATCCACACACATGCTCTCAGCTTACAAGGCCGAAATCACCCGACTAGAGTAGTTCCAGATTTTGCCAAAAGATGTCACTGGCTTAACTGGAGGGGGTGTAATAAATACATGAAGAGAGTGGTGGTGAAATGCCAGAAGAAAAATACAATATTGTTGTCTGGTTTTTTAATAAATATATTACAAGGATAAGAGTTTGAATCCTGTTGCGATATGAATATTCTCAAGCATTTTATTGTTTTTCCAAGCATTATTTACGGAGATATAGCATGTGAAACCATAGGCAGTCAAGGAAACTACCCGACTCGAGTAGTTCCAGATTCTGCCGATAGATGTCACTAGCTTAACTGCTGGGGTCTATTCATAATAAAACACCCCCCTCCCTATCCTTTCACCTTATTAAAGTTGCATAGTCCGATGGTTTTGAGTTTCAGAAATTTTCTGAGATAAATACATTAGGTTGATCATTATAATGAACCTTACTTTAGCTTGAAGTAACTTTTATTTTAAGTGGCTAACTTTTGAGATATTTGAAGTGTAATCATGCAAAATTAATTTTGGCAAGCTTGCCAAAACTCTGACACCATAACATTCTGCAGTAATATTATTTATTCAATTTCCTCACTATTCCCTTCTGCGTGGCAACACATGCTTAATTAATGCATCAGTACCTAAGTTAGATATGTAGAATCAAATTCAGATAATTGCTTTGATTTTGACAATTTGATGTTTCATCGGAAAATGCAACTTTAACCAACATTCACACAAGCACCGCCCCCCCCCCCCCACACACACACTACCTCCACCCACCCTTCACAGACGTAACACCGGACGGGGTGGCCAAATCGGTAGAGCGCAGGCCTCCCGTGCGGGAAATCGGGAGTTCGATTCCCGGTCGAGTCCAACCAATGACTTACAAAATTGATACTTGTCACTTCTTAGCCTAGCCCTCGACATTATTAGGATAGGACAAGGATTGGTTAGCTCAGTGTCAGGATAATGTAATAGGGTACCACTACCAGGTCATGGTGCTGGCAGCCTGGTCTCCCAGTGGGGCAGAACTATAAAGTCGCCATGAGTGCACACTATCACACGTCGCTACATATCTTGATATGACCTTAGATGTTGCCAGGACATAAAACTCCAACAACCAGCCAAGCATCACATATGTAAAGCCTGCGGACATATGTATGTAATGAATGACATGGGTGAGAGTGAGGATATACTCTATCGGCTCATGGAATCATGGAATCATGGAATCATGGTATAGATCTTGACTTGACTTTGTGTGTGTGTGGGGGGGGGGGTCGTGACGTAACGGTCACTGGCTGCAGTCCTGCAGCATTGTGAAACGGTGCCGTTAAAACGGCCCGTTTTTGGTTGTTAATTTCTTTCTTTTTTTCTTTTTTCTTCACTCGGTATAGGTCTCCCCCCCCCCCCCCCCCCCCCCCCACTAGATGATATGGATATGTCAGCAGTGGAGTGTGCTTGTTTGTATGTACGTATAAGTTCATGAGATGAGGACACCACTCTCTCTCACCCTCACTCAACTCATAGAAAAAAATCACCACAGGCACAATATCTCATTCTAGAAATCTACAGCTTCCCTCACAAACCTACATCTTTACCTCATTAACCAATACGGGTCGTTCTCAGAAACTGTTGTGACATGCAAACCAAAGTGAAAACATTCCAAATAATAGGAGAAAACATTCCAATAATACCAGAATCCATATTCACAAGAAGGTTAATAAATTATGTTGTGCCCATGTCAGAGTTGGATTTCTTTATTTTCACTCTTTGATTTTGATCTTATAAAAATTGAGAAAGCCGTTAAAATTGACCCTGTAACATCCATCCATAGCCTCATTTTAATGCACATCCATAACATCATTTTAACACACATAACAAATTCAAACAAGATTTGACTGACTACAGTTAAGCAAAAAAGATTGTGTATTACAAGAAAAAAACGTTGGAAAAAACTGCTCGGGTAGATACATGATGTCGATATAGACACTCTCATATTTTCACTTTAGCACAAAATCATATATGCATATTTAGGATACATTTTATGGGATAGATTAAAGCTGCATAGTCTGATGAAAATATAAAATTTTCAAAACCAAAACAATTATCTAAATGTGATTCTACATATTTAACTTAGATACTGATGGACTTATTAAACATTTGTCACCACACAGAAGGGAATACCGAGGCAATTGAATAGAACCTGTTACTGCAGAAGCCTAATGGGTCAGAGTTTTGGCGTGCTTGCCAACATTAATTTTGCATGGTTCCACTTATCCAAATATCTCAAAAGTTAGCCACTTAAAATAAAAGTTACTTCAAGCTAAAGTAAGGTACATAATAATGATCAACCTAATGTATTTATCTCATAAAATTTCAAAAACTCAAAACCATCGGACTATGCAACTTTACGTTTGTTTGTTGGCGTGTTACATTCTAACAACATCTAATGTCATATCAGGGCGCTTTAAGTACATATAGATCAAGTAGATGTAACATTACTAAGAACTAACATACTTAATACACACAGTCAACAATAACAATTACACTATCTAGGCTCCCTGATGCAATCACCCTATCCACGCCTACCTGTCTATGTGGCTCCTTGCCTGAGAGGTCAGTGCATACTCCCACACATGCTTACAACGCCGACCCTTTCCCTTCCTTATAATAATCACATAATCACACACCTGGCAAATATGTGAAGCAATATTTCCAGCCCTTTCTCTCCCACACCTCTCTCCGCAATGCATTATCCCCAAACTTCTCAGGCCACAGACGGGATGGTCGAATGAGTTGAGCGTCCATCTCCTGTTTTGGGAGATCGGGGGATCCGAACCCATGGGATCACGAGTTCGAACCCTGGTCGAGTCAAACCAATGACTTAACAATTTATACTTGTCACTTCCTATCCAGGCGCTCGGCATTATTAGGATAGGGCAAGGACTGGTTGGCTCAGTGTCAAGATAATGTGACTGAGTGGGATATTAGGTCATGGTGCTGGCAGCCTGGTCTCCCAGTGGGGCAGCACTATAAAGTCACAATGAGTGCGCACTGTCCCAAGTCGGTACCCGTCCTGATATGACCTTAGATGTTGCTCAGATGTGGTGATCCCTTACTTATATTAAATAGTCATTGTGTATTCTATAGATAGTGTGAGAGGGGCACTACTGTTAGTGTGGAAGGAGCTCAAGAGCTCTACTCACAACCCCCTCCCCCCAACTGTTAATCACGGATCACCAAACACACAGACACAACAGGGCAGGTCAGGCCAAAGCAGCTACAAGGGATGGTGGTGGTGGGTAGATCACAGTTGCCATAGTGACACAAGAATGCTTACTGTTGATTGGTGGACCTAGAAATGCTTGATGTTGATTGGAGGGCATGGTCAGGTGATATGCCATGTCAGGTCCAGAAACCACTATATAATAATAAACCTGAGGGTACAAGCTCTCTGTCTTCCTGCACACTTTATACTCTGCCTTTCTTATACTTGCCTGTAGTGATTTCCTATTAGCCTGCCTACACAACTACAGCTGTCAGACGACGACTTTACATACAGACAATCTTCCCTCCCAGGAGGTCCTATCATCAGGAAAGGGGAAAGAGAGAATCCTATGTGCCTGTGTGAGACAGCTCTGGTCTCGTTAGCCACTCAACATAACTGCGAGCTCAAAATTCTACATAAACCGGGTAAAGATCTGGTTTTGGCGGATGCTCTAAGCCATTCCCACTCTGATATTAACCTCATGCAGAAAGCCGCGCAGACCTGTAGTACACTGAATCTTAAAGAAATCAAAGTAACTCTCACATTGAACATCCTCGATTTTAATCTGTAATTCTAACAAGCCTGGAAGATAGTACTTTGTTTGCCTCCATCTTCCAGGCTACACGATGAGGCACCATGCCGGCCTCCTGACTGCCTACAAGAGTGCCCTCGCCGCATGTACATGGCAGAATAAGTGCTCCCACCTCAAGGGCTACATGGAGTTCTGTAAGGGTCATGGCGTCTCCCCACTCTCCCATCCATATACAATCTATTATCCTTCCTACTCGTCCTCCCCTCCTCCCTATGCTCCACATGTGCTGTATTTAATTACTACAGCTCCATTAAGCTCTGGATCTCACCCTTCCCTGGCAATCATCAAGCTTTCAAAGCCTACGAGATCTCGGTGATGAAACGTGCCATTCTGAAAGCCTCTAGACATCGCTTCTCTAAGGCCTCTGCCCTTTCCCCTGATAACATGTCTGGCCTCTCTCCGCAGCCCTCCTCTAGGCTGTATAGCTGCCTTAATTATCGGTTATTTGACCCTTCTCCGGCAGAGCAATCTGGTCTCCTCCTCATTACCCCCTTCTCCTCACCTCTTAAGATTCAAAGATGTCCATGCTTCAGACTCGGCTCTATACGTTAAGGTACGCTCCACTAAAACCCGCTGCGCTGCCGCATGCCCTGTCATCTTCCACCTCCCTATAATTCCTGATTCTCCTTGCTGCACAGTTAAAGCTTGGAATGCCTACATAGCCTCGGTCATACTTCCCACATGATCCTGCCTTCCTCCTTCCATCCCGAGCTCCTCTTACCACCAAGACCCTCACCAGAGTACTCCGAGCTGCCTCCCAAGCTGGTCTACCTCGCCACAAGCACCTCAATCTCCATAGTTTAAGCAGAGGTGCTGCCCAGGTCTGTCATGCTGCTGGACTCTCGATGCCAGCCCTTCTACAGGCAGGCACCTGGAAGAGTCGGGCGTTTCAGTCCTACCTCTCATCCCTACCTGTGCGAGAGGCCCCATCAGTGCTTGCTCTTGGGTGAGTGCGGATTGACCTACCTGATTGACCTACCTTCATCAACCCTGAACACTGATGACAATTCCAGACTATCTTTGACTAGCCCCTGCCGCCACTCAGACTTTGGGTCCTGTCACCCACTTACTTAGCCTGCTACAGGTCCTGATTGATTTTCTTATTTTAATAAATTGCTCAAATTTATATCTATCCTTTTGTTCCTCTCGTCTGAGTGAAGCGAATTAGGCTAAATATATAAAAAATAAAATTGGTGATCGTCATTTTGAAAAAGAAATCTGGGTCGGGCGGGTTTTTTAAAATTTTTATTTGTTATTTTTTACTTAGATGTAATATGTAACCAGACGCGATGGTCGAATAAGTTGAGTGTCCACCTCCCGTTCTGGTAGGTCGAATTCCTGGGTTTGAACCCTGGCCGAGTCAAACCAATGACATACAAAATGGATACAAAAGTTGAATTGCTGCTAGCCCGACGCATTTTTAACAGTTTTTAACGAAATAAAAAATAATAAAAAATTCACAGGGGGCCGACTTTTCAGGCACGGGCGGGGACGATCACCAATTCTTTTAAAATTTGCCCTTATCAGTCAATGGTTGAGAACGCATGCGCGTGCATTTCTTCATACCTTCGTCCTAGATAATTCCACAAATTCTCTATACACCATTTCGTCGCGACAGGACTTTAAAAAAATAGACTTTATTACCCTAATAAAATATGCTACTATATACAGTAAAACCTCTCCAACCGACCTCCTCCACAGATCGACCATTCCCCTATATCGAGCACTTTATTTGGGTCCCAAACGATCGCCGATACAATACCATTGTAACGATACAAACAAACCTGCCCTAAACCGACCACCTCCCTAAATTGACCATTTAAAGTCAGTCCCATGGTCGGTCGATTTAGAGAGGTTTTACTGTACTGTTTTACATGCAATTTACTTCCCCAATGACCCACGCCCACATTAATCTTAATCCTTACTCCCTATTCAAGCAGACGTAGTTTGTTCTCACTGTAATCAGATACACTCAGTATTTACATGCGGGCCGCCATGGCCACTAACGCCACCCAACTCCACATAGTATGCGCACAGATACAGTAAAGCCTCTCTAAATCGACCGAATTTGGGACCGACTTTAAGTGGTCCATTTAGGGAGGTGGCCGGTTTATGGAGTTAGAATATGGTTACAATGGGACCCAAATAAAGCGATCGATATAGGGAGTGGTCGATCTGTGGAGGTGGTTGGTTAGAGAGGTTTCACTGTATATCCCAACATTAGTTATCCTAAAATCACATACACATACACAAATACAGTAAAACCTCTATATACCGACCCCTCCACAGAGCGACCACTCCCCTATATCGATCGCTTTAGTTGGGTCCTAACAATACCATATTAAGGATATTACAACTCTCTAATCCGACCACCTCCCTAAATGAGGCAACATGAGTGGGATGAAAACATTAATAAACTTAAAGAAATTGAACCATCTGTGGGAAAGCCACCACAGACTCATGCGGGAGGTCGGCGGGACCAAGTGGTCCTTGGCCGCTGCCGTATTGGCCACTCGTGGCTTACACATGCTTTTCTGCTCAAGGGGGAACCTCCCCCTGAATGTATTGGGTGTCAGTCCCCACTGACACTCAAACACATTTTACTAAGTTGCGTTGATTTTTTGGCCCTGCGCCAACGGTTCTACACTGCAGACAGTATGCATGACCTTTTTACTAAGGTAAAACAGGAAAACATTTTAGCCTTTTTGAGGGCAGCTGGACTGTACCACCTCATATAGTTTACTAAATGGATTCTATCAATTATTAATAAAACTTTTCTTTTTCTATGGGAATTTGTTTCCCTTGACCACAAATATATGATTGTGAGCTTTCTAATTTAATTAGTGTCTATTGGCACATAATTGATTGTCTGCTTTTACATGTAAAAGCGATGGTTTGAACAAAAAACAAACATTTCTCGCCGTTAATATGGCCTATGCTGCCGACACGGCGTAAAGCAACCACCAATCAATCAATCAATCAAACCTCCCTAAATGGACCACTTAAAGTCGGTCCCACGGTCGGTCGATTTAGAGAGGGTTTACTGTACATACATACACATATATACATGCACACATATAAGCATATGCACATATATACATATATAGATACACACATGTAATACATGCACACATATATACAGACATAAATGCATGCATTATACACATATTATCGTCAATCTGATCAAAAAGAATCTCCGGTGGACTGGACACCTCATGAGGATGTCATCAGACAGGCTACCAAAGCAGATCCTCTATTCTCAACTGTCTTCTGGTTACAGAAAGAGAGGGCGCCCTCGTCTCCGGTTCAAGGATACCATCAAGAGAAACCTGAAGCTGAGAGACATTAAGACCGACTCATGGACGCAACTCTCACAGCAGAGAGCTAAATGGAGAGTGGCAGTCAAGTAATGAAAGCAGTCTTTGTCGCATCGCGACCGACAGCATGAGGATCGTCAATCTCTTCACAATGAGGGTAATTGAGTCATCACAGATGACTTTGCAACAAGTTTCCTCCATTTTACCCTGTCCTCCACTGCCATCTGGGACTTTCCAACCTCCAGGCCCCTCCATTCGCTGATATTGTCTTTCCATCCCTTCCTTGTCTCCTTCCACCCTTTCACCGTGCCCCGCAAAATGTTTTGACCACACCTGATGAATGGGAAATATGACCACACCACTGCAGTTTGCGTCTCTTTGGCCGTAATCGATTAACACGACCCGAGCGACTCGGGTCACCCGAGTCGTCAGAATTTCAAATCGAACACTGCGAGTAGAGTCGACAAATACACGTGCCGTGTGCAAAACGATCCGACCCAAGTAACCCACCTCCTAGCTGGGGTTGGCTATGAGCGATGACGTCACATTTGCGCTGGTACCGTCCTGCAGGATAACAGCCACCAGTACCAGTCATACATGTTTTTTTTAAAGAATAACTTAGATTAATGAAATGGAAATATAGATAAACTAGGCCATCATAAAATACTTTAAATCCTATTTTGCTGTAGTTTTATCGATTATTAAAAAAAAAAAAAAGTGTCCACCCGAGCGCGGAGAAGCGTATTCGATTATTTGACCCGAGTCTGTAGGATGTGTGCATGCGCCAAAAAGTGGCTCGGGTGACCAGAGTCGATTAATCGATTACGCCCTTTATGATCATCAGGATATCTTTGTGTGGTCCAATCGCCTGTTGGATCTTGACACAGACTTCCTCGTTGGTAACATGGTCTTTGTATGAGATGTGTAGTATCTTACAGTACCGCCTCATTACGTTGGTTTGTATTCTTCTTTGGAGCTCTGCCCTGAAGGTCCATGATTCACAAACATACAGGAAGATGGATGTGACAAGGGAGCACATCAGTCATATTTTGGAGCTGAGATAAATACTCTTGTCAATCCAAACTGGTTTCAGCTTTGCTGTTGTCTGTGCTATCCTAGAGAGTATATCAGGCTTGAAACCCTATATGTACATACATACATTCATACCTACACACATACATATATAAATGTATACATACACACATATATGCATACGTGTATAAATACATACACATACATGCACGCATATGTACATGAATAAACATAAATATACATACATATACATACAAAAATACATACATGCATTTACGCATACATGGCTGGTTGTTGGAGTTTTACATCCTGGCAACATCTAGGGTCATATCAGGACAGGTACCGAGTTGTGACAGTGTACACTCATGGTGACTTTATAGTGCTGCCTCACTAGAAGACCAGGCTGCCAACACCATGACCAATCCCACTCAGTCATATTATCCTGACACTGAGCCGACCAGTCTTTGCCCTATCCTAATAATGCAAAGTGCCTGGCTAGGAATCGGCAAGTATCAATTTTTAAGTCATTGATTTGACTCGAAATATTATACATGAGATAGGTAAGTATGAATACACATGAATATGAAATTGCTATGAACAAATACACATCATCATCATCATCATTGCCAGCATCACACATCTTTCACATTCATATATACATTTATACATATAATATAGCAACTGTTTAACCAAGAGCACCAAGTGGTGGGTTTGATCATTTTGATTACACTGTACAGGCTGAGTGAGCCGTCTTAGTATTATAGGGTCTTTGACATAAACTAACGCTCTTACCCTCGCCCCAATATGTACACAACCACCCTTGGCTCATACATATGGCCCCGTCCCATAAACATGCCCGAGTGTCCACACAAAGCACAGAACCACACCCACTCACGCATATTTTATATTTAAAAAACACACACACATGCCCTCAAGATCCACCAAATCTAAACAAGCAAGAAAAGCAAATCGACCAGACGGGATGGCCAGAATGAGTTTCGCGTCCGTCTCCCGTTTTGGTAGATTGTGGGATTCGAACCCACGGGTTCGAACCATGGTCGAGTCAAACCAATGACATAAAAATGGATACTTGTCGCTTCCTAGCGCTCTGCATAATTAGGATAGGGCAAGGACTGGTCGGCTCAGTGTCAGGATAATGTGACTGAGTGGGATATCAGGTCATGGTGCTGGTGTCCTGGTCTCCCAGTGGGGAACCACTATTAAGTCGCCATGAGTGCGCACTGTCATGATTCAGTACCCACCCTCATATGACCTTAGATGTTGCCAGGATATGAAACTCCAACAACCAACCAACCTGAAAGCATGCTCCGGTAGGAATAAAGCACTGAATGAAACTGACTGTCTTGCACACAACCCTTGTTGTGTCCGTGTGCAGTGTATGTTGGTTGGTTGATTGCTGGAGTTTTATGTCCAGGCTACATCTAAGGTCACATCAGGATGAGTATCGACTTGTGAGAGTGTGCACTCATGGCAACTTTATAGTGCTGCCACATGGGGAAATCAGGCCACCGGCACCATGACCCAATATCCCCCACGCCAGGCTAGGAAGCGACATGTATCAATTTGATAAGTCATTGGTTTGACTAGACCGGCAATCGAACTCCCGACCTTCCGCAAACAAGTCCCGCGCTCTACCAATTAGGCGCCCGCGCCCTGTGCAGTGTATGCACCTGCCGATGGTTGAAATGTACCGGCGCCGTCTATATGACTCTATTTCCGGCCCGGAGGGTGTCAGTGAGTACAGAGACAGCGTCAAACTCCACAAGTAGGCCACTCCCCCCTGCCCCCACCCAGCCCCTCACCCCCGCCCAACCCCGTTTTCCCTAAACATTTGTATGTTAACATTGATATGTTTTAATTCCGACCGACCCAACTCACAACGCGCGTATCAAATTACAGATGTTGTTGTTTTGAACCCAGCCCTGACGTGCAAACTATTAAGTGTGTGTGGTGATATTTTATTGTGGGGTGATATTTTATTGTGGGGTGCATAGGCGTGGCTGTGCCGTTAACTGCGTACACTCATCCACCTCTCACATGATTGCCATGCACGGCAGTTGGTATGGCGCTGTCTATTATTTAGACACTGATCAAGCGCAAGTTCATCGACAAAGTGGCGAGTATGTTTGTTCTGGTAATTGACATAATTGCATTATTAAAGTTGCATTGTCTGATGAAAGCATCAAATTTTCAAAAGCTAACCCCTTATGTCAATTTGAACCTACATATGCAACTTAGATACTGGTGCAGTTATTAATCATTTGATGCTACATAGAAGGGACTACTGAGGCCATTTAGCAGAACCTGTTCCTACTGAAGCCTATGTGGTCAGAGTTTTGGCAAGCTTGCCAAAATTAACTTAGCATGTTTTCACTTCAAATATCTACTAAATTAGTCATTTTCAAGCAGAGTTACTTCAAGCTAATGGCCCTGTCACACTACGACGTAATGAGGTCAACGTAGGGAGAACGTGAAGAACGTTGAACTTCTTGGCATAGTATGCAAATTTGGGCACAAGTTGAACGTGGATGCAGCGTAGTGGATGAGAGCGTAACGTCGGTAAAGCGTAGTGATACCGTCATTCAACGAGAGAGGTCAACTTCATTACGTTCACGGAATGTTATGAACGTTATTCCATCGCCAGAACTACGTTACCTGATGGCGAAACGTTGAACTACGTTGAACGTACATTCTCCTGACGTTCTCCTGACGTTCTCCTGATGTTATCCTGACGTTATCCTGATGTTATCCTGACGTTCCCATTACGCTGCGTGGACATTTCCACGGGTTTAATGTGGGTCAACGTAGTGCAACGTAGTTGAACGTAGTGACTAACGTTTTAATAACGTCGGTTTAACGTCATTGACGTTCACCGAACGTGTACAGAACATACAGCGAACGTAAACCCTTACGTTCGAACTACGTCAAAAGTTTTGAACATGTCCAAAACCTCGATGTAAGTCGACGTAACACGACGTAATGTGATGTAGCTCGACGTCAGTCTAACGTCATTGTGACGTCATAATAACGTAATCCAACGTACATCAACGTAATGACGAAAGATCACCACGTTAGGCTCACGTTTGCTCATTACGTTGTAGTGTGACAGGGGTATTAAGTAAGATAGATTATACTGATCAATCTAATATATTTATCTCAGAATATGACAGAAAATCGAAACGATCGGACTATGCAACTTTAATATAAGGACTATTTTCTTAGATAATGGGAGAATGTAGCTGATATACAAGGCCCACCTGAGAATGTATGTTTTATGCATATTCGTCGCGTTTCTTTGTCATCATGTGCGAAATAATTGATTGATCTTGTAACATTTCGTAGACATGAACGACTTGACATGAACAACCCATAAAATAAGGAAACCACATCTGGGGCCAAATGTATGAAGCAGTGTTAGCGCTCCAAACCCGTGGTTAGCGGCGATCTCTGGGTTAGCGGCGAAAAGTCGGTATGTTTGGAGCAGTGTTACGGAAACACCGCGAGTTTAAAGTCGGCTATGCTAACATCACACCATCTCAAGTTTAATGTTGGTGTTAAGTACCGATTAGGCCCAAATCTATTCAATGCTATCATATTTAACAGAATTACATACTCAATAAGTGAAATTTGATTAAATTCACCCTAAAATCGAAGCGATATTAACGCCGCGGCTACATCAACAGCGATATTCATACTGTCGAATCTAAACAAAACAAATCGCTGCCGCCGCCGCCCGCCGCCGCCGCCATATCGGCGGCAATATATTAGGGCCAAATCTATTCAATGCTATCATATTTAACAGAATTACATACGCAATAAGTGAAATTTCATCAAATTAACCCTAAAATCGAAGCGATATTAACGCTGCCGCTAAATTGGCGGTGATATTAATATTGTCGAATCGACGAATGTAGGCAAAACAAATCGCCGCCGCCTCCGAATCGGCTGCGATATTGTTAAATTTTCTAATAAATCGAATCATATCTTTTTAGCAACGGTAAAACCACGAATATGCATTGTCCACTGTAAAACCACGAATTTGACAATTCTGACTAGAAGTAAGTTCATATTGGTGATTTTAAGCAATATTTTTAAGGCAATTTACCAACTATGCTTCTTTAGCATGGCACCATTTTCTCTTCTCCTCTATGGAAGTGGTCGACATACCAATACATTATCTTCACCTTTTAAATGTTGTCTGGATGTGTAATATCTATTATTAGATTTTTGTTTTATATATATAAGGCGATATTGACCAGTTGCAGCTGGCACAAGTGGGGCCAGGGGTCATTCGCAGGTGGCGCCGGTGTGGCCGTGGATGGAACTAAGCACTGGAGCAGTACACATAGTAGGTAGCTAAGTAATGGTCAGTATATAGCAGAGGGATATAATAAATTATAGAGCACATATATGACCGGACGGGATGGCCGAATCGGTAAGAGCGCTGGCTGGCTTTCTATGGGTTCTTAACCCGCAGAGTCAGACCAGCGACTTACAAAAGATGTTACTTGTTGCTCCCTAGCCTGGCTCTCGACATTACTCGGATAGGGCATGGACTGCTCTGCTCAGTATCGGGAAAATGTGACAGGGTGGGATATCGGATCATGGTTTTGTCGGTTCAGTCTTCCAGTGAGACAACACTATAAATCCCACATGAGTGTGCACTGTCATTGATCAGTCATTGTCATCACAATCATGCTGTCGGTCGCAGTGTGACAAAGACTGCTTTTATTTCTTAACTGCTGCTATTTCATGCGGGTGTGCATTTCATAAAAGCTGCTTACAAAGTGGTGAAGTGCTGCTGGCTTTTGCAAGTTACTAGCAGCACTCTCTCGAGGAGAAAATAGAGGTTTCCCACTGGCAAGAACATGTCAAGGCAGGCACAAACTCCCTGCTGTAGCTGGCCGGGAGATGTTGGGAGTTCCCTTCATCACCACCCTTAATGCTGCCATGGAAGCATGGTTTTCTGTGAGTGTTTGCTCCCTTAGCCTTTGGTTCTATCAAGAACCTATACCACAAGGCAGTGGTTTATAACTTTGCAAGGCAGGGGCGATCAGTACCGATCGCTATATGACCTTATATGTTGCTGGAACGTAAAACCAACACGTGCATATGACTATCAAGTCTAGCCTGCTTTTAAAGCTACATAGTCCGATGAAAACATAAAAAATGTCAAAACCAAAACAATTATCTAGATTTGATTCTACATATCTAAATACATTTTGACATGCAATATTAAATTTAGCATTTTTGCACTTCAAATATCTCAGAAGTTAGCCATTTAAAATGAAATCTACTTCAAACTAAAGTAAGGTAGATTATAATGATCAACCTAATATATTTTTCTCAGGAAATGACAGAAACTCAAAACCATCGGACTATACAACTTTAACGATGATTTCTATTCGAATCAACACCAGAACATAACTGAACAGCACCCTTCCATTCAATAAATTGGACATTCAAATCTCGAGATGGCAGTTCGGTGAAGACCTCCTCTGAGCATCAGTGTGAGCAGGGCACTGATCCCTCATCCCCGCCTTCCTTCACTAACCCCACAATGACCTCAGTGTATACAGGGATACATACATGCCAGTTGTACAAGCCCACTGTGCTCAGTGAGACGTATTGAGACGCTCTCAATACAAGAACTGTACACAGCGAGACCATGCCCTGTAACCCCCCACTAAGGCTGCCTGTCTGTACAAAGGCAGAGTGTGGGCCCTCTTCGGGTTTATCGGACACCGTGAAAATCGGAATGCGTTCCCCATTTGCTGTGTGCCCAATTTGGTATGCTTTTCTGTGTGCCACATTTGATGTTTTGCTGTGTGCCCTATCTGGTATGTGTTGCTATGTACCTCATTTGATATGTGTTGCTGTGTGCCCATTTGGCATGCTTTGCTGTGTGCCACATTTGATGTTTTGCTGTGTGCCCTATCTGGTATGTGCTGCTATGTACCTCATATGATATGTGTTGCTGTGTGCCCCATTTGGCATGCTTTGCTGTGTGCCACATTTGATGTTTTGCTGTGTGCCCTATCTGGTATGTGTTGCTATGTACCTCATTTGATATGTGTTGCTGTGTGCACCATTTGGCATGCTTTGCTGTGTGCTACATTTGATGTTTTGCTGTGTGCCCTATTTGGTATGTGTTGCTATGTACCTCATTTGATATGTGTTGCCATGTACCCCATTTGATATGTTGTGCCGTGTGCCCCTTTTAATATGTGTTGTTGTGTGCTGGTGATGTGCATTTTGTTAACTAATTCTTTACCATATCCACATTTGATAATACGCATTTATTTCAATTCATCTCTCTGTTAAGGAAAGAATATTAAACCACGAAAATTATGTCCATAGCTTGTGATTTTCTGGTGGAAAATACACCTTTTAAACGGTGAAATAAATCTCTATTCGCATAGCATTTATTATTAACATGCGATGAAATAAAATGCTATAAAGCATACTATATTTTAATTGTTTTAATATTGTGATCTCATGTGGTACGCAGCTGGTTACCTGCGTATATAGGAAGCGATGCCCCTGCATTGTTGTGGAAATTAAATATGACTAAAAAACCGTTATACTTACTCCACTGATACTACCATTAAAATCACTACTACTAGAAATAACAATACAATAGTGAACTGTAAATATTGCTGGTATAATGTAAAAATTCTAAAATGCATCGACTGTGTATCACCAGTCACTGTTACTGGTAGCATGAAATCAATGCCCAAACCATAGCACATAAGCACAGATACTGATACTGATTTTGACGTGGGCCGGGCGGGTCGTAGCCTATCCCATCAGCCGGGACCAGTATGCGCAGGGCACCTACATGTGGCGGGGTGGTGGTGGTGGTGGCGGTGGTGGCGGTGGTGGCGTCAGACCAACCACCAGTGCTTTATCGATCAAAGCACTGAGCTACTCCCGCCGTCGAAGCACCAGCGTTAGCGAGAGCTGCTCAGCATTCGAGGCTCTTTTGTTATTTTATACCAGGGCCTTTCGCTTCTTAAGCCCGTCAGAGGGAGCTCCCGGTAACCATGTGCCCTTTATTTGTGAATGTCTTTAGGTTAAAGTTAATATGTATGTGCGTGTGAGGGACAGGGGGTGGGTGGTGGGTGGATTAGGAGAGAGATCGAGAGAGAGACAGACAGAGAGAAAGATAGAGAGAAAGAGAGAGAGAAAGAGAGAAAGAAAGAGAGAGAGGGGAGAGAGGAGAGATGGAGAGAAAGAGAGATAAAGAGGGACAGAAAGAAAGAGAGAGAGAAAGAGAAAAAGAGAGGAGAGAAGGAGCGAGAGAAACAGAGAGAAAGAAAGAGGGCGAGAGAGAGGAGAGGGGGAGAGAGAGCGAGATGGAGAAACAGAGAGAGAGCAAGAGAGAGAAAGAGAAAGAAAGAAAGAGAGATGGAGAGAGAGAGAGGTGGGGATTGGGGGCATTGCAGTCATTGCATTGCATTGCATTCACTTCCAGTACGCTCCAGCAAAATCCAAATGGGTTCGGTATGAGCATCGGATGAGCTGGTTCCCGGACGGGAGTTTGGATGCCGCATTGATGGCGGGAATTACCGGCGGGTGAGGAATGATGGCGCGGGGTTAAAGCCGCCACAACCACCACCACCACCACCACCGCCGCCGCCGCCGCCACCGCCACCACCACCGCCGCCGCTAAGACGGATTTAGGAGAAATCATGGCACTTGGTACAGCATTCCGGGCCGTCGCCGCTGCGTTCCGGCGTACCGCCGGGGCCTGGCGTGTGGGCGGGCGGTGAAGGGGGGGAGGGGGGGGGGGAGGCCGGCCGTGTTCCAGGGGAGGCGGGTGCGGGTGGGGGTGGAGGCGGGCGGGGGGGTCGATGGGGCGGGGGCGGGGGCGGTGGGGGGGGGGGGGGGGGGCGGTGTTTTGCCATTAACAAGGACAATGTCTCGGGACGCCCTGCCAGCCTGCCCGCCAGTCTGCTGACGTCCGTATCATGAACTAGTCACAGACGCACATCAATGAACAACACACGTGTGTGTATGTATGTGTATGTGTGTGTATGTGCAAATACAGGCACCGCGGACACAATCTGATAATGATTTAATAAACATGTAATAATGATGTAAGCATGCACTTTTTTAAGTGTCTTCCACCAATAGGGATTACATACATTAAAGTTGCATAGTCCGATGGTATTGGGTTTCTGTAATTTTCTGAGATAAATATATTATTAGGTTGATCGTTATAATCTACCTTGAAGTGACTTTTATCTTAAATAGCTAACTTTTGAGATATTTGAATTGAAATGCAAATGTCAAAATTGTGACACCATAGGCATCTGCAGTAACAGGTTCTATTAAATTGGCTTGGTATTCCATTCTATGTTGTGACAAATGTATGATAAGGGCACTAGTATCTAACTTAGATATGTCGAATCAAATGTAGATCACGGTTTGTTTTTTTGAAAATTTGTTTTCACCAGACTATACAGCTTTAATAAACAAATAATGATTTAAGAATGTATTTATTTTCCAGCAATAGGGCTTAGAATAAATTGAGTAGCGGTGCCTACTTTTAAGATTGAAACTCCACTCCCCCCCCCCTCTCCCCCCCCCTCACCCGCCCCCCCACACACACTATATGCTACCAGTGAGATTGTGCAAGGCGAGTCTGGGGCATTAGTCATATGGTAACCCAGACATACGAATATCGCGGGGTGAAGTATATATGGCAGCGTGTGCATAGTAAGCCGGACATGTCCGCTCGTACGTCCGTCCCTGTCGGCGGTTCATGTGGAGGCCCCGGGAGATAGTGTTGAATAATGCTGGCAGGTGGCGCGGCTGTGGCAGTGGACGTGGTGGGAGAGTGATAATCTATGGAACAGTTGCGCGTCCCAGACGTGGGTTAATCAATATCAGCCATGCTAATTATGCCGCCATGAGCAGCTCGTATCCTCCGTCCAGCAGCCACTCACACCAGTTACTTCCGGCACCACCCCCCCTCCCCCCCCCTGCTCACTCTCCCCCCGCCCTGCTTATCTCATTCTTCCCCCACAGCCCCATGGGCGCTGCTCTACGCCCGGAGCGTGTGTCGCAGGGCCCTGGTAAAGGGCTCAGCTGTAGCGACTCGCGTAGTGCCCTCCCCCGGTGCACGGAGCATGTGTAGTATGGGGCGCCCGATGTGATCGAAGACTCACTTATGGATGCGTATACAATGGGGCGTCACGTGTATTGGTTGTGATATGATATGCCCCATTTTTGGTTTTTAACATAGTGGAAGGGAATCAGAAGTTATAACACATTGTATATATATATATATTATATGTATATATATATATATATATATATATATATATTACGGAGTATATAATGTAACCTCAGTAACTTGTGAGTCTACATAATATATACTATATACATATACACAACATATATCGATGTACACATATATATATATATGGCCGGATTTTAACTATATGCTGTATAAGAATTATACGAGTATAATAACCCAGAATATCCCTCCTTTCCCTCATCACTCACTCAGCTCCATGGACTGATGGAGTATGTTCTACTTCTAGTCATCTACTGCTCCAACCTCACCAACCCCAGTTGCATAGTCCAGTGATTCTAAGTTTCTGTCATTTTATGAGATTAATTAATATATTAGGTTGATCGCTACAATCTACCTGACTAATTTTGGCAAGCACGCGAAAACCAACACCATAGGCTTCTGCAGTAACTTACTTACTTACTTACACCTACCGCCCAACTTTGAGCATAGGCCACCAACAAGGGCTCTCCAGTTATCCCGGTCTCTGCAGTAACAGGTTCTATTAAATTGCCTCTGTATTCCCTTATATGTGGCAACTGATGCTAAATAAGTGCATACACACTTATGTGGGCTTAGTTCGTATTTCTCTCACATGCGACACCAACAAGAGGTCAGTTTATCGGCACTGCTGGACGGATTATATATATCACTATCGCTGTAGACGGGAGAGGCTATAAAACATTCCTTTGAGCTCGTGGAGGAGAGGCCCCGCGCAGGAGGCGGAGAGGTGCATGCTGGTACCCACCACCACCGCCGGGAAGGGGAGGGGGTGAGTGCAACCCACTCCAGGTCTTATTACATGCGATAACGGGCTTATCACTATCCATATATACATATTTATGCACACACACATATATATATATATATTATTTAGTTATTACAGGTTAACAACAGGAGACATATGTAGCTGGATTGAGTAGAGACTCTGGCTGGCCCAAAAGACCTACCGTTTATTAAATACAAAAAAATGTTAAAGCTAGAGTTCAGAACCAAATGCGCCCACTGGAGGGGAAAACCGTTGGAAGCTGGAGAACGCGTGCCAACACCCCCCCCCCCCCCACCTGGCTTAAGCAGCTGGCCAGACGCCATGCTGCTGTAGCTGCTGTACCCACATCACCAGTGTGCCGGCGAGAGGGTCGCAGGTTCGGGTCTAGCAGACACAATACTACACGATGGGTTCCATATTAAATAATATTTGTATAATGCTTATACTGCAGATATATATATATAGTGAGAGAGAGAAAGAGAGTGTGTGCCATGCACACATAACATTATATACAGTAAAACCTCTATAACCGACCACCTCCACAGATCGACCACTCCCCTATATCGATCGCTTTATTTGGGCTCCAAATGATTGCCCATACAATAACATTGTAATGATAAAAATCTCTCTGTATATATATATATATATATATATATATATATATGTATATATATATATATTTATATATATATGTATACATATATATATATGTATACATATATATACACATGTATACACATATATATATATATATATATATATATACATCATTACATGCTATGTGTGCACGGCCCTCTGGCCGCCCACCGCCTGTTCCCGACTGAGAGTAGTATAGGGAAATGCCACAGTCTTTGTCTTTAAGTCGGTGTACCACATGCTAGTAGCACCAGAATACTCCGCCTTCCGTGGTTTTACTTCACGCACGGAACTGCCTCTAAATAGAAGTGACCTGATTAACTGGCCCAACAATCAGCAGCTCGCAAAACGCTGGTCAGCTGTGTGGGATTCAAGTAGTTGTGGTCGACTCACCACAGGCACTGGCAATTGGTTCAGAAATTAAATCTTGCATACGTTTGTTTGGTTGTTAAAGATTACATCCTGGCAACATCTAAGGTCATATCAGGATGGGGACTGACTTGTTACAGTGCACATTCATTGCGACTTTATTATAGTGCTGCCCCACTGGGAAGTCATGACCCGATATCCCACTCAGTCACATTATCCTGACACTGAGCCAACCAGTCCCTGCCTTGTCCTATTGATGCCGAGCGCCTGGTTAGGAAGTGACAAGTAGCAATTTTTAAGTCATTGGTTTGACTCGACCAGGGTTCGAACCCGTGAGTTCGAAACAGATGATCTACCAAAACGGGAGACGGACGCTCAACTCATTCGGCCATCCTGTCTGGTTCAGAGTCTAGTTATATCATAACACATAGCTAGTTAGCTAAAGTTGCATAGTCCGATGGTTTTGAGTTTCTGTCAATCTTCTGAGATAAATATATCGAATTGATTGTTATAATCCATCATACTTTAGTTTGAAGTAACTTTTATTTTTAAATAGGCAAGTTTTGATATATTTGAAGTGCAAACATGTCAAATTAGTTTAGGCAAGCATGCCAAAACTCTGACACCATAGGCTTCAGTAGTAACATGTTCTATTAAATTGCCTCAATATTGGCTTCTATGCGGCAACAAATGCTTGATAAGTGCATGAGTATTGTTGTTGAAGATTTATACTGCCTATCCTGGATAAGCCTGAATAGGCTTGTTTTCACCATTAGACAGTTTTTCGATAGAAAGCCCGAGCCTACACTTTTACCGACCCAAGGGATTTTTAACCTCCCACCACATAGACATGGTTTGAGAGCAACCGGCCTTTGATGACGCTGTAAGTTATACACAGCAGTGGAAATCCGAATTGGCAGAGATGGGGGCACAGGGAATCGAACCACCGACCTTCAGATTAGGAGTCCGACCTAGAAAAAAGTCAGACACTCTAACCACTCCGCCATAGAGAACACCACAAAGTATCTAAGTTAGATGTGTAGAATCAAATCTAGATAATTTACTATATTCTCGGAATTCTATGGACAATGTCTCGGGACGACTGAATGTGGTTATAAGTCATTGAAACTCCACTATGCAGTTTTGGTTTTGAAAATATTGACTATGCAGCTTTAAGGCACTTCAAAAAAGAAATCGAAATAACATAAAGAAACCAATAACATAACATATGTATGGTAAGCTATCTGTATTAATATTATAAGATTCACGAATCTTAATTGCAACAATTCAATAGCATGGAAAGGTACTTTTGACATGATGTGAAATTCTTAACTATTTATTATTTTCCTCATTAAATCAGAAATATAACGATATATGGAAACATAATGGTATCAACATATCAGAACTAATACTAGCTGTTTGTCTGTTCGCGATCTCTTTGGGATAGACTAATAGGCTTATCGTGTGCACGGTAATGGCCAACTCGCCCTCTGTCGACAACTGATTAAATCGGACCAGTTCTGGTGTAATCAGCTCAGTTAAAACTCTACATAGATATCCTATATATATAGGATATCTATGTATAAATATATACTCAGTATATACTCGTGTAAGCGGGTGTAAGGGGGCCGCGGCTTCTTCCTGGTTTTTAATAATATAAATTCTCGACAATGTTACTCAATGCAATTATTCAGGGTGACACTTCTTAGGTTGAGCCTAACGCTAGTTGGCGCTGCGTCGCTGCTAAAACGCTGAACCGGACCAGTATATATATATATATGTATATATATATATATAATAGTTTTCCTACATAATCAACAAGAGGAAGTGGGATAGTGGGATAAGGCCCGATCACATACACGTTAGTGAACGTAGTTGAACGTAGCGGAGGCTAACCTAGTTGAACGTAGTTGAACATAGTTGAACGTAGTTGAATGTACCGGCATCCATACTTCTCCGTGATGAGAACGTGATAAGAACGTATGTGGGCCGTGAGTTCCGATTTAAGGTTTGGACATGTTCAAAAGAGAGGTACGTTTGAGGCAGACGTAGCCTCTGTGATGATGACATACTCTAGCATACTCTAGCATACTCTAGCATACTATAGCATACTCTAGCATACTATAGCATACTCTAGCATACACTAGCGTACTCTAGTGTACTTCTGACTGTACTCTAGCATACTCTAGCATACTTTAGCGTGCTCTAGCATACTCTACATACTTTGACCCTCACAAAACCTTGGTCATTCTGACGTGGTCACATAGCCATTAGTGGATGAAGTTGAACGTAGTTGGTAGTTGAAAATAGTGGAGGGTAACGTAGTTGAACATAGTTGAACATAGTTGAATGTAGTTGGACATACCATGATCCATACTGTAACATACCAGGATACGTACCGTAACGTATTTATCCATACTATTAGGTGGGTGATCAACCAAAACCTGCCATACCTTAACGTAGTTTAACGTAGTGATAGCACGTTTCACCCAGGTTAATCTATCCTACGTTCAACTACGTTCAACTACGTTCAACTACGTTCAACTACGTTCAACTACGTTCAACTACGTTCAACTACGTTCACTAACATGTATGTGACCAGGGCTTTAGAGGGTATTTTCTCTGGCTAGAGGACAACTTTCTCGGCGTTAAGTGAGTAGGACAGTGAGCAGCCAAGCGATGGCGCCACCGTCGGAGTTGAAGCCTGAGCAGTAGATGAGTAGTCCGAGGCTCAACCACCCGATTACTGGTGGTTGGGTGTTAGGATGGTATAGAATTCTGGGTTATTATACTCGTATAATTCTTATACAGCATATACATACATGTACAGTAAAACCTCCCTAACCGACCACCTCCACAGATCGACCAGTCCCCTATATCGATTGCTTTATTCGGGTCCCACCAATACCATTTTAACCATATTCTAGCTCCCTAAACCGACCACTTCCCTAATTCGAACACTGAAAGTCGGTCCCAAGGCCGGTCGATTTTGATAGGTTTTATTGTATATATACTATTACTAGTCAAGTTCAGCGTATATATATATATATATATATATATATATATATATTGCATAGTCAACTATCTGGCATCGCAAAAACATGTGTTGCTAACAATGTCTGTATTTTAAAAAGCCTTATGGACAGTTGAGGGTATGTTCAAACACAATTTATCTGACGGGATAGCCGAATGAGTTGAGCGTCGGTCTCAAGCTTTGATATATCGTGGGATTCGAACCCTCGGGTTCGAACCCATATTGATTCAAACCAATGACGTACAAAGTTATACTTGTGACTTCATAGCCAGGCACTCGGCATTATTAGGATAGGGCAAGGACTGGTTGGTTCACTGTCAGGATAATGTGACTGAGTAGGATATCAGGCCATGGTGCTGGTGGCCTGGTCTCACAGTGGGGCAGCACTGTAAAGTCACCATCAGTGTCCACTGTCATAAGTCGGTACTCGTCCTGATATGACCTTAGATGTTGCCAGGACGTAAAGCTCCAACACCAACCGACCATCAAACGCGGTGTCTTTGTCCACTGCCAAAACCCAGTGCACCTCACCAGGTATGAGTAATACTATAATACTAATAGTCACTAATCCGTGTTGCCATGCGACATAAAAGCCTGACGCTCATCCATATCTACTGACCTCACACATCCGTCAGAGATCAATGTAACTGGGTCAGCGTGTCCTTCTCTCATTTTCAGCATTCTAATTGGCTGGCTGGAGGAACTGACCCCAATACCGGACTGGTCATTGAAGGTATAAATATGTAGGTCAAATTGGATAAGGTTTGTCCGCGAATGACCGTGACCTTGAGTGATGATGAAGCGCCTGCAACATCTAGGTAAGCATGAGTCACGGGTATTCTAGCTGGAGAGTCCACATAGAGACAGAGCAGCCTTTTAAAAATAAGTCTCCACGTTCAGGCTATTCCAGTTAGGTTGATGGTAAGCTAAAGTTTTCAGCCCCTGCGTCTAAAGCAAGTACAGTAAAACCTCTTTAACCGACCACCTACACAGATCGACCACTCCCCTATATCGATTGATTTATTTGGGTCACAAACGATTGACCATAAAGCCCTGTCACAGCTCGCCGGATTGAGGAAACGGATAGAGCCGGACAAAAATATTCTAGTCCAGTGTGATTCGGACTTGAAATGTATCGATTATGTAACGGATGGTAACAGATGGGTAACAGATGGTAACAGATGGGTAATGGATGGTAACAGATGGGTAACGGACAGTAACGGATGGGTAATGGATGATAATGGACAGTAACGGTTGATAATGTATCTAATGATCAACGGACAATTCAGTATACAAAAAGAACTATAACGAATGCCAACGGACGTGTAATGGATGTATAATGGACGGGAACGGACGGTAATGGATAGGAATGTACAAGTAACGGACGGGGAATGGCCAGGGAACGGACAGGGAACGGATGGGGAACGGATGGGGAATGGACGGTAGCGGATAATAACCGCATATGTCAGTCTGGCACAATCCGTTGCAAGTTTTGTGTATGCTCAAAACTTGTAACGGATTGAGCCAGATATCAACGGATATCAACGGATATCAAGGGATATGCAATGGACACAAACCAGACTTTGCCGGATATCAACAGACTTTGTTCAGTTTCTTTCCTTTTCCCCAATTCGACGAGGTGTGACAGAGCCTTAAAATACTATTGTGATGATAAAAAAAAACTTCCTCAGCTGACCACCATTTAAAGTCGGTCCCATGGTCGGTAGATTTAGAGAAGTTTTACTTACGACATTTTGGGCTCTAGATAACCCTGGAACTTCACCCATCAGACCATTAATCTTGTAGGTGTTGATAGACTGTTGTAGACTAATTTTCACTCACCGTCACGCACAATTACTATTGCAATCCCAGTCTATCTATTATGATCAGCATTAACTGCAGGACTGCTTACTGGACGCGGTGGCCGAATCGGTAGAGCGCAGGCTTCCCGCATGGAAGGTCGGGAGTTTGAATCCCAGCCGAGTCAAACCAATGACTTATAAAATTGATACTTGTCGCTATCTAGCCTGCCTCTTTGCATTAATAGGATAGGCCATGGACTGGTTAGTTGGATTGCAGGATAATGTGACTGTGGGATATCGGGCCATGGTGCTGGCAGCCTGGTCGCCCATTGGAGCAACACTATAAAATCGCGATGAGTGTGCACTGTCACAAGTCGGTTCCAATCCTGATATGATCTTAGATGTTGTTAGGACGTAAAACAACCACAAACAAACAAATCATGACTGCGTTCTTTGGTGGGGGGTTACCAGATAGTGGTTCTGTTTTCCTGCTAGGTGAGTATTGTTTTTCCCTTATGAACTCAAAAAGTGGTTTATAATTAGTTTTGTATGAACATAACATATCAGAAATGTTATCTACATCCTGGCATCATGCCATTACACAAACAAACAACACAACCAATGCATACATTTCGACTGAGTACAATTCTGGTCATAACGATCTTTTAATAAACCGAAAATCCTGGAACCAACTGACCCATCAGTAACAGGGAACCAGTCTACCCCCCCCCCCCACACCGCCACCCCCACCCCCACCGCCACTCCTTGCTGCAGACCTAACCAATCCCAGACTGCTCAAACTGCCTCTCACCATATAGTATATCAAATGGCACAACACCAAAGACCATAGTAAATAGCACCATTGATTCCATTCCCATTATTTGTGTATAAAAGATCTTTTATACCACGCATAAATGATATTGCATAGTATAAAATGTATCAACAAAGATCTTTTATGCAACACATCAAATGCTATTGCATAGTATAAAATGTGTCAAACAAGATTTATTATGCCATGCCTAGTATAAAATGTATTTAAAAAGATATTTTATGCCACAGATTAAATGTATCAAAAAGATCCTTTATGGCATGCATCTAATGTTATTGCATAGTATAAAATGTATTAAAAAATCTCTTATGCAACATATCAAATGTTATTGCATAGTATTAAATGTGTCAAAAAAGATTTGTCATGCCATGGATAGTATAAAATGCATTTAAAAAGATATTTTATGCCACAGATCAAATGTATCAAAAAGATCCCTTATGGCATGCATCTAATGTTATTGCATAGTATAAAATGTATTAAAAAATCTGTTATGCAACACATCAAATGTTATTGCATAGTATTAAATGTGTCAAAAAAGATTTGTCATGCCATGCATAGTATAAAATGTATTTAAAAAGATATTTTATGCCACAGATCAAATGTATCAAAAAGATCCTTTATGGCATGCATCAAATGTTATTGCATAGTATAAGATGTATTAAAAAATCTGTTATGCAACACATCAAATGTTATTGCATAGTATTAAATGTGTCAAAAAAGATTTGTCATGCCATGCATAGTATAAAATGTATTTAAAAAGATATTTTATGCCACAGATCAAATGTATCAAAAAGATCCTTTATGGCATGCATCAAATGTTATTGCATAGTATAAGATGTATTAAAAAATCTGTTATGCAACACATCGAATGTTATTGCATACTATAAAATGTATCACATATTTGAAATACAAACGTGCAAAATTAATTTGGGTAAGCATGCCAAAACTCTGACACCATAGGCTTCCGCAGTAACATATTCTATTAAATTGCCTCATTATTCACTTCTAAGTGGCAACAAATGTTTAATAAGTGCACCTGTATCTAAATTAGATCATCATCATCAATGGTGCCGCTTCTCGAAAAGTTGCTGCATGGACCCATCCTCTGTCTTGTTCTCACGCATTCCGCATCCATGCTGTCCACTCAGATGTTGTCCATCCATGTTGTTTCCTTCTCTTTGGTTTTTTTTTTGTTTTTTTGTGTTTGGTGTGTTTGTGGGTTTTTTTTTTGTTTTTGTGTTTGTTTTTGTTTTTTTTTTTTTGTTGGTGTTGTTTTTGTGTTGGTTTTTTTTTTGTTTGTTTTGTGTTTGTTGTTTTGTTTTTGTTGTTGGTTGTGTGTGTTTTGTGGGTTTGTTTTTTTTTTGTTTGTGTTGTTTTGTTTTAGATATGGAGACTCAAATCTAATAATTGTCTTGGTTTTGAAAATTGAATGCTTTTGTCAGACCATCCAGCTTTAATAATTACTATTTTTTTTAAAGAGTAAAGTTTATGATGAGCTCTGTCTTTAGATGTACATATTTTGCTCCAACCTTGAAAGTGTCTAAAAGTGAAGTTCTCCCTTTTTGTGTGTGGAGTGTGACTGCATAAGTGTTACCGTGATGCGATGCAGGTGAGTTGTGTCTGGGTGACCTTTGTTGCTGACCTGGCGTTAAATCTGCACCACTGATATAAATGTTACCAGTTGCAGTCAGTTCTTATGACTAATCCGAAGGTGAGCTGCACTTTCACAGCTCCAAATCGCAGCAAAGTGTTCGGCATACCCGAGTTTTGTAATGCCTGGTACACACCTACCATATACGATTCGTGCACTAAAACTCGCGACTCGACCCGACCCGCTTAAAACTGAAAACGGGCCGATTCATTTTTCGAATGGCGAATCGCAATTGCAATCATAATCGGCCCGTTTTAGCTCTAAAACTGAGTTTTTAGTCGCGAATCGCAATCGCTAGGTGTGCGCGGGGAGCGCACACCTAGCGATTTTTGTGCATGAAACGGGAAGTTTTAGATCGTATACGGTAGGTGGGTGCGCACAAACGGTAGGTGTGTACTAGGCATAAGATAGAATATCTAGGTCATGTGACCCGACTCCGAGCTGCTCCCTGTCGGCTCAAAGAAGGTAGTGAGTGACTCAGATAGGAACTGCTGTGTGTTCGAGCCAATGTGTTACACGGTAGCCATTTTTACATAATAAACCTAGCAATTTAAAGTTGCATAGTCAGATGGTTTTGAGTTTTCGGTCATTTTTCTGAGATCAATATATTAGGTTGATGGTTATAATCTACCTTACCTTAGTTTGAAATAACTTTGATTTAAATGATTAACAGTCGAGATATTTGAAGTGCAAACATGCAAAATTAATGTAACAGGTTCTAATTATTTCATTCACTCAGCATTGGCTTCTCGGTGGCAACAAAATTCTAAGTAAGTGCATTAGTATCTAAATTAGATACGAAGGATGAAATCTGGATCATAGTTTTGGTTGTGAAAATTTGATGTTTTCATCGGACTCATCATCATCATCATGCTGTCGGTCGAGATGCGACAAAGACTGCTTTCATTACTTGACTGTCGCTCTCCATTTAGCTCTCTGCTGTGAGAGTGATGTCCATGAGTCGGTCTTAATGTCTCTCAGCTTCAGGTTTCTCTTGATGGTATCCTTGAACCGGAGACGAGGGCGCCCTCTCTTTCTGTAACCAGAAGACAGTTGAGAGTAGAGGATCTGCTTTGGTAGCCTGTCTGATGACATCCTCATGAGGTGTCCAGTCCACCGGAGATTCTTTTTGATCAGAAGATCTTCCATAGAGGGCAGCCCTGTCCGTTCGAGTATTTCCTTATTTGTCACTTTGTCCTTCCAGGTTAGCCTCATGATCGAACGCAGATGTCGCATCATGAAGGCATGCAGCTTTTTCACCTGTCATCTGTACACTGTCCAGGCCTCAGCTCCGTATAGTAGGGTGGATAGCACAATTGCATGGTAGATCTTGCCTTTGACCCGCATGGACACATGGTGGTTGTTCCAGAGTCTCTGGTGTAGTCGGCCGAAAGATGCGCTAGCCTTGGCCATCCTCCTCTGTATTTCAGCATCAATGCATCCATCACTTGATATAGTGCTTCCGAGGTAGGTGAATTCTGGAACAAAGTTCAGCTTGTTTCTGTCAACCATGATATCCTCCTCTCGGGTTCTTGTAGAGTTGGCTTGGTACAGCACCTCCGTCTTCTTGATGTTAATCTTCAGGCCAAACTTCTTTGATGCATCGGAGAAAGCGTCCACTATTTTCTGGATCTCTTCAGCAGAGTGGGCAACCAGTGCACTGTCATCTACGAATAGCAGCTCTCTCACCAGTATCCGAGTAGTTTCATCAGACTATGCAGCATTATATGATGGGTAAAACAACCACGGTGTATTCACACCGCGTACCAGTGCAAAAAACACCATGATTGTGGAAGTAGTTATATATGGTCATGAAATGAAAGACAAGATATATATATCCTGACACTAACTGTACAGGTCCCATGTTCTCCCATGTTGACAGAATTCTATGCACGGCATTCATCATTGTTTTCCTTTGTCTGTCTTGGTGAGTTGCACCAATCTACAGGTTACAATATGACAGCTGGTATTTAAAGCCGCATAGTCCGATAAAACCAACAAATCTTCCAAAAGCAGAAACTTAATATCTAGCTTTGGTGCTACATATCCACCTTAGATACCGGAAAACTTATTAATCATGTGTTGCTACATAGGGTGACATACTATTTAATCTTAATAGGAATTCTTACTGTTGAAGCCTATGGGGTCAGAATTTTGACAACCATGCCAAAATTAATATTTCATGTTTAAGCACCTGTCACACCTTACCGGACTGAGTACTGGACACAATCGGACAAAGAATTGTCTACTCCGGTGATCTCCGGTACACAAAATGTATCGAAATGGAGTATAATTGGGTCAATTGCGACCAGACAACCGGACAAGTACTGTACATGTACCGTACGTGTACCGGACGAGTACCGGGCGAGTACCGGACGGACCGACCATCAACCAGACACGTACCGGACTGTATTTTTTGGATTTTCTTGGTATTGTCATGGGGGTGATGAAAATGGGAAATATTGCTCATAGAACGGGACTCGAACCCACATCTCTTTGCATTCCGGGCCAGTGTGCTAACCATTACACCACCTAGGCTCCCTGATATCAACACACTACCCACGCCTACCTGTCTATGTGGTTAGGTCAGTGCCGACTACTACAGTATATATATATTTTATTGACGTTCTCGCCACCGGACAATTCCGGAAGCAAACTGGACACCAACGGATGGGTACCGGACACCAATGGATGGGTACCGGACACGTATGGATGGGTACTGGACATGAACCAGACAAAACCTGACAAACCGGACACCAACCGGATACGTCAGTCCGGTGGTGTCCGGTAGAAGTTTTGTGCATGTTCAAAACTTGTACCGGACACCGCCGCACACCACCGGACACCGCCGGATGGGTACCAGACATGTACCGGACATCACCGTACATAACCGGATAGTGTCCGGTTCTCGTCCGGTTCCCCAGTCCGGTAGGGTGTGACTGGGCCTTCACAGTTCAAATATCCCCGAAGTTAGTAATTTTAAATGAAAGTTACTTCAAAGTAAATCAAAGTAGATTATAATAATCAACCTACTTTCTGTGTTTCAGGAAATGACAGACATTCAAAACCATCGGATTATGCAGCTTTAAACCCAGAAGCAGAGCATACTGATCTAGATGTAGAATTAAATAAACTACTCTGATGACGTGGCTTCTCTTTATTATTTTGTATCTGTGTTTTAAATAAGTACACAGCCATATTATCGTCATTGTGACTAGAGAAAAGAACCCTGTGCCTTACACATTGAATGAGGCAGAAGGTAGTACTAGTAGCACATCAAGTATGCGGCGTTCTCTGTGGCGGAGTGGTTGGAGTGTCTGACTTTTTTCTAGGTCAGACTCCTAATCTGAGGGTCGGCGGTTGGATTCCCCATGCCCCCAGCTCTGCCAATTTGGATTTCCACCGCTGTGTATAACTTACAGCATCATCAAAGGCCGGTTGCTCTCATACCATGTGTATGTGGTGTGGGAGGTTAAAAATCCCTTGGGTCTGTAAAAGTGTAGGCTCGAGCTTTCTCTCGACCAGCAGTGGAATGAGGAAGACCAGTCGTCTATGACTGAAATTTCCCCTGCTTAAACAACTAATGCACCAAACAAAAAAAGAAAAAAAAAGTATTTGCAATAAACAATGATTAGTTTGACTGCTTACATCGAAGGTGCACTGAGATCAGGGTCGACAACTTTACTTGTTATTTTGAAACCATTACCCTCATGACTGTTACGGTAGTCTAAATATGTGATGTATAACGCATTATGCGAGTATAAAGGCGTGGAAGGGAATTAGTTCCTTATTATTATTATTGTGTTCTTTATTATTATTACACTATATACTGTACTGCCTCCTTCATGTTCATGACGGGTGGCGCCACCTACGGCGCTCCTCGGTACCTGTATACCCTTACAAAAATCACTCGCTTCGGAGGATTTTGTACTTCCCATCTTCAAAGGGCAACTAAGAAGAGGTTCGACAATTTTACCTGTCCAAAAATATTCATTGAATTCGACTATCTACAAGATGTATATTTTAAAACCGTTATTCTCATGACGGTTACGCCACTCTAAATATATAGTTACATACTTCCTGTCTTCAAAGGGCAACTTCCCATCCAGACCAATGCTGTCCTGACTTAGCAAATGTCTTGTCATCGGAGGGAGAGTAGAATAAGACAAACAAAAAACAGTTTGCTCATTGAGAAATTGTTGGTACATGGCATGGGTCCTCCCGATCACAGAGGTAGCTGAAGACCTCTCATTACTGTCCCTATGGCCTAATCTAGGCCTGGATCCTCTGGGTTCAAGCTGGGACTATTAGGGTCAGACTGCCCTAATGACCTTCCTTGGAGAAACAATGTAATCACGAGACAAAGGACCAGCAAACACTCACCACACAGACTGACAAGATGCCTCTATAGAACAACATTGAATATAAGCTGAGGCTTCATACAATCCGATACAAAATAGGCCTAACTAGTCATTGAAAGGATCACACCACAGACCGCAAAAGCCCCATATATGGGCATAGAATATGCGTGAGTGACTTATTTGGACATTATGGTGTATATCCAAGCAATCATTTACATCTTGTCAAAGATGTGGGTAGATATAACATTTCACAAAAGAAAAGAAATACTATACACACAACAATGTACCGATCGGTACATATCATATAATCTGCACCGATCATGTGATCGGTACACCACGTGTGATATGCAGCGATCACGTGATCTGTTCAGACCACGTCTATTGGGTACAACAATAACGATGCCTTATATATAGTGCGGTGGAGGCTGGACGTGGGCGTTCTATGTTATTTCTAATCTCCATTTAGAAATTGTTGACATTATAAGTAACATCCCCACATTCAACCCCCATTCCCATAGGTTCAATTTGGTTTGTTTGTTTGGTTGTTGGAGTTTTGCGCCCTGACAACATTTAGGGTCAGACCAGGACGGGTAACGACTTGTGAGAGTGCATACTCATGGTTATTTTATAGTGCTGCCCCACTGGCAGATCAGGCCGCCAGCACCATGACCTGATATCCCACTCAATCACATTAACCTGACACTGAGCGAACCAGTCCTAGCCCTATCCTAATAATGTCGTGTACTGGGCTCGAACCCTGGTCGAGTCAAACCAATGACTTAAAAATGTATGCTTGTCGTTTCCTAGCCAGACGCTCGGCATTATTAGGATAGATAAAGGACTGGTTAGCTCAGTGTCAGGATAATGTGACTGAGTGGGATATCAGGTCATGGCACCAGCGGCCTGATTTCCCTGTGTGGCAGCACCATAAAGTGCCCATGAGTGTGCACAATCACAAGTCGGAACCTGTCCTGATATTACCTTTTTCTTTTCTTTTTCTTGAAGATTTATACTGCCTATCATGGATAAGTCTGAATAGACTTAATTTCACCATTAGACAGTTTGTCGATAGAAAGCCCAAACCTACACTTTTACCAACCCAAAGGATTTTTAACCTCCCTCACCACATAGACAATGGTATGAGATCAACTGGCCTTTGATGACGCTGTGAGTTATACACAGCGGTGGAAATCCAATTTGGCAGAGGTGGGGGGCATGGGGAATCGAACCACCGACCTTCAGATTAGGAGTCAGACCTAGAAAAAAAGTCAGACACTCTGACCAGTCCGCCACAGAGAAGACCTTAGATGCTGCCAGGACGTAAAATTCCAACAACCAACCAACCTAACCATTCAAAGACCTGCTTAGCTACCTACCGCCCACCCAGTCAAACATTCAAGCACCCAGTTAAACATTTCCCGATGTACCTACTACCCACCCGTTTGACTAACGCTAACGCTAATGCTAACGCTAATGATAATGCTAATGCTAACGCTAACACTAATGCTAACGCTAACACTAATGCTAACGCTAACGCTAACGCTAATGCTAACTCTAATGCTAACTCTAACACTAACGCCAAAGCCAACGCCAATGACAACGCCAACGCCAATGCCAATGCCAACGCCAACGCCAACGCTAATTCTAACGCTAACGCTAACACTAACGCTAACGCTAACAGTCGATCGAGTACAAATGCACTGAGTTGGTCGAGTAGCAGGTCGGCTGCAACGTGGCGTATTTGCCGACCATATAACACCGCCTGGCAGGCACAGACGCCGGGTACAGCCGACATGGCACGCCGATTAGCGCCATGAAAGAAGCTGCTCACACATGCGTACTGGCCGCATCGATATCCATAGAAAGCCACCTTCCCACTAACACACCTCATGCAACTATTATATGTCTAAAATGTTCGCGGAAGACCCCGTTAAGCTTAAATGCTCCCACCCTGGTGTGTAAATTGTTCTTTCTTTGTTCGTTCAAGCCCGAAAATATAGGTTCAGTAGTTCGAAAGAAATGTTTTGATTCGGCTAATGAAGAATGTTCAGTTGAAATCCAGATATATGCACAGAGATACATGTATGCATAATATTTTATAGTATACATATGTATACATATACACATATACGTGTACATGCGTATATGGATAGTGATAAACCCTTTATCGCGTGCAATAAGACCTGTAGTGGTTCCTCTCCCTGCCCCCTCATGTGGGGTGGGGGGGGGGGGGGGGGGAGTGTGACAAGCATGCACCTCGACCCCCCCTCTTCTTGGGGCTGCTTTCGCCACTCGGTCAGAAGCAAGCCAAATAAATATTTGTGAACAAATAAAGTTGTCGACCATGATCTTAGTGCACCTTCGATGTAAGCAGTCAAACACTGGCACTAAAACTGACAACTTTTAGGAAATTAAGGAAATTCATAAGTGAAAACACTGCACTGCTCCTGTACAAGACTACAATATTGCCTTTATAGATTACAATGACATCATATATGAGCTCTTAACAAAACAACAAAAGATCAAACTGCAAAGAATTCAGAACCGAGCACTGAGAACAGTTTACCAAGGCAAGACACTCAGTGTGGCTGAACTGCAAAAGAAAGCAAAATTGGATACTCGCTCAGAACGAAGGGACCTACACCTACCTGATGGCACTAATGCACAAAAGTGCAAAAGATAAAAAATTCATTGATTGCACAGATAGAATAACAAGAAAAGGAGCCTCCACTCTGCTCAGTGTACCACACCTTTCAACAAATAAATATATCGGAGCACCAATGTACAAAGGTAATGACATGTGGAATGACCTCCCGATCAGAGTCAGAAAAACAGAAACAATACTTGCCTTCAAAAATGCATATAGAGCCTGCTGGTTATTCAGGCCCTTGAACTACTACTGCAGTAATTACTAGCAAAGCCCATAGCTCCTGCCCCTCCCCCCCGCATCCTCGCTTGCTCTCCTGTGGGTTTTTCCTCCCTTCCACCTACCCCAATGGGCCCCCCTCCCCTGCCACCACCCTTAACCATCATGAACAAACCATCAACACACCGAACATCCTACACAACTATCTATCTGTTTAAACACATTGAACATTATATAAGACAGACAAAATGTCTTGTCAACTATAAACTTAGCTTGTTTTATAAGAGAAAAAATTTAACCCACAACAATTGTTTGAGTTGCCCCAAGTATGCATCTTCTACTCAGTGCTGCTCCCCATTTTTGCATGAACTACAGTGACTGGTACTGTACATTATACAGCAGGAGCCACTCCCTTAATTCTACAGGATCGGTGCTGTGACTAATACAGCGCTGACCAAACTTAGATTATTTAGACTGCCAATTCCAATAGTAAGATGGCCGGAAGACCAGTGCTCCGGCGCTGACAAATGTCATATTCAGATGAATAAATACTTTACCAAAAAAAAAAAAAAAGTATACCCACATGTACCCATATGTCATGCATAAAACATCTGCGAGTATAAAGGCGTGTACAGGAATATTCCTTATTGGCCACCCTAATGTTGTGTACTACTTTATGGGCGACCCCGTCTTCACGGTGGGACAGGTGGCGCCACCCCCCCCCCCCACCGCTACCAGTGCCGCGAATACTGTTACTCGCGCACTTGAAATATTTAAATACATACATAGACATATGTATATGCATGTGTACGTATTTATATAAGTTGTTTATACAAGTTCTACACATAAAGTATATACATATATAAATATGTGTACATATCTATGCATATATACACATATATCTGAACACATCATCATCATCATGCTGTCAGTCGCGATGTGACAAAGACTGCTTTCATTACTTGACTGCTGCTCTCCATTTAGCTCTCTGCTGTAAGAGTTGCATCCATGAGTCGGTCTTTCATTTCATGAAAGCTGCCTGCAAAAGTGTTGAAGTGCTGCTGGCTTTTGCAAGTTACCAGCGGCACTCTCTCGGGGAGCAAATAGAGGTTTCACACCGGCAAGAACATGTCAAGACAGGCGCAAAGCTATTTGTCCCTGCAGTGGCTGGTCGGGAGATGTTGGGGGTTCCATACATCAACCGCCCTTAATGCTGCCACAGTGACATGGTTTTCTGTTTAGGGTTTGCTCCCTTAGCCTTCGGTTCTGTCAGGAACCTGTACCACAAGGCAGTGGTTTACAACCCTGCAAGGCAGGGGCGTCAAACTCCCTGAGGTATTGCTATACCTGCAATACCTGCATACCCTCAGCTGGTCGGGAGATGTTGGGGGTTCCATACATCAACCGCCCTTAATGCTGCCACAGTGACATGGTTTTCTGTTTAGGGTTTGCTCCCTTAGCCTTCGGTTCTGTCAAGAACCTGTACCACAAGGCAGTGGTTTACAACTCTGCAAGGCAGGGGCATCAGACTTAATAAGTACACCAGTATCTAAGTCAGACACGTAGGTCCAAATCTAGACCACGGTTTGTTTGTTGAAAATTTAATGCTTTCATCAGACTATGCAACCTTTAACATAGTATACCATTTTTAGTTAAATCTATAACTATTCAACAAATAGTTATTTTGTTTTGTTTTACGTCCTAGCAACATCTAAGGTCATATCAGGACGGGTACCGACTTGTGATAGTACGCACTCATGGTGACTTTATAGTGCTGCCGCACTGGGAAACCAGGCTGCCAGCACCATGAGCTGATATCCCACTCAGTCACATTATCCTGACACTGAGCAAACCAGTCCTTGCCCTATCCTAATAATGCCAAGCGCCAGGCTAGGAAGCAACAAGTATCAATTCTTAAGTCATTGGTTTGACTCGACCACGATTCGAACCCACAAACTCATGGGTTCGGATCTCCCGATCTCCCAAAACAGGAGACGGACGCGCTGCTCTACTCATTCGGCCACCCTGTCTGGTTTGAGACCTAGATAAGATCAGAACAGGTTTGACAACAATAATATCTAGTGTTACAATTACTGCAAACAACACACTGCTAAGCTTGCAATGTGGTTGTTTTTGTGCAGCGCCAACACACACATACATACATGTACCTGTAAATCAATTAGATATTATTTCATTATCAAACGGTAAGAGTGTTGGCTGGCTTCCCGCAAGAGAGGTTGTGGGTATGACTTTGAACTGCAACAGAGTCAAACCAGTGGCTTACAAAATTGATACTTGCCTGGAACACGCCATACTAGAATAGGGCAAGGACTGGCTTGTTCGGTATCAGGATAATGTGACTGAGTGGTACTGGGGGCCCGGTGGTCTAGTGGGGCAACACTATTAAGTAGCCATGAGTGCACACCCTCACAAATAGGTACTCGTCCTGATATGACCTTAGACAGTGTTATGACGTAAAACACTAGCAATCAGCAACATTATGCATGTTAAATTCTGCTTTTCAATTTGAAATTAAAATCAAATATCTCTATTACCAGTTTTAGAATCAATATACGTCTTAATGTATTATGTGAGCCGTGAAAGGAAAGAAACCACGTTGATCCTTTTTCACACATAATGAAAAAAATAAGGTCGATTAAAGCCCGCTTCATACGAGCCGATAATTTGATTTGAATCCGATTAAGTACGAATTTAAGTCTTATATGTAACCCCGTTCTCTACACTTAAGTATAATTAAAAACGACTAATTATTTTCATTAAAAAAACGAGATCCCTGACCTACAGTTCATCGGGGTTTTATTTTTAAAGGTTTAAAATAAAGGTAAGATTATCGGTTAGTGTACGGCGGGCTTCGTTCAGGGAGCTGTCAAACCATACTCACACTCACACTCACACTCACACTCACACTACTACTACACTACAACATCCAAAAACACTAACACTCACACTACCCCACACCCACACTCACTTCACACTCTCACTCTCACTCACTTCACACTCACAACTCACACTCATACCCACACTCACACTCAACATCACACTCACACCCACACCCACACACACACTCACACTCACACTCTCACTCACTCTCACACTCACACTCACACTCACACCCACACCCACACTCACACTCAACTCACACTCACACTCACACTCAAACCCACACCCACACTCACACTCACACTCACACTACTCACACCCACACTCACACTCACACTCTCACTCTCACTCACTCTCACACTCACACTCACACTCACACTCTCACTCTCACTCACTCTCACACTCACACTCACACTCATACCCACACCCACACTCACACTCACACTCACACCCACACCCACACCCACACCCACACTCACACTCACACTCACACTACTCACACCCACACTCACACTCACACTCTCACTCTCACTCACTCTCACACTCACACTCACACTCATACCCACACCCACACTCACACTCACACTCACACTCACACCCACACTCACACTCACACTCCACTCACAACCGCCACACTCACCTCACTCTCACTCACTCTCACACTCACACTCACACTCACACCCACACTCACACTCACACTCACACTCACACTCACACTCACACTCACACTCACATCCACACCCACACCCACACTCACACTCACACTCACAGAGTCGACGTGTTATTTCACATACTTACGAAAACACAATCTCGGGCGTTTCTTTCGCTCAACAATCTTAATGATCTATTTATATAGTGCCGAGTTAATTAACCATTAAGTAAGTCTGACGCATGCGCAGAGAGAGAGAGAGAGAGAGAGAGAGAGCAGGCTGCTGCTGAATCAGGCGTTTGGTCTGTGCGCCGGGGCTGTTTACAGCGTCTCCGTCTATCTGACTTCAGGCGATGTCCGTCTCAATTATTGTTTCGGGTACGCGCAGAGCCGCCCGGACGCCGTGCGCATTGGATTCTGGGTGATTTTATGTCTTAAAGCCGCATAGTGCGATGAAAACATCAAATTTTCAAAACCAAAACAATTACAGTAAAACCTCTCTAACCGACCACCTCCACTGATCGACCACTCCCCTATATCGATCGCTTTATTTGGGTCCCAATAATACCGTTGTAATCATATTCTAACTCCCTAAACCGACCACCTCCTTAAATGGACCTCTTAAAGTGGGTATGCAGGTATAGCAATATGTATTGCAGGTATGGCAATACCTCAGGGAGTTTGACGCCCCTGCCCTGCAGAGTTATAAACCACTGCTTTGTGGTACAGGTTCTTGACAGAACCGAAGGCTAAGGGAGCAAACCCTGAACAGAAAACCATGTCACTGTGGCAGCATCAAGGGCGGTTGATGTATGGAACTCGCAACATCTCCCTGATCGACCACTCCCCTATATCGATCGCTTTATTTGGGTCCCAATAATAGCGTTGTAATCATATTCTAACTCCCTAAACCGACCAACTCCTTAAATGGACCTCGTAAAGAGGGTATGCAGGTATAGCAATATGTATTGCAGGTATGGCAATACCTCAGGGAGTTTGACGCCCCTGCCCTGCAGAGTTGTAAACCACTGCCTTGTGGTACAGGTTCTTGACAGAACCGAAGGCTAAGGGAGCAAACCCTAAACAGAAAACCATGTCACTGTGGCAGCATTAAGGGCGGTTGATGTATGGAACTCCCAACATCTCCCGACCAGCCACTGCAGGGACAAATAGTTTTGCGCCTGTCTTGACATGTTCTTGCCGGTGTGAAACCTCTATTTGCTCCCCGAGAGAGTGCTGCTGGTAACTTGCAAAAGCCAGCAGCACTTCAACACTTTTGCAGGCAGCTTTCATGAAATGTACAACCGCACCAAACGGAGAGCGGCAGTCAAGTAATGAAAGCAGTCTTTGTCGCATCGCGACCGACAGCATGATGATGATGATAAAGTCGGTCCCATGTCCCATGTCCCATGTCCCATGTCCCATGGTCGGTCGATTTATAGAAGTTTTACCGTATCTGGATTTGATTTTACATATTGTAGTAGTCTGCACTGACTGACTTCTCAGGCAGGGAGTCACATAGACAGGTATGCTTAAATATGGTGGTGACATCAGGGAGACTAGGTGGTGTAATGGTTAGCATACTGGCCCGCAATGCAGGAGATGTGGGTTCGATTCCCGCTCTAGTCGCAACATTTCCCATTTTCATCACCCCCCCACGACACTGGTACCATGACCAGGATCCTGTAAAGCTACAATTTAGATAGACATGTAGGCGTATATAGGGTGGTGGCATCAGGAAGCCTAGGTGGTGCAATGGTTAGCACACTGGCCCGCAATGCAAGAGATGTAGGTTCGATTCCCGCTCTAGGCGCAACATTTCCCATTTTCATCACTACAACAAGAATATCTAACTTAGATACTGTTACACTTATTAAACACTTGTCGCCACATAGAAGGAAATACTGAGCCAATTTAATAGAACCTGTTATTGGAGAAGACTATGGTGTCATAGTTTTGGCATGCTTGCACAAATTAATTTTGCTTGCTTACACTTCAAATATCTTAAAAACTAGCTATTTGAAATAAAAGTTACTTCAAACTAAAGTAAGGTAGATTATAGCGATCAACCTCATATAGTTATCTCAGAAAATAATAAGAACTCAAACCATCGGACTATGCAACTTTTAGTAGGTCTACGGCAGCACTGTGAGTGATCAGTCTGGATAATGTAATCCAATTCAGCTTAAAATAACTGGTGCATCACATGCAGATTTCGTCGTGTAGACAGTAAGCTGATGTGCTTGCTATGCATATATTGTGTACGGCGGGCTTCACACTCACACTCACACTCACACTCACACTCACAGTCACACTCCGTATAAGGCCAGGTGCAGATGTCACTATTGAAATGCTGCAATTTGGACAACTATGTGTGTCAGTAATTATGATAATGAGGCTAGCATTTGATAAGGAGTTTTAACACCCTCCCCCCCTCCCCCCCAAAAAAGATATATATATTTTTTAATCCAGTATCTAGCCTCCCTGAAATGGCTTCAAATGGCATTTCAGCATCTTTAGATTTAAATATTTCTTGGAGTGTGGGGAGGGGAGGAAGACATACCATCAGCACCCGTCCATTCCAAGGATGTATCTTCCACCCAAAACAACAATTCCTGACTATAGTTATGGGAAAATGTGTACAGCGATGTGTTAGTTCATCGAATTCAAATTCGGGATGTACCAAGCGTAGACCTTCAGTTTAATCCTTCATTTAAATTAAATTTTTTCAACAGCTATTTGAAGAAGAAGCATCTGAGATTGTTGATGGATGCCTAGCTTCGAACCTTTGAAGTCTGTGGGAAAGCCACCACAGACTCATGCGGGAGGTCGGCGGGACCAAGTGGTCCTTAGTCGCTGCCGTGTTGGCCACTCGTGGCTTACACATGCTTTTCTGCTCAAGGGGGAACCTCCCCCTGAATGTATTGGGTGTCAGTCCCCACTGACACTCAAACACATTTTACTAAGTTGCGTTGATTTTTTGGCCCTGCGCCAACGGTTCTACACTGCAGGCAGTATGCATGACCTTTTTACTAAGGTAAAACAGGAAAACATTTTAGCCTTTTTGAGGGCAGCTGGACTGTACCACCTTATATAGTTTACTAAATGGATTCTATTAATTATTAATGAAACTTTTCTTTTTCTATGGGAATTTGTTTCCCTTGACCACATATATATGATTGTGAGCTTTCTAATTTAATTAGTGTCTATTGGCACATAATTGATTGTCTGCTTTTACATGTAAAAGCGATGGTTTGAACAAAAAACAAACATTTCTCGCCGTGAATATGGCCTATGCTGCCGACACGGCGTAAAGCAACCACCAATCAATCAATCAATCAATCGAACCTTTGCACACCACATATTTGCTCACGGCACCAGTTTAACACTATCACCTCCCTTATCTTAAAGTTCCTATTTCTTTGGAGATATTTTATGTGAAAATATTCTAAATTTTAATTTGGCCGTGGACACCGAAATTACTGGTCGCAGTAGACTTCAGCAAAATCGACTTAGTATTTATTCCTTTTGAGTTTTATGCAGCAAAGAAATGATTAATATTTGTTTGTTTGTTGTTGTTTTACGTCCTAGCAACATCTATGGTCATATCAGGACAGGTACCGACTTGTGACAGTGTGCACTCATGGCAACTTTATAGTGCTGCCCCACTGGGAGACCAGGCTGCCAGCACCATGACCTGATATCCCACTCAGTCACATTATCCTGGCACTGAGCCAACCAGTCCTTGCTCTATTCTAATAATGCAGAGCGCCTGGCTAGGAAGCGACAAGTATCAATTTTTAAGTCCATTGGTTTGACTCGACCAGAGTTCGAACCCACGATCCCATGGTCTACCAAAACGGGAGACGGACGCTCTGACTCATCCGGAGTTAGATTATTTGCTACGTCATACTATCGACGATCTCTTAGTGTTAGGGGTGGATGAGTTAGATTCTTTGCTATGTCATGGTATCGACGATCTCTTAGTGTTGTGGGTGGCTGAGTTAGATTCTTTGCTATGTCTGGTATCGACGATCTCTTAGTGTTGTGGGTGAATGTGATAGATGCTTTGCTATGTCATGCTATCGACGATCTTTTAGTGTTGTGGGTGGCTTAGTTAGATTCTTTGCTATGTCATGCTATCGGCGATCTCTTAATGTTGTGGGTGCCTGAGTTAGATTCTTTGCTATGTCATACTATCGATGATCTCTTAGTGTTGTGGGTGGCTGGGATAAATTCTTTGCTATGTCATACTATCGATGATCTCGTAGTGTCGTGGGTGGCTGGGATAGATTCTTTGCTATGTCATACTATCGATGATCTCTTAGTGTTGTGGGTGGCTGGGATAGATTCTTTGCTACGTCATACTATCGATGATCTCTTAGTGTCGTGGGTGGCTGAGATAGATTCTTTGCTACGTCATGCTATCGATGATCTCTTAGTGTTGTGGGTGGCTGGGATAGATTCTTTGCTACGTCATACTATCGATGATCTCCTAGTGTTGTGGGTGGCTGAGTTAGATTCTTTGCTATGTCATACTATCGATGATCTCTTAGTGTCGTGAGTGGCTGGGATAGATTCTTTGCTACGTCATGCTATCGACGATCTCTTAGTGTTGTGGGTGGCTGAGTTAGATTCTTTGCTATGTCATACTATCGATGATCTCTTAGTGTCGTGAGTGGCTGGGATAGATTCTTTACTACGTCATGCTATCGATGATCTCTTAGTGTCGTGGGTGGCTGGGATAGATTCTTTGCTACGTCATACTATCGGTGTTCTCTTAGTGTCGTGGGTGGCTGGGATAGATTCTTTGCTATGTCATACTATAAATGATCTCTTAGTGTCATGGGTGGCTGAGTTAGATTCTTTGCTATGTCATACTATCGATGATCTCTTAGTGTCGTGAGTGGCTGGGATAGATTCTTTGCTACATCATGCTATCGACGATCTCTTAGTGTTGTGGGTGGCTGAGTTAGATTCTTTGCTATGTCATACTATCGATGATCTCTTAGTGTCATGGGTGCCTGGGATAGATTCTTTGCTATGTCATGCTATTGATGATCTCTTAGTGTTGTGGATGCCTGAGTTAAATTCTTTGCTATGTCATACTATCGATGATCTCTTAGTGTCGTGGGTGGCTGGGATAGATTCTTTGCTATGTCATACTATCGATGATCTCTTACTGTTGTGGGTGGCTGGGATAGATTCTTTGCTACGTCATACTATCGATGAGCTCTTAGTGTCATGGGTGGCTGCGATATATTCTTTGCTATGTCATACTATCAATGATCTCTTAGTGTCGTGGGTGGCTGGATTAGATTCTTTGCTATGTCATGCTATCGATGATCTCTTAGTGTCGTGGGTGGCTGGGATAGATTCTTTGCTACGTCATGCTATCGACAATCTCTGAATGTTGTGGGTGGCTGGAACGTGTCAGCCTCTCATTGCTATTGTTAGCTGTATGTATTATATAGGTGGGTAGAAGTGCTTCACCCGTCCTGCTCATACAAATGGCACTGTGGTCGCTCCTCCCAGTTATAGACTATACTGAGGGGCTCAGTCACACCGGGGCGAAGCCGCCTTTGCTGTGCTTAGCCTGAACTGCCAATTTCGTGCGATACGCTTATCATTGATAACACGATGTCATGAAATAAACACTGTGGAGTGGGTCATTTATGGCAGTTGCTTTGTCATTTATCTTCAGGGGTGGATTGGTTGGTTGTTGGTGTTTTACGTCCTAGGAACATCTAAGGTCATATCAGGACGGGTACCGACTTGTGACAGTGCACACTCATGGTGACTTCAGTCACATTATCCTGACACTGAACCAACCAGTCCTTGCCCTATCCTAATAATGCCAAGCGCCTAGCTAGGAAGTGATAAGGATCAATTTTTAGATCATTGGTTTGACTCGACCGGGAAACGAACTCCTGACGCACGCGAGGCCCGCGCTCTACCGATTATGCCACCGCGCCCGGTATGTTTCTAATGTAGACTGCAGTGAAAGTATCCTAATAAATAATTTTACATGAAATAAGAATAGTACTTTGTGTGTCTATGTTCACCACCTCGCCCACCTTCCGTCAGGTAAGCCGTAGCAGCTGGAATTATTGGGGAACGGTACATTAGTTGATTAAGCGGGGGGAAATTTCAATCGTGGACAATTGGTCTTCCTCATCCCACTGCCCCTTTCCCGATCCTAGTAATGCAGAGTGTCAGGCTAGGTAGCGACAAGTATCAATTCTTAAGTCATTGGTTTGATTCAAGCATTGGTTTTTGCTCAAATCCCATGACCTACCAAAAACGAGACTTGGACTCATTCGACCATTCCGATGGTTTTAAGTTTCTGTCATTTTTTTTTCTCTCAAAAAGATAGATATATTAGTTTGATCGTTGTAACCTACTTCACTTTAGTTTGAAGTAAATTTGATCTTCAATGCTTATTTTTCTAGATATTTGAACTGCAAACAGGCACAGTTAATTTTAACATGCACAAAGAAAATGTAGTTCTGTTGAAGTGGCTTTGTATTCCATTCTATGCAATAAATGCTGAATAAGTGGACCGACCCCTTTCTGAATTGGATTTATAGGATCAAATCTAGATGGGTGTTTTGGTTTAGAAAATTTGATGCTTTCGTCGAACTATGTAGCGTCGAAACATGTACGATCACTCAAATATACTACCGTTGCTTGGTTGCTTGTTGGAGTTTTACGTCCTGGCAACATCTAAGGTCCTATCAGGACAGATACTGACTTGTAACAGTGCGCACTCATGGCAACTTTATAATGCTGCCCCACTGGAAGACCAGTCCACCAGCATCGTGACCCGATGTCCCACTCAGTCACATCATCCTGACACTCAGCCAATCAGTCATTGCTCTATCCTAATAATGCCGAGCGCCTGGCTAAGAAGCGACAAGTATCAATTTTTAAATCATTGGTTTGACTCGACCAGGATTCGAATCCCACGATCTACCAAAATGCAAGACGGACGCTCAACTCATTCAGCCATCCCGTCTGGTTAATATATATTGCCACAGACGGGATGGCCGAATGAGTTAGAGCGTCCATCTCCCATGCTGGTAGATCGTGGGGTCGTGGGTTCGAATCCTGGTCGAGTCAAACCAATGACTTAAAAATGTATACTTGTTGCTTCCTAGCCAGGCGCTCGGCATTATTAGGATAGGGCAAGGACTGGTTGGCTCAGTGTCAGGATAATGTGACTGAGTGGGATACCAGGTCATGGTGCCGGCGGCCTGGTTTCCCAGTGGGACAGCACCATATAGTCGCCATGAGTGCGCACTGTAACAAGTCGGTACCCGTCCTGATATGACCTTAGATGTTGCTAGGACATAAAACAAAAACAAACAAGAAACAAATCTTGCAGGGATGGAATAAATTGCAGTAAGTATTAATGACAATAGCGCAGGAACCATTTGCAATATTAATTAATTGAGAATTGAAAGTGGTTCTCTGCAAATCAACCATTTTTTTTAAAGAGAAAAAACAACTTCTTTCTTTTTGTTTGGTTGTTTGTTTGTTAGAGTTTTACGTCCTGGCACCATCTAAGATCATATCAGGAAAACAACTTATCTGTACAGAAGTACTTCAAATGGCGCACTGTGCGCATTAACCAACAAATTGGACTCAAAAAGAATAAATGAAGAGTTCAGTCGCAAAACCCCGTAAACGCCAATCCAAAAATGCAGTTTAAATAACAGATTTTTATCTGAAAATAATTTGAATTCTAACTAGTTCCACTTTTCTTATGCTGACATGATTATTATATGGAGCAATGAACAAAAAAGTAGGAATGTAAAAAAATTAACATTTTGAAGGTTTGATTCCAATGTTTATATCCATTTTTGAATTGGCGCTTACAGGGTTTTGCACCTGAACTCTTCAAATATCTAATGTGTACAGGGATAATAATTCAAGTGACGTATGTACACATTAACTCGCATAATATTGATTTGCTCCCGTGAGATATACATACCACTACAAATTGGTAAGTCAAACCAAAATAAGGAAATATCTATTCTGTAGAGAGATGATTCTTTGGTTAGTGAACTGTGTACAGTGACTTTCATAATAATTCTTAACCCCAGTGAAATACATGTCCCACTGCAAATTGGCAAGTCGACCCAAAAAGAAATGCCTTAATTATCTGCACAGAGATAATTCCTCATTTGGCATACTGTGCACATTAACTTGCACAATAATTCCTTACCCTAGCAAAGACCCTATAATACTAAGACGGCTCACTCCCTATCTCTCCCATGGTAATGTAAATTTTGGAGTGCCACCTTGTGGTGGGTTTGATCAGTCCGGCTGCTGGTTGGTGTTTCACATGTAAACGCATACAATTATATTATACATGACATAGGTAAGTATGAATATACATCAATATGAAATTGCTATGAACAAATACACATCATCATCATCATCAGCATCATCATCACCATCACCATCATCACACATCTTTCACATTCATATATACATTTATACATATAATATAGCACATGTTTAACCAAGAGAACAGCCAGCGCACCAAGTGGTGGGTTTGATCATGCTGATTACACAGTACAGGCTGAGTGAGCCATCTTAGTATTATAGGGTCTTTGACCCTAGGGAGATATGTGTAAGCCCTACCAGTCATACCACTGCAAATTGGTAAGTCGAACCGAAAAGAGAAAATACCTAATCTGTACACCGACAATTCTTCGATTGGCGTACCGTACGTATTAAATATCACATTAATTCTTCACCACAGTGAGATACATGTACCGCTGCAAATCGGTAAATCGACACAAAAAAGAAAGAAAAGAAGAAGAAAAACCCCGACTGCTACTGCGGAGAAGCGGAGCGGAGTGTGGTGAGCGATAATGCGGACGATGGCTAGATTCGCCTACTACTGAGTAGATTGCTTTTCCTTGTTAATTTGCTTATAGATTATGAATTCGGTGTGTCAGCACAAAGGATGAATTAAAAAAAAAAAACACCCACCCAGCGTGGGCGCGCGTTTCGCTCTTAATTAAATATGACTGGGGATGGCTTTGATTACTGCATTTGGTTTAATTAATGGCCAATGCGACTTAAACCTTCTGAGCGAATCAGGCGCCAACGGCGGGCGATAATTAGGGGTGGGATAAAGGAACGGTGGTTTGTGACGTGAATGCTTGGTTCGGTGGGTTGTGTTAGAACTACCAGGAGCGCCTCGCCCGGCCCGGCCAGCCCGGCCTTGTCCACCGGCCGCTTTGCTCACACCACGCCGCCGCCCTCCCTCACCACCTCCCGGGGTTCCCGTCCATACCCCCTCCCCCCGAACCGGCCCGGGCTTCCTCCCGCCCCCGCCACCACCAGGCACTTCTCCCCGGATCCAGCCGCCTTCCCGCTCGCCCCGCCCCACTCCGCCCCTCCCCGCCTCGCACTGCCCCGCCCCGCCCCGCCCCGCCCGCCCCGCCCCGCCCCGCCCCGCCCCGCCCGCCCCGCCCCGCCCCCGCCCCGCCCCGCCCCGCCCGCCCCGCCCGCCCCGCCCCGCCCCGCCCCGCCCCGCCCCGCCCCGCCCCGCCCCCGCCCCGCCCCGCCCCGCCCCGCCCCGCCCCGCCCCGCCCCACCCCGCCCCGCCCCGCCCCCGCCCGCCCCGCCCCGCCCGCCCCGCTATCTAGACGTGACCCGGCGTGACCTGGAGACCTTGTGGTACAATCTCATCACTGTACATGTTCACGGCACCCCTCCCCCACCACCCGGGCTGCTGGTCAGGCCACGGAGGAAGCCGGGACGCGCCCTGCGTGTGTCGTCGTGTGTGGGGTGTGTGCGGCGTATGTCAGGGGTGTGTGTGGCGTATGTCCCGCGTGTGTCAGGGTGTTTCCAGCGTGTGCACGGGGTGTTTCCGGCATGTGCCGACGTGTGTCCGGTGTGTGTGTGGCGTTGTGTGCAGCATGTGTGGCATGTGTCGGCGTGTGTTTCCGGCATGTGTCAACGTGTGTGCAGGGTGTGTCCAGTGTGTGTGTGGCATGTGTGGCATGTGTCGACATGTGTGCGGCATGTGTCCGGTGTGTGTATGGCATTGTGCAGCGTGTGTGGCATGTGTCGGTGTGTGTTTCCGGCATGTGCCGACGTGTGTGCGGCTTGTGTCTGGTGTGGGTGTGGCATTGTGCAGTGTGTGTGGCATGTCTTGGCATGTGTTTCCGGCATGTGTTGACGTGTGTGCAGGGTGTGTCCGGTGTGTGTGTGGCATGTGTGGCATGTGTCAACATGTGTGCGGCGTGTGTCCGGTGTGTGTGTGGCGTTGTGCAGCATGTGTGGCATGTGTCGGCATGTATTTCCGGCATGTGTCGACGTGTGTGCGGTGTGTGTCTGGTGTGTGTGTGGCATTGTGCAGCGTGTGTGGCATGTGTCGGTGGGTGTTTCTGGCATGTGTCGACATGTGTGCAGGGTGTGTCCGGTGTGTGTGTGGCGTGTGTGGCATGTGTCGGCGTGTATGCAGGGTGTGACCGGCATTTGTGCGGCATGTTGGACGGGTGTCGGGTAGGTGTCGGGTAGGTGTCGGACATGTGTCGGGCGTGTGTAGTGGGGTGTGCGGCGTGTGTCGGCGTGTGGCCGGCGTGTGTAGTGGTGTGTGCGACGTGTGTCGGCGTGTGTCCGGCGTGTGTCGGCGTGTGCGTGGCGTGTGTCGGCGTGTATCGGCGTGTATGCGGGTGTGTCCGGCGTGTGCGCGGCGTGTTGTGTGCGGGGTTTGTGCAGAAAGGCAAGGGAAGGACAGAGGCGTCTTGAAGCGACTGTCTCAGCTGCCGCCAGGGGTCCTACCGAGTATACTCGCCATGATACCACCAGGGGGCGTTCCCATGGTACCGCACGTACCCAATGCTATTGAATGATGCCTCCCTTCCACCTCCCACCCCCTCCTCCCACCCGCCCCTCCCCCCCACGCTCCCACCCCTCCCACCTCCCATCTCCCACCCAGCCAGTCAGTACCGCCAGCTCTAAATGCTGCAGTTGCTGCTGCGTCTGCTACATTGGCAAGCAGACATCACAGTCGAAGAAGGCCCTTTACACTGCAATTAGTCCGGGCGTTATATAGACATGGGGCCCAGCAGTGGAGCTGTGTGTGCCCAGGCCACACACATAGATGCCAGTGACCAGCTGGGCGCCACTCACAGCGTGTGTGTATATATGTATACGTATAATATATATATATAATATATATATATTATAATATAAAATATATATATTGAGGTATTATTTAGATAATAATAGATTTATCCCATATAAATGCTACAAATATTAGATTATAATATTTATATATATTACAAATTATACACTGTACGTAGTGTGTATATTGTATATAATATATGTTATATATAATATGTTATATATAATATATGTTATATATTATCTATACTAAATTATATATAATATATCATATATATAATATATATTATGTATAACATATAATAAATATATATATATATATATTATATGTATTATATTTGATATATTATAATATATATTACACATTATTATATCATTGCAGCAAAGGTACACAAGACGTGGAAGCATGAAGTTGGGATAACATGGCTTTAATCCGGGCAGCCCCCGGAGGCATTACACCAGTGGGTAGGGGCCTGCCGAGAGCTGTAAGGGACAAGGTCATGGGTGATCGCAGTCAGATATGGAGGTGAGATTAGTGAGGTGAGGCATATGAGCAAGGTGACGATCAAAGACATATGATGGTAACTAGCGGGTAGATTTAAGTTACCTAATATGATAGAATCATATATTATAATAAGTATAGTATATGAGTATGATCAAATTAATTTATATTAATTACTTACATTATGATTAATAAGAAATAGAGAAATAATACTTATAGTTATATAATGTTATGATTAATTCGGCCAAGCCCATATTTGCTAGGTAGTTGAGTTAGTGTTGCATGATGGCTTCGACCAGGGCGTGGTTGACTTTGTTGGAGTAGTGAGTGTTGATGTATCTCTTGTGTGCATCTGAGGCCCATCCACCAAAGCGCTGGACCTCCAATTCCGTGCTGCCTGAGGCAAATGCGACGGTGGCCGCCGCCCGCCGGATGGCATGGAGGGTGAAGGGTTGGGCAGGCGGCCTGGTGTTTTGGACCTCCCACCAAGCCTTAGCAATGTATGGTATTGTCATAGGCTGCCCATCCGATGGGAACACAAGCAGGGGCTGTGTCTGATATCGGGTGGGTGCAATGAGGGTCATTTTCTGGTATGCCGTCAGGGCTGGGTGCCAGGCGGAGTCTGCGTGCCTGGTTGTTGGCCTGCATGTTTTTTTACCATTTCTGGTCGATATACAGTGCCCTGTTGCGGACCCAGACGTCGGCCCTGGTAGCCTGGCACGTGAGGTCGAAGGTTGCTACGGATTGTGGGCCACCTCCGATTGCCGGGCTCCTGTGTAGAACATGACTAGGATTGCAAATGCCACCACCTTGCCCTGTGGCGAGGAGCTGGCACGTGTGTCTGTTGTTTCGGCCTGTGGTCCTTGGATCTCTTCAGGGCGCCGAGTGCCAGAGTGACGGTGATGTGGTCGAGTGGTGCGGCCGGTGCCTCCTTTATCTTGAAGAAGAGCCTGAGGTGCGACACCAAGTTGGCCACAGATGATGGGCACAACCGGGCCGCACGCTCTTCTATCCAGCACCTCAGCTGGAGTGGTGTCGGATGTAGTGTGGGCACATCAAACTTGTCACAGTGGGCCACATAGTTCTTGACTGTGGAGTTGTATTTGGCCCATGATCCTGGTGCCCGGGCATCCGCCTGCCTCGCCTCCGCTGCCCTCTCGAGCGTCTTGTACTCTGCCCCTGTGGATAGACAGAGGTTGTAAAGGGCTATAATCGAGGAGGGCTGGTTGTATTGGGGTGAGGCATTTATGCAGGCAGATGCTAATAGCTCCTTAGTTCTCATTAACTTAAATTATGGTAAATTTTGCAAATCTGGCTAAAGTAAGACATTCAAAAATAGATTAACACCTCACCCGAAAATACCCCTCCAATTATAGGTACCCCCCCCCCCATATCCCAATTAATTTGTTATTCATTATTTCAGAGAAAATGGTACAATATCATATAATCCACATTACTGTCCACTTAGAGTATAGCCATGCCAGTCAACACACGGTGTGCATACATGTAAATCCACCCACCAGATGGGATGGCCGAATGAGTTGAGCGTCCATCTCCCATTTTAGTAGATCATTTGAATCTTGGTAAAGTCAAACCAATGACTTACAAATTTATACTTGTCGCTTGCTAGCCAGGTGCTCGGCATTATTAGGATAGGGCGATGACTCATTAGCCCAGTGTCAGGATAATGTAACTGAGTGGGATATCAGGTCATGGTGCTGGTGGCCTGGCCTTCCAGTGGGGAAGCACTATAAAGTCACCATGAGTGACTTTATAGTGCTGCCCCACTGGTGCTCTCATTACAAGTCGGCACCCATCCTGATATGACCTTAGATGTTGCCAGGACGTAAAACTCCAACAACCAACAACCAACTATAAATGCACCGTGGTGTACATGTATGCAAAGCCACTTGTGTTACAGAGTTCCAGACTGGATATTTGATCTATTTACCATAGCAAGTAAACACCCTATTGTTATTCATATTTGTGATAATTGACTATAGGCGTTTGATCAATTGGACTATGGCAAATTTAAGTGGCTTGTGAGTGTGCAGGGGAGGGGGGCATCCAGGATCGCCAACCTTTACAGTTTCGTCATGAGGTGGAAAATATGTTATGTCCCCATCGCCACCTTACGCTGATCTTCCGGTTTTTCATGTTGGCAACCTTGCAATACTATTAGTGTACAAATATATTATATAAATCTTACATATTATTGTGTCCGAAATTCACCACAGAACATCTAAGATTTAAGCATTTTTCGAGGAGTGTACCCCCCCCCCCCACCCCCACACCCCAATATATAACATCCATTAAGATCTTCTGGTTTTTCATTTTCCAAAGTTGGCAACCCTGGGCATGTTTGTATGGCGCAGAGCTCTACTGAATACCAACGCACACTGAAGCCTGGTTTTACTGTACTGCGTTTTAACCCTTCCGACTGTACACTAGGCTCTGAATGCTAGCCATCTACCCCTCTGTCCAATAAATGCAGCCTTACACCACCACACACCCTGCTCGTTATCAGTTCTATTATATTCGATCTCATGACGCAATTTCGTACAGTAGCCCATCTCGCAACACTGTAGCTACTCGATTGTCACCACTCAAAGGAGGGTGTGGGGGGGGGGGGGGGGGGGGGGGAAGGGGCGTGTAGCGGAGGGGGTCAATAGCCCTTCTTGCTGAGACAACAGGAATGACACATAACGATCACGCCCTTCCGACACCCTCCCCAATACCAGTTCCGCGGTTTGTAGGCGTGTGGTTGCGTAATGTTAATAATGTTCAGCGGAAGTCCATGTTGTGGTTTGGAAGGGGGGGGGGGTCACCATAGCTGTAATGTTCACATAGCTGTGACAGTCGGACAACTGGTATTTGTCATACAACTGGTATCTGTCATACAACTGGTACCTGTCACAGCAAACAACTGGTGCAGACCTGGTAATTGCCACAGTCACACAACTGATGCCTGTTAGAGGCACACAACTGGTATCTGTCAGAGGCATACAACTGGTATCTGTCACAGCCACGCAACTGGTATCTGTCACAGCTACACAACTGGTATCTGTCACAGCTACACAACTGGTATCTGTCACAGCCACACAACTGGTATCTGTCACAGCCACACAACTGGTATCTGTCACAGCCACACAACTGCTATCTCAAAGTCACACAACTGGTACCTGTCACAGAACTCATACCTGTCACATAACTGGAACCTGTCACACAGCTGGTACCTGTCCACGCATACAACTGTCAAAGCCATACAACTGGTACATGTCACAGTCACACAACTGGTATCTGTCAACGCCATGCAACTGGTACCTGTCACCTCAATACAACTTGTAACTGTCACAGTCGTACAACTGATATTTGTCACACAATTGGTACCTGTCAGATAACCTGTCCCTGTCACAAAATACAACGGGTACCTGTCACAGCCACACAACTGTCACAAGTATACAACTGGCACCACCTCACAACTGATACCTGTCATAGTGACACAACTGGTATAATTACACAACCGGTACCAGTTACAGCCACACACCTGATATCTGGCATAGTGACACAACTGATACATTTAAACACACAGCCGGTACCTGTCACACCCACACCACTAGCACAACCGCCACATATATAGATGTACAACTGTCATAGATATAAGCTGTCATGAGCACACAACTGTCACATATATAGATGTACAACTGCCATAGATATACAGCTGTCATGAGCTCACAACTGTCACATATATAGATGTATAACTGTCATAGATATACTGTTGTCATAAGCACACAACTGTCACATATATAGATGTACAACTGCATATATATACAGCTGTCATGAGCTCACAACTGTCACATATATAGATGTACAACTGTCATAGATATACATCTGTCATGAGCACACAATTGTCACATATATAGATGTACAACTGTCATAGATATATAGCTGTCATGAGCACAGAACTGTCACATATATAGACGTACAACTGCCATATATATACAGCTGTCATGAGCACGCAACTGTCACCGTCATACAACTGACACCGACGCGACTGTCATATTAATAGAACTGTCAAAGAAACAAATCGTCACATATACTGACCCCTTCAGTTTCTTTTCATTCAGTTTCATGCTTTGGTTAATTATGCAAATTATTCAATGACAATTTATCAAAAGCCAGCCCCCCAAAAACAAGAAAAAAAAAACCCACCAAGAAAAACGTCTCACTCCAAGTTGAAATAAAAATCGATATTCGCTCAGTCACTAATCGTGGAAATACAGAAGCTACGAAGCGTACAGCAAATACGGGTTGTATTCCCTCAGAGACACACACATGAGATATAAACATGGTGTCCATAATGCATTTCTTTCTTGTTGCTTTACGTCTTAGCAACATCTAAGGTCATATCAGGATGGATACTGACTTGTGACAGTACACGCTTATGGTGACTTTATAGTGCTGCCCCACTGGGAGACCATGCCACCAGCACCATGACATGATATCCCACTCAATAGCACATTATCCTGACACTGAGCCAACCAGTCTTTGCCCTATCCTAATAATGCCGCGCGCTTGGCTAGGAAGTGACAAGTATACATTTTTAAGTCATTGGTTTGACTCGACCAGGGTTCAAACCCACAAACTCATGGGTTTGGATCCCTCGATCTCCCAAAACAGGAGACGGACGCTCAACTCATTCGGCCATCCAGTCTGGTCTGTCCATTTAGGCCCTGTCACATTACGGCGTATGGCGGGAGCGTATGGCGGCGTAGCGGCTTACGTCATATACGTCGCCATACGCCGCATACGCTACGCATACGCTACGCATACGCTACGCATACGCTACGCATACGCCGCCAGTGCCGCACGCGGCGTATGTGAACCTATGAGCTACGCCGCCATACGCTTTCATAAATCCGTCCGTCCAAATTTTTTGTGCATGCTCAAAAAAACACCTATGAGGCGTAGGCCCATACTGTCAAAAAATGTCACAGCACGCTCCCATACGCTCATACGCTACGCATACGCTACGCATACGCTACGCATACGCTCTTCATACGCTCCTCATACGCTCAAACACACCCGAAAGTGGCACCCGATGGCGTACGTAGGTTTTCAATACGCTCCCGCCATACGCCGTAATGTGACAGCCCCTTAATGAAAGGAACCCATTTCGAGGCAGTGGCATTGGCCGAGGTGAACTATAACAATGCGCGCATCTATAGGTTATATGGCCACGTGCCGAATTCCCATCGCCGTCGGCTTTGAACTTAAGCTAATTAGCTTAGTTGTGAGACGTCAGCCGACTAATTGCGATATCAGAGCCTGCCTCTGCGCAGCCCTGCAATTTCAGTCGAGGGATCAAATAGAGAGGCTGTGGGACGAATAGGAATGCAAGTGGGGAAAGATTGAGAAAGATACACAGAGAGAGGGAGAGAGAGGGAGAGGGTGGAGGGGGAGAGGGATAGAGAGGGAGGGGGAGGGAGGGACGGATATAAGAGAGTTAGAGAAAGGGGGGAAAAGACAGAGCAGAATACAAATGGAGAGATATTGAGAGAGATAGAGAGAGAGGGAAATAGAGAGAGAGGGAGGAAGGGAGAGGGAGGGACGGGGATAAGAGAGGTAGAGAAAAATGGAGAACGGAAAAAAGATAGAGAGTGATTGTGAGAGATAGAGAGAGGGAGAGATAAAGAGAGGGAGGAGGATAGAGAGGGAGGGTGAGGGGTAGAGACGGAGGGAGAGGGAGGGACGGAAATAAGAGAGAGGTAGAGAAAAATGGAGAAAGGAAAATAAATACAGAGAGTGTCAGAGAGAGACAGAGAGAGGGAGAGATAGAGATATACAGAGAGATAGAGAGAAAGGGAGTAGAGAAAGAGAGAAGAGAGAGAGTGAAAGAGATAGAGAGAGGCCGACAAAAGCGGGGAGGCGGAGAAGAGAGAGGTAGAGAACAATGGAGAAATGACAAAAAAGACAGACTGAAAGCGAGAGACAGAGAGAGGGGGAGATATAGATAAACAGAGAGGTAGAGAGAAAGGGAGAAAAGAAAGACAGAAGAGAGAGAGTGAGAGAGGTGGGCAAAGGAAGGGAGAATGACATAGACCGACAGAGAAAGACGCACGGTGAGACAGAGAGAGAGACAGGGCGCCAAAGAGGGACAGTTATAGAGGGACAGAGAGCGAGATAGAGACAGGCGGAGAGGCAAAGAAAGACAGAGAAACAGAGAGCTAGAAGGAGAGAGATCGTGACAGAGCGCGAGAGAGTGAGAGAAAGAAAGATGTAGGAAGTGAGACACACAGGGAGGAGAAGATGGACAGCGAGATGAGATTGAGAGATGGAGAGAGACAGGGAGACAGAGGGAAAGAGAGTCAGAGGCAGGAATGTATGAGAATGAGATGGGGAAGGAGAACTGGAGAGTTGGAGGAGCAGTGGACATGGATGGGTGAAATGAAAACAGTGCGATTAAAAGGCCGCCTTACACTAGGCGACAATTTAGTGAAATCTGTTATCTATGTCGCAATAAAAAAGTTATCGATTTATGTTCGGTGTCAAGCAATATGGGCGCCCGAGAGGGGAAGTACTTTTCCTGAACAAAAGAAAGTTGTTTTTTATTTAATGACACCTCTACAGCACATTGATTTGTATCATCGGCTATTGGGCATCAAACATATGGTCATTCTGACATATTTCTTTGGAGGTAACCTGCTGCTACCACATCTGCTACTCTTTCCAATAAGTAGCAGGGGGGTCTTTTATATGCACTTTCCAACAGACAGGGCAGTACATGTACATACCACAGCCTTTGATGAACCAGTTCTGGACCAAATCTGCAAATTGGTTAGATGGTTGTTGGAGTTTACAACATGGCAACATCTAAGGTCATATCAGGGTGGGTACCGGTTTGTGTTAGTGTGCACTCATGGTGACTTTATAGTGCTGCCCCATTAGGAGGCTAGGCCACCAGTATCATGACCTGATATCCCACTCAGTTACAGGATCCTGACACTGAGCCAACCAGTTCTTGCCCTATCCTGATAATGCTGAGCACCAAGCTAGGAAGTGACAAGTATAAATTTAAAGTCATTGGTTTGACTAGACCAGGGTTCGAACCAAAGTTGCCAACCCTGGGCATGTTTGTATGGTGCAGAGATCTACTGAATACCAACACACATTGAAGCCTGGTTTTACTGTACTGCAATTTAACCCTTCCGACTGTACACTCGGCTCTGAATGCTAGCCATCTACCCCTCTGTCCAATAAAGGCAGCCTTACACCACCACACACCCTGCTCGTTATCAGTTCTATTATATTCGATCAAATGATGCAATTTCGTACAGTTTCCCATCCCTCAACACTGTAGCGATGAAGAGGTGAAGAGACAAAGAGATGAAGAGATGAAGAGATGAAGAGGTGAAGAGACAAAGAAGCAAAGAAGAGAAGAAGATTAGAGGTGAAAAGAAAAAGAGGCAAAGAGGCAAAGCAGTAAAGAGGAGAAGAGGTGAACAGGTGAATAGGTGAAGAGAGAAAGAGGCAACAAAGCAAAGAGGAGAAGAGGTGAAGAGGTGAAGAGGCGAATAGGTGAAGAGACAAAGAGGTGAAGAGGTGAAGAGACAAAGAGGCAAAAAAGCAAAGAGGAGAAGAGATGAAGAGGGGAATAGGTGAAGAGACAAAGAAGCAAAGAGAAAAAGCATAGAGGTGAAAATAAAAAGAGGCAAAGAGGCAAAGCAGTAAAGAGAAGAGGTGAAGCGGTGAATAAGTGAAGAGACAAAGAGATGAAGAGGTGAAGAGCGAAAGATGCAAAAGAGCAAAGAGCAGAAGAGGTGAAGAGGTGAAGAGGAGAAAGAGGCAAACAATCAAAGAGGAGAAGATGTGCGAAGAGGTGAAGAGGTGCAGAGGTGAAGAGGAGAAAGAGGCAAAAAAGCAATGAGGAGAAGAGGTGAAGAGACAAGGAGATGAAGAGTTGAAGACGTGAAGAGGTTAAGAGGCGAATAAGTGAAGAAGAGGCAAAGAGGTGAAGGGGCGAAGAGATGAAGAGGCAAATAAGTGAAGAGGTGAAGCTGTGCAGAAGACGTGAAGCGGTGAAGAGGTGAAGAATAGGGAAAGAGGCAAAGAAGCAAAGAGGACAAGAAGAATAAAGGTGAAGAATTGATGAAGTGAACAGGCAAAGAAGTGACGAGGTGACGAGAAAAGAAGGTAAAGAAGTGAAAAGGTGAAGAGGTGAAGAGATGAAGAAGCAAAGAGGCAGTGATGGGTGAAGAGGGAAAGAGGATGGGAGCTGAAGAGGTGAAGAAGTGAAGGAGTGAAGAGTTGAGGAGGAAAGAAGGGTAATAAGTGAAGAGGTGATGAGGCAAGGAGGCGAAGATGTCAAGAGGTGAGGAGGAATGCAGTGTGAAGAGGTGAAGAGGAATGCAGTATGAAGAGGTGAAGAGAAAGGTAGTGTGAAGAGGTGGAAGGGATGGGAATGGGTGCGCCATGGGGGTGAATCGGGGAGGCTCAGTTGGGATGAAAAGATGCGACTAGAAATGAGCCGAGGTTTGAAAAGGGACAGGGGGATGGGGATGACAATAATTGGGGAAGTGAGAATGGAGTAGAACGAAAGCATGAGTAGTGGAGATGGAAGGGTTAAATATGGTGGAAACTGTCGCAATGTGTGGCGGTGTGGGAAGGCGAGGGTTAGCGAACAATAGACCATTTCCGCAGAGCATGCGCAGTAAGCTGAAACTCATGGGTTTTTTGGTTCCTTTTTTATTCAAGTTGAATAACATCTTTTTTTCAGCATCGAGGCGCTGATCTTCCCTGCGCCTTAAGAATTATGGTGTATATGAACTATTTATGGATGACATAATGAGATGGTATGAACAATATAGACAATAGCCAATAACAATCTTTATCTAACTGATATACGACTACAGCATATGATTTAACCACTAGTGTACTTTACTGCACACTGTGGATTGATGCGAATACCTCGCAATATGTTGAGTACCTCTGCTGTACACTATACAGCATAGGCTGCTCCCCCACTCTTAATGTTCAGAATGGGGTGTGTTGGGCACAAGGCAGCACATTCCACGTCCCCATCACCATGTACATACCAAATGTGATCACTCCAACGGTTGGAAGACCAGTGCCTCGGAGCTGACAAAATATGTATTCAGACGAATAAGATATTTACCCCAAAAAATCAGGTGTTACAAATATTATGGGGATCTTATGTTGTGTGTGTAGACTGGAGAATATCCATTTACCTTTAGACATCGATCTGCTGATGATACATGTGAGGAGACATTAATACAATGGGTATTACTCACGTTGCAGCTAGTAGTGGATATTGGATTATGCAGATAATGGTTCGATGATTCATTTAAAATGTCTTGTTCAACTTTAGCTTTGTGGTTAGTATATGTTTTTATTTTAATAATTCAGTCAGGTATTACAGGATGCTTTGGTAGTCGTTATTTATTTTACTCTTTTGGGGGGTTGCGGGGGAACTTCAGAAATAAGTACCACGTTTGTGACCATTGAATAACCTCTGAAAACAAATACACATTGAACGATTCAGAAATAATGAAAACATGAATAAAATGATAAAAAAACGTGTGATGTTACCATTGTTCTTCATCAATAATATAAACACAAGCAGAAAATGAAGTAGTAACTTGAGGCATATCTAGTTTTAAATCTATATTTCTCTAGATCTAGATTTAGTATTACCTAGAGCTGCCAAGAAATGCAAATTGTACCAGCAAGAACTTGTCTCAAAGGTTTTGATGCAATACCTGCTGAACCATTCATAGTGGGGAAATGAATAAATTACCATTGCAGTAACTCTTATGGCCCTGTCACATTATGATGCTTCTCTCCGGCGCGCCGCCAACGCGCAAAAAAGTCGAGACACGTCAAACTTTTCGGTGCGGTGGGAAACAGTTTGACATCAGCGCAATGTGTTGGTAGCGTGCGGCCGACATTGTGGTAAAAGTTTGGCGCACCGTCCTGATATGACCTTAGATGTTGGTAGGACGTAAATCAACAAAAAGCAACAGCTTGGCGCAACGTGTGGGAACCACCCTCATGCATGTGTGGCATGTGCATAATATTCGATTAACGTTATTCCAGCGCATTTAACGTATCTCGACGTCCTCCTAACGTGCCCATAATGTTCGCACCCGCACGTTGTCACACGTTGGCACACGTCAAAAGTTTTGTGCAAGCACAAAACTTTCGATGCGCCATGCCGCGCGCCGCCGATCCTCGCCGACTGTTGCCGTCCATCAATGTGTAACAACGTGCGCCTAACGCAAGCGTAACGCTTCCTGACGTGTCCCGACATTCCGCCCAAAAATCACATACGTCGATGCACGTTGGTGAAAAGCGTCATAATGTGGCAGGGTTATTACTCTAAATCTAAAGCTAGACTTTTCTGGATATTCTGTATCCTAGATATAATATATAGGATAGAATACAGCAGCTTGAATTATATTTTATGTGCTATATATAAATAGTACTATATCCAATATATGTTCATACAAAAATTATTTATCATAGATATAATTTTGTGGTGTCTATTTTGATACAGCTTTGTGTAGGCTCAGGTGGTTTTAGGTATCTTAAGGTGGGTTGGTTCTAGAATGCTACCTACAACACTAGTTCCTGTCACTGTCAGCAGAGGGCAGGTTGGTGGTAGATATCGCCTTTCGGAGTTATTTCAGAAGGCCATAGAAGGGATTTGTTGAGCTGACTAGCTAGGTATGTGAAGAATGAATAAGATACGAAATGGGAGGAGAGTTCAGTGGAAATTATATTTGTTTGGTGGACTATTTGTATATATAGAGAGGGGATATCACATAGGAGTGGAGGAGTAAAGGTTGCGAAGGGGAGATCGATCATAAGAAGAGCCGATGTGCACATGAGATATAGTGAGTTCAGATGTGCAGGGGACGTCGTGAAAGGAAGTGTTTGTAGGAGAGTAGTTAGACAGGAAGTGGTTGTAGGAGAGTAGTTAGACAGTAAGTGGTTGTAGGGGAGTAGTTATAAAGGAAGCGGTTGTAAGAGACTCGTTAGTCAGGAAGTGTTTGTAGGAGAGTAGTTAGAAAGGAAGTGGTTGTAGGAGAGTAGTTAGAAAGGAGGTAGTTGTAGGAGAGTAGTTAGAAAGGAAGTGGTTGGAGGAGAGTAGTTAGAAAGGAAGTGGGTGTAGAAGAGTAGTTAGAAAGGAAGTGGTTCTTGGAGAGTAGTTAGAAAGGAAGTGGTTGAGGGAGAGTAGTTAGAAAGGAAGTGGTTGTAGGAGAGTAGTTAGAGAGGAAGTGGTTGTAGGAGAGTAGTTAGAAAGGAACTGATTGTAGGAGAGTAGTTAGAAAGGAAGTGGTTGTAGGAGAGTAGTTAGAAAGGAGGTGGTTGTAGGAGAGTAGTTAGAAAGGAAGTGGTTGGAGGATAGTAGTTAGAAAGGAAGTGGTTGTAGAAGAGTAGTTAGAAAGGAAGTGGTTCTTGGAGAGTAGTTAGACAGGAAGTGGTTGTAGGAGAGTAGTTAGAAAGGAACTGGTTGAAGGAGAGTAGTTAGAAAGGAACTGGTTGTAGGAGAGAAGTTAGAAAGGAAGTGGTTGTGGGAGAGTAGTTAGAAAGGAAGTGGTTGCAGGAGAGTAGTTAGAAAGGAAGTGGATGTAGGAGAGTAGTTAGAAAGGAAGTGGTTGTAGGAGAGAAGTTAGAAAGGAAGTGGTTGTAGGAGAGAAGTTAGAAAGGAAGTGGTTGTAGGAGAGTAGTTAGACAGGAAGTGGTTGCAGAAGAGTAGTTAGAAAGGAAGTGGTTGTAGGAGAGAAGTTAGAAAGGAAGTGGTTGTAAGAGAGAAGTTAGAAAGGAAGTGGTTGCAGGAGAGTAGTTAGAAAGGAGGTGGTTGTAGGAGAGTAGTTAGAAAGGAAGTGGTTGTAGGAGAGTAGTTAGACAGGAAGTGGTTGCAGGAGAGTAGTTAGAAAGGAAGTGGTTGTAGGAGAGTAGTTAGACAGGAAGTGGTTGCAGGAGAGAAGTTAGAAAGGAAGTGGTTGTAGGAGAGTAGTTAGACAGGAAGTGGTTGCAGGAGAGTAGTTAGAAAGGAAGTGGATGTAGGAGAGTAGTTAGAAAGGAAGTGGTTGTAGGAGAGTAGTTAGCAAGGAAGTGGTTGTAGGAGAGTAGTTAGAAAGGAAGTGGTTGTAGGAGAGTAGTTAGAAAGGAAGTGGATGTAGGAGAATAGTTAGAAAGGAAGTGGTTGTAGGAGAGTAGCTAGACAGGAAGTGGTTGTAGGAGAGTAGTTAGACAGGAAGTGGTTGTAGGAGAGTAGTTAGAAAGGAAGTGGTTGTAGGAGAGTAGTTAGAAAGGAAGTGGTTGTAGGAGAGTAATTAGAAAGGAAGTGGTTGTAGCAGAGTAGCTAGACAGGAAGTGGTTGTAGGAGAGTAGTTAGACAGGAAGTGGTTGTTGGAGAGTAGTTAGAAAGGAAGTGGTTGTAGGAGAGTAGTTAGACAGGAAGTGGGCATTGAGGGTCGAGTCATGCGGTGAAGTACCACATTTCCTGAAATAATCAGACGCGGTGGCTGAATAGGTAGAGCGCAGGCTTTCCGTGTGGAAGTTCGCGAATTCGAATCCTGGCTGATTCAACCGAATGACAGGGTGGTGACATCAGGGAGCCTAGGAGGTGTAATGGTTCGCACACTGGCCCGGAATGCAAGAGATGTAGGTTCGAATCCCGCTCTAGGCCCAATATTTCCCATTTTCATCACCCCCACAACATATTTGTATTCACCACCCACCTCCACCTTCTACCATGTAAAGGCCCTGTCACACTATGATGTTTCTCACCGGCGCGCCGGCAACGCGCAAAATATTTGCAACCCCTCGACAAATGTCCAACTCTTCTGCGGTTTGGGAAAAGTTTGACGGGTTGTAGCGTGTTAGTGGCGTGTTTTTGGCGCGCAGCCAACGCGTTTCGACGCGCGGCGGAACAACATGTCAACGTTCCGCCAGCGGGTTCCCAGCGTGCCATCGGCGTGTTGTCGGTGCACTGTTGGCGCACTGTCGGCGCATTGACGGCGCGTTGGTGTCGTGTTAGTACCATGTCAACGCGTACATACCCGCCACCAACACATTAGGACGCGCCCACAGCGCGTCCACACCGCGCGGCCAACGCGTCCAGGCGCGCCAGCAACACGTCCAACACGCCGAAAAACGCTGGAACAACGCCAATATTGCACCGACTACCCGTCGATCGGACGTGACGGACGCGCCGATGGAACGGTGGCATTTTTGGGGGAAAAAAACCAACGTTAACCGACGTTGATCAACGTCCTACCAGCATTCCGCCGGCGCGTCGCCAACAGGTGTCGACGTGTTGCTAACATGTCCGTAACGCGCCCGCCAACACGCTGACGTGCGTTGCGCCCGTCGAAAGTTTTGTGCAAGCAGAAAACCTCGACGCGGCCCGACGCGCGCCGATGGCCGCCGACGTGTCGATTCACACGTTGCTATCCCTCAACGTGTACCGACGCGCCGGTAACGCGCTGGTAACGTACCGGACGTGTACCGACGTTTCGACCAAAAAGGCAACACGTCGACATGCGTTGGTGGGAAACGTCGTAGTGTGACAGGGCCTTTAGCTGTCGCTGTGACCCGGCGTACTGAGACCCAGCTTCAGTGCTTCATGAGGGACCAGTGGAACCCACAATACCCGTATTGATGCGCACTCGTAGTGACTTTATAGTGCTGCCTCACAGCAACGTTATGTCAATGGCAGCAAACCTTGATGCTCCACTCAATCATATTGTAAAGTGGCCGGCTGGTGGTCTGAGTGGTGTGGACAAGCTAATGAGAAATCAATACAGGTAATGAAGGAAGGTAGAGAAAGAGTGAAAAGAAGGAGAATGAGACTCCTTGATTTATTATCTTATATAGGTTTCTAGAATCCAAGATGGCGGTGGTCACATGGGTTGATCCACCAATCAGGGTTCAATCTGTTGTATCCAAGGCCTAGTAATGCTGGCTACAGTGCCTTGTGGTGGCCAGTCATCCATAAATAACACCTGGGGGCAGGGGGTATGTGAGGTGACTCCTCCAAAGACTGTATCTCAGAAGTGACACTCCTCCTCTATACTATTTTACTATACAATTTCTATACCTAATGAGTAATAGCTTATCAACTCCACATATCCCTCATATGCCTTTGGATTTTATATATTACCATTTACCATTATATAGACAAGTTGCAATTTATTATAGTAGAGTTCACATATATCCTCATGTCATTATCGGAAAATCTTACAACATGATCTTGACATTGAGCTAACCAGTCCTTGTTATTTCCAAGTAATGCCAAGGACCCGTTAAGGTAGCGAGCTATAAGTATCGATTTTGTAAGTCATTGGTTTGATTCAGGCAGGGATTTGAATGATAAGAGGACGATAATGATCAGGAAAGTGACAGTGTCTGGTTGGTTACGTTCGGTGATTGATTGATCGGAAGGGGCTAGGCAGTGAGTGGTAGAAAATAATATTAATTTTGAGTTATAAAACCGAGGGTTACAAATAATGAGTTATCGTGACTCATAAAAAGGATGGCTATAATTGATGGAAAGAAAACTGAATTATGACTGATAGTGAGAAGATAATTAATCATGACTTATAGACAAAGCGCTTTAGGTTTTTACTGATGTCGTAGTGGGAGAGTTTACTGACAAATGCGTGATGAGCGGCTGCAGTATGAGATTGAGAGGAAATAATGAGAAGTGAGAAGACAACAATGAGCTTGAATCATGGGGCAATGTTGATGGAAGTGGAACGTGGGATAATGGGTCGAGGGGGCGCGTGGCTCTTTGGGTGTACATATAATGAAAGGTGGTGGTTGGTGGAAGTCATTGTGGGGATATCAACGCAATGGATTGTGGGTAGCTTGACGTGGCGTACGGAGAGGAGGGGAGAGGAGGGAGAGAAGAGAGAATAGAGGAGAGGACAGGAGGGGAGATCAGGGAAGAGGAGGGACAGGAGTAGAGAGGAGAAGAGAGGATGGGACAGGAGAGGATAGAAGTGGAGGGAGAAGGGGTGGGAGGAGGGTAGAAGAGGGGAGGCAATGCATGAGGCTTGTAAGTGATGGGCGGCTGTGCCGAGTTGGGCAATGTGTAGACTGCTGACCTCAGGTGCTAGTGAGAGGACCTATGTACACACGTCCACGCCGTGGTGGCGGGAGCGGCGGCGGTGGAGGCGGCAGGGGAGGCGGCAGGGGGGGGGGGGGGCGGAGGGGAGGCGGCAGGGCAGGGAATGCGGCGGGAGCGGCGGGAGAGGCGGGAGAGGCGGCGGTTGAGGCGGCGGCGGCAGTAGTGTAAAGGCGCCTTCACGGCCAAGTCTGAATGCTGATCTAGCATCTGGAGGCGCCCGGTCTCTGTGGCAACCAGGGGATGGGGGGGGGGGGGGGGGGGGCGGGCGGCGGGCGGCGGGCGGCGGGTGGGGGGCGGCGGGGGCGGGCGGCGGCGGCGGGCGGCGGCGGGGGCGGCGAGCGGCGGGCGGACGGCGGGCGGGCGGCAGGCGGCGGGCGGCGAGCGGCAGGAGACGGGCGGCGGGTGGCGGGCGGCAGGCGGCAGGCGGCGGCAGGCGGGCGGCGGCAGGCAGGCGGGAGGCGAGAGGAGGGAGGCGGGCGGCATGGGCCCGGCACAGCGGCGGCGCACCAACGTATACCGGCCACTTAGCCAGGTTGAATAGACTCGCTTACTCAGCATGTTACAATTGACCATCATGTCATCCGCCGTCTTTTTGATGTGCCTTATTTGAGCCGGTCGCAAATGACAAAGGTTCATCGGGCGCCGCCAAAAAAATGTCATCCCAGGCTTTACTTAGTTTTCGATGTTGTTTGGTGAGGTGGTGGGCTATTTTTGAGCGAGTTAATGAACTGTTGAATGTGGTGACTGGGCATGGCTTGTATCTATAGCCCACGGGAAGGGGACAGAAGGAAGGCCCGGCGTCGTGCGGTGGGACCAGGGGTGCTGGGGAGGGGCGGGACGGTGCGTATGTGTGTGTATGTATGTGTGTGTGTGTGTGTGTGTGTGTGGAAGGGCGGTGTGGAGGTGGGGCGCGGGGAGCGGTGAGGGATGGACCTGTGGTAGGTCAAACTCAGTTGCGTGAGGATTGGTTGGTTGTTGGAGTTTTACGTCCTGACAATATCTAAGGTCCATATCAGGACATGTACCGAATTCTGACAGTGCGCACTCATGGCGACTTTATAGTGCTGCCCCACTGGGAGACCAAGCCGCCAGCACCACTGAGCTAATCAGTCCTTTTCCCTATCCTAATAATGCCAAGCACCTGGCTGGGACGTGACAAGTATCAATTTTGACGTCATTGGATTGACTCAATCAGGGTTTGAACCCGTGGTTCGAATCCCACGATCTACCAAAACGAGACAAGGATGCTCAACTCATTCGGCCATCCCGTCTGATCCACTTGTGTGAAGGAAGAGTGCGACTTGGATGTAGGCGCGATGGAAGTGCGATACATTGGGATGCGGTGAATTTTGGGTCAGACCGGAAGTAACCGAAACGAGGAGGGGATGGGGGACCAGTGTTCTTTGTGATTGTGTGGAACCGGTGATATAGCAGGACCACATCCATGCATGTGGTTCAGGGTAGCGGGGGTGTACCGGTTGTGACTATGGAATGTTTCGCCACTGAGTTATGCTATAGTCAAAAAGGTCGCCGTACACCACACGATAATTTGTCTCGAATCGTATTTGATAACTTAAAGTTCCGCATGAATGAGAACATTCAGGAGAAATTACTGTGCATTGAACGGCGTCTTGTGAGGGTGGGTGTTGTGCAGGGGCGGGGCGGGGGTGGGGGCGTTGGCGAGGGCGGGGGCGAGGGCGGAGGTGGGATGGTGCAGACGTCTGCTAGAGGCGGGATGGGCAAGGGGACCAGTCAGTTGGAGCGGATGGGATGTGGTGACCAGTCGACTGCGGTGCGTGAGTGGGTGGGTGGGGGGGGGGACCAGTCGGCTTGAGCGGGTGGAGGCGTGCGAGGCGGGGGCGGGGCGGGGCGGGGTGGGGCGGGGTGGAGCGGGTCGTGGAGGGGCGTGGCGCGGCGGGGCGTGGCGGGGCGGGGCGGGGCGACGGGGCGGAGAGGCGGGCAAAGCAGTGATGGGTTCCCCCTTAACGCTCCGCTTGCAGTGATCACCTTGACAGCAGGATAAGGATACTAATGGTTTCCACCGCCCAAGTCCCAATGCCTGGTCTCATGTATCATGGATGTGGTACCAGTACTGTTATTTACACTCCCACTGACACATACAAATGCGCCAGATATATTTTGACTGCGCTGTTTTGTAAGTTAGACAATGTAATGTATGGTGGGCAGGACATACAATAAAACCTCTCTAACCGACCACCTCCACAGATCGACCACTCCCCTATATCGATCACTTTATTTGGGTCCCAAACGATCACCCATATAATACCATAGTAACGATATTCTAACTCCCTAAACCGACAACGTCCATAAATGGACCATTTAAAATAGGTCCCATGGTCGGTCGATTTAGAGAGGTTTTACTACATTCGACAAAGGCGTATTCCACAACGACAGTCTGTGGGCTTTTAGCGTGGAGTGGTACAAATGGAACCATGACGACACCGTTACCAGAGCGCTGGGAGTGTTTGCGTTAAGCAGTCTGCGCAGTGCCTTTAGTCGAGCATCGGTCTGCAGCTGAAGAGGCACCAGGTCAGCCACACTGCCTCCCGGGTGATAGATACGGGACTCCCATGCAGAGTGCCTGTCTGTTCACATCCGGAATTATCGTAGTAATTATGGACCTACATAGTATAAGTATAAGACTGTACCGTTACCATGTATATATATATGTATATGCATACGGACAAATATATGCATATATACATGTATACAAATGTGCAAATATGGATAGTGATAATCCCATTATGTATATGCATATATACATGTACATGTATATGCATATATACATGTATATTTATATACATATATATATGCATATATACATGTATATTTATATACATATATGCATATATATGTATTTATAATATATGCATGTATGCCTATGTAAATATGCACATATACACATATATATGCACATACATTTATAATTATATACATACATTCATATATTCATTTATTAATTTATTCGTTTATTCATTTATTCATTTATTCATTTATTCATATATTCATATATTCATGTATTCATGTATTCACATTTTCATATATTCATATATTCATATGTTCATATGTTCATATATTCAGATATTCAGATATTCAAATATTCAGATATTCAGATATTCATGTATACAAAATACACAATTACATATATACATATACATATATACATATACATATATACATATACATATACATACATATAGATTAAAACCTCTCTAAATCGATCGACCTTGGGACCGACTTTAAGTGGTCCATTTAGGGAGGTGGTCGGTTTAGGGAGTTAGAATATGGTTACAATGGCAATGTTGGGACCCAAAAATAGTGATCAATATGGGGGAGTGGTCGATCTGTGTGACAAACCCTTTATCGCGTGTAATAATGCATGTAGTGTCTTCCACTTCCCCCCTATCCGGGTGGGGTGTGTGGGAGGGGGACCCCCATCATGCACCGTTCCGCCTCCTGCGCGGGGCCTAGCCTCCACTCGCTTGGAGGAATTTATATACACATACATATTTACACATACATATATATACATTGAGGTATGCAGGTATTGCAAGTATTGCAGGTATAGCAGCTATAGCAATACCTCAGGGAGTTTGATGCCCCTGCCTTGCAGAGTTGTAAACCACTGTCTTGTGGTACAGGTTCTTGGCAGAACCGAAGGCTAAGGGAGCAAACCCTAAGCAGATAACCATGTCACTGTGGCAGCATTAAGGGCGGTTGATGTATGGAACTCCCAACATCTCCTGACCAGCCACTGCAGGGACAAATAGTTTTGCGCCTGTCTTGACATGTTCTTGCCGGTATGAAACCTCTATTTGCTCACCGAGAGAGTGCTGCTGGTAACTTGCAAAACCCAGCAGCACTTCAACACTTTTGCAGGCAACTTTCATGAAATGACATTAAGACCGACTCATGGACGCAACTCTCACAGCAGAGAGCTAAATGGAGAGCGGCAGTCAAGTAATGAAAGCAGTCTTTGTCGCAACACGACCGACAGCATGATGATGATGATATATACATATACTTATACATATACATACACATACATGTAACTAGATATGCATAGATATGCATACCCATGCATATATGCACAACCATATTGAAACAGTTTATTCTGAATTACGGTAGCTTTTAAATAGATGGAAAATATTCTGTCGGTAGATAATTCACATCAATTTACACTTCTCTATTCACAACATCCCCTATAAGTATAAGCAATGTCACCCATATCGCCTCTATTTAAACAATGCAATTCCTTTAAAGAAATATTGCAAATCCGACGGGCGCACTGTCACACGTCGGTGCCTGTCCTGATATGACCTTAGTATGTTACCAGGACGTAAAACTCCAACAAACAAACAACAAATCAAACACTTTATAATAACTGACAGTTGCCATCTTAAAAATTGCTACCATTTTTGTCACAGGTCGAATCTGAGATGGCCCTATCGCTCAAAATCATCATTGAGGCATAGTCTAGGCTGTGTGTCAAATTCCATGCTGGTATAATCAAACCGGCAATACTTTCACATATCGGCAATACTAATAAACAATGTTACCCATATTGCCTCCATATAAACAATTCAATTCCAGTACCGAAATATTTATAAATCTAATAAATTACGAAGCATCCCAAACAGCCAAGGTGACTTTTTCCGTGTGCTAAGAAGCGGCAGTCCATGTTCCAGCTGCAGTACAGCTGTGTGTTTTAGTTGCTGGCTGCTGGCTGCCGGCTGCCGGCTGCTGGCTGCCGGCTGGCTGCCGGCTGGCACAAGCCGCACACAGACCTGTGCGGCTCACATCATGACCAGGGCGCCATTAAAAGACGAGGAGCTTGTCCCTGGGTTGAATGTAGTAGTGGGAGAACCGACAACCACTTACTCCCCCCCCCCCCCCTCCGCCCCCACCAGGGTTTCCATGCAACCCCTCACTTAGCAACCGTGGACAGACTAGTCGGTCTATACTGGTCGTATTGGTGAACAATACATTATTGATGGCGCTGGATCTGGGCAGTTGTAGGAATAAATGAGATCATTAGGTCTGCACATACGGGGGCAGTCCAGCCGCGCACATTGACATTCTGTGGCTGACTTGAGGTGAGGTCCCCGCCGCCCGCCGCCCGCCGCCCGCCGCCCGCCGCCCGTCGCCCGTCGCCCGCCGCCCGCCGCCCGCCGCCCGCCGCCCGCCGCCCGCCGCCCGCCCCTCCCGGCACCCGTGTGTGGGAGATGCTCATTGAACTGCTCGCGAGGTTGTATTCAATAGCCTCACACTCACTCAGGTATAGCAGTCGGTGAGCTGTACTTGGGAAGCTTTTATCGGCACTAAGCTATCGTATAGTATAATGGACACTGAGCCAGGCTATTATTGTCACTAGGCTATATGTAGTAAGTTATTAATTATAGTAACTGGGGTAGGCTATTATTGTCATTAAGCTACACATAGTAAGTTATAATGGTCCCTGAGTTAGGCTGTTGTTCTAACTAAGGTATATGTAGTAAGTTACAATGGTCAATGAGCTGGGCTATTAATGTCACTAACCTATACATAGTAAGTTATAGTGATCCCTGAGCCAAGCTATTATTGTCACTAGGCTATATCTAGTAACTTATTATAGTCACTGAGCTAGGCTATTAGTATTATTGTCATTGAGCTATATATATATAAGTTTGAATGGTCACTGAACTAGGCTATTGTTCTAACTAAGGTATATGTAGTAAGTTATAATGGTCAATGAGCTGGGCTATTAGTGTCACTAACCTGTACATAATGAGTTAATATGAATAAGCTATGCTTAGGACCGACCACCCGATACAACTACAGCAAAGTTTTTTAATGATTGCGCGTGTATTTTTTTACTCCACTCGCAGTGTTCGATTTGAAATTCTAGCAATTCGGGTGATCCGAGTCGTGGTCGCGATAATCGAATACTGCCGTCGTTTCCGCGGAATAAGCTTTTAATATTGGATTTGTGCATCCATGTTTATGCCAAATTATTCTTTATTTCTATTAATTTTTAATATAATCAAGGTTTGCACCGCACGTATCGGTAAATCCAATGGCAGTGGGCATTTGTTTTACTCTCGACTGTATTATTAACCAATAGCTGTCATCCATCCTGCTTGCTGCATACCGAAGTTCGACGAGCGATTTCCGTTTCTGTTTGCTGGATTTTGATTATTCTGTTCTTCAACATGAATATACAAATGGCGGTGCCCATACAGTGCTATTTCCATTTCCGTTTGCTGGATTTTGGTGGTTTCATTTTCCACCTCTAAGAATAGGAGTATTGTTTATGTGTATATGTACACATGTTAGTCCTTAGCCTCCCGAGAGGGTGGGTCGGTATAATGATCCCTGAGCTAGGCTATTATTGTCACTAAGCTATACGTTGTAAGCTATTATGGTCACTGAGCTAGGCTATTATCGTGACTATGCTATAGTAAGTTCTACTGGTCACTGAGCTTGGCTATTATTGTCACTAAGCTATAGTAAGTTATAATATTCACTGAATTAGCTACTATTGTCCCTAACCTATATCTAGTAAGTTATTATAGTCATTGAGCTAGGCTATCATTGTCACTAAGCTGTATGTGGTGAGTTATGATAGTAACTGAGCACAGCTGTTATTGTAACTAAGCTATAGTATATTATAATAGTCATTGAGCTAGGCTATCATTGTCACTAACCTATATGTAGTATGTTATAATAGTCATTGAGCTAGGCTATCATTGTCACTAACCTATATGTAGTAAGTTGTAATAGTCATTGAGCTAGGCTGTCATTGTCACTAACCTATATGTAGTATGTTATAATAGTCATTGAGCTAGGCTATCATTGTCACTAACCTATATGTAGTAAGTTATAATAGTCATTGAGCTAGGCTATCATTGTCACTAACCTATATGTAGTAAGTTATGATAGTCATTGAGCTAGGCTGTCATTGTCACTAACCTATATGTAGTATGTTATAATAGTCATTGAGCTAGGCTATCATTGTCACTAACCTATATGTAGTAAGTTATAATAGTCATTGAGATAGGCTATCATTGTCACTAACCTATATGTAGTATGTTATAATAGTCATTGAGCTAGGATATCATTGTCACGAACCTATATGTAGTATCTTATAATATTCATTGAGCTAGGGTATAATTGTCACTAACCTATATGTAGTATGTTATAATAGTCATTGAGCTAGGATATTATTGTCACTAACCTATATGTATTATGTTATAATAGTCATTGAGCTAGGCTATCATCGTCACTAACCTATATGTAGTATGTTATAATAGTCATTGAGCTAGGCTATCATTGTCACTAACCTATATGTAGTATGTTATAATAGTCATTGAGCTAGGATATAATTGTCACTAACCTATATGTAGTAAGTTATAATAGTCATTGAGCTAGGCTATCATTGTCACTAACCTATATGTAGTAAGTTATAATAGTCATTGAGCTAGGCTATCATTGTCACTAACCTATGTGTAGTATGTTATAATAGTCATTGAGCTAGGCTATCATTGTCACTAACCTATATGTAGAAAGTTATAATAGTCATTGAACTAGGCTATCATTGTCACTAACCTATATGTAGTAAGTTATAATAGTCATTGAGCTAGGCTATCATTGTCACTAACCTATATGTAGTAAGTTATGATAGTCATTGAGCTAGGCTATCATTGTCACTAACCTATATGTAGTAAGTTAGTATAGTCATTGAGCTAGGCTATCATTGTCACTAACCTATGTGTAGTATGTTATAATAGTCATTGAGCTAGGCTATCATTGTCACTAACCTATATGTAGTAAGTTATAATAGTCATTGAGCTAGGCTATCATTGTCACTAACCTATATGTAGTAAGTTATAATAGTCATTGAGCTAGGCTATCATTGTCACTAACCTATATGTAGTAAGTTATAATAGTCATTGAGCTAGGCTATCATTGTCACTAACCTATGTGTAGTATGTTATAATAGTCATTGAGCTAGGCTTTTTTAGAAGTTATAATAGTCATTGAGCTAGGCTATCATTGTCACTAACCTATATGTAGTAAGTTATAATAGTCATTGAGCTAGGCTATCATTGTCACTAACCTATATGTAGTAAGTTATAATAGTCATTGAGCTAGGCTATCATTGTCACTAACCTATATGTAGTAAGTTATTATAGTCATTGAGCTAGGCTATCATTGTCACTAACCTATATGTAGTATGTTATAATAGTCATTGAGCTAGGCTATCATTGTCACTAACCTATATGTAGTAAGTTATAATAGTCATTGAGCTAGGCTATCATTGTCACTAACCTATATGTAGTATGTTATAATAGTCATTGAGCTAGGCTATCATTGTCACTAACCTATATGTAGTATGTTATAATAGTTGTTTGTTTTTTTTATAATAGTCATTGAGCTAGGCTATCATTGTCACTAACCTATATGTAGTAAGTTATAATAGTCATTGAGCTAGGCTATCATTGTCACTAACCTATATGTAGTAAGTTATAATAGTCATTGAGCTAGGCTATCATTGTCACTAACCTATATGTAGTATGTTATAATAGTCATTGAGCTAGGCTATCATTGTCACTAACCTATATGTAGTAAGTTATAATAGTCATTGAGCTAGGCTATCATTGTCACTAACCTATATGTAGTAAGTTATAATAGTCATTGAGCTAGGCTATCATTGTCACTAACCTATGTGTAGTATTTTATAATAGTCATTGAGCTAGGCTATCATTGTCACTAACCTATATGTAGTAAGCTATAATAGTCATTGAGCTAGGATATAATTGTCACTAACCTATATGTAGTAAGTTATAATAGTCATTGAGCTAGGCTATCATTGTCACTAACCTATATGTAGTAAGTTATAATAGTCATTGAACTAGGCTATCATTGTCACTAACCTATATGTAGTAAGTTATAATAGTCATTGAGCTAGGCTATCATTGTCACTAACCTATGTGTAGTATTTTATAATAGTCATTGAGCTAGGCTATCATTGTCACTAACCTATATGTAGTAAGTTAAAATAGTCATTGAGCTAGGCTATCATTGTCACTAACCTATAGGTAGTAAGTTATAATAGTCATTGAGCTAGGCTATCATTGGCACTAACCTATATGTAGTAAGTTATGATAGTCATTGAGCTAGGCTATCATTGTCACTAACCTATATGTAGTATGTTATAATAGTCATTGAACTAGGCTATCATTGTCACTAACCTATATGTAGTAAGTTATAATAGTCATTGAGCTAGGCTATCATTGTCACTAACCTATATGTAGTAAGTTATAATAGTCATTGAGCTAGGCTATCATTGTCACTAACCTATATGTAGTAAGTTAGTATAGTCATTGAGCTAGGCTATCATTGTCACTAACCTATATGTAGTAAGTTATAATAGTCATTGAGCTAGGCTATCATTGTCACTAACCTATATGTAGTAAGTTATAATAGTCATTGAGCTAGGCTATCATTGTCACTAACCTATATGTAGTATGTTATAATAGTCATTGAACTAGGCTATCATTGTCACTAATCTATATGTAGTAAGTTAGTATAGTCATTGAGCTAGGCTATCATTGTCACTAACCTATATGTAGTAAGCTATAATAGTCATTGAGCTAGGCTATCATTGTCACTAACCTACTTATATGCAGTAAGTTATGATAGTAACTGAGCACGGCTATTATTATAACTAAGCTATAGAAAGCACTTCCCACTTCCCAGCTCCAATTTTCAACAAGACACCGGAGATGCCGCAACAAGGGTCAGCAACAAAGAAGAGGGGCCAGGGACGGCCAGCCAAGATGCGGCCGTAGGCAGGAGCCTCCACCACTCTGCCCATACAGCTACGCCATGCCCCAGAAACCCACAGGGGGACCAGCAGCACCCCAAGGGCGACTACAAGCACCACCAACCAGCGGCCGATGCACGAATCATCAAGCAGAACGGCCACGGGCACCGACTCTGATGACTCCTACCCAGAGCCGGGCCAACGGGCCACACTGCCCCCGACACCTCAAAACGGCCAACCCCAATGGCCAGAGTATGACCAATGACTGCAGGAAATGGAGGACCGCATCCAGGACCCATCAGGATGCAAATGGAGGCGATGCAGCTGTCCATACGGCATCTGGCTGACCGGCTCCCCGAGCCACATCAGGCGGAACGGTCCCCTCCACCTCGGGAGCGCAACCAGAGGTCACCAACACCACACAGGCACAGGATGGACGTGGGACGAGAATATGCCAGCAAGCCGCATTGACATTAACCCCAGAGCTTACCAGCAACACCATTGAGACACATGGCCAAATGCACCTGGCTGCCTCAACCGGGGCATAGCCGACATATACCAAAGCGTGCAGTGCACAGGAATGCCCAACACCACACATGCCCAAGTCCATGTGCCCTCTGGACTTAACATAGCCCAATGGAGGGAGCCCCTATCAAGCTCACACGACCACCAGCAACTAATAGACTTTATGGATTTCGGTTTCCCATTGGGATATATGGAACCGGAATCCAGCACTACACAACCAACAATCCACCCTAGTGCCTGCCAACATCCAAAAGCTGTCGAGGACTACATAAGAAAGGAGGTAAATTGCAGCCACATTTTTACTATAGACATAAGCAGGGCCTACAAGAACTCCAGGTCCTGCCCTCTTGACTGGCTCCTGCTCGGCGCAAAATGGATGAACAATATTATCTCGGGCTGCCACATACAACGCGTGGCCGAAGCGGTCGTATATATCCTCCCCAACAAAGGGATCCAAGCAACCATGTATCTCGATGATCTGATTGTGGTTGCCCCCGACAAAAGCAAATGTGATGAGCAATTCAAAATAACATGTGAAATCTTCAGGCTGCTTGGCCTCTCTGAGGCCATAGAAAAAACTCAGCAACCTGCACCTTCCATATGATGGCTGGGCATTTGCATCAATGCCCCAGCCATGACACTCACAATGCCACAGGACAAGATTAACAACACAATTAATCTAGTATGCAAGACCACAGATAAACAATTCGTTACCAATAAACAGCTACAATCCCTGCTCGGGAAGCTACTACATCTATCTAAATGTATACCACCAGCCAGGCTATTCATTGGCCGCCTCCTCCAAGCCCTCCGCGACATGACTGGCAACCGTACCACAGTCAACGACGAAATGAGGCGCGACATGGCCTGGTTCCCCGAGTTTGCACACAGATGGAATGGCACCCTAATTATACTGCCCAACAAACCTGACAGAGAAATTATCGTCGATGCATGCATGGGAGGGATAGGCGGCGCTGACAAACAACATGCATACTCGGCACAGCTCGAAGAACACCCAGCTGATGACCAAGAAAGCATTACCTAGCTAGAAGCAGCGAACGACCTCGTCGCTCTGCACACACTTGTACGACAGGGTGACAGAGGGCAACACATCATGATACGATGTGACAACATGGCGGCAGTTCAGGTCTTCGCAACAAGGAGAGGTCACAACCCCCGCCTACTGCCGATAGCCCGAGCGGCCTGGATGTTCCAGGCCGTCCACAACATCAAAATATCCTATGAACACATACCAGGCGTACATAACATACTCGCTGACGCACTAAGCAGGGCCCAGATAAGTCCCATCCACCACAATAATGTAATACGTATATGCCTTGAACACAAAATCTCCCCAATCACACCCTCAACTAATGCATACCAACAACTTGCCCACTTCTCTCACACAGACCCGGAATACATCACACTCACAGAAGCAGCGGAGGGAAGGCAGCTGGCAGCCAGGGCCCCAGGCACCTGGGAAAACTACGGGACCACGGTGGCGGCCTACAACCGCCACTGCCAAACCTATGGAATGCCCCCCCTCGAGCCCACACCGATGGAGGTATGGTGCTGGCTCGAGGAGCTAACGGCCCAACAGTGCCCATCATCGGTGGCCAACTCCACGTTGCACCTATGCTTGTACTTCAGGCTACAGGAGGCACCGACACTACCACTGGACCACATAACATGCTCGCCCTAGATGCCCTGAGACGGTCCAAACTACACACCCCACACACAGCCGCAGATGCACCGATACACATCTTAAAGGAAGCTGTGTGTCACCTGTGGCACACCCTGGAAGGACGAGTGGTGGCGACAGCGATAATCATAATGTTCTTCACGGGTGCCAGACAGTCAGAGGTCATCCCACGATCAGCCCCAACATTTGACTAAACAAGATATACCACCAGGGCTGAAACCACTCTCCAGAAAGGCCACCTGCTCCTACACCAGATATGGGCAAAAAATATGCAGGCAGGCCACCAATCACGAGACAGGTGGATGTCCCCATCCCAAGACCCGGACTTCTGTCCAGTCGCAGCATACACTGAGATGATCCGCCCACCACCAACAGCCACCAGCCCCTCATATTCCCAGACGATTGGGCCATGATGACCATCCCCTACATCGCAAGACAATGGAAGAGGGCACAGATCCATAATGGGGTCCTCACCCCTCACACCCTCCACGCCATACGGAAGGTGGCGGCAACCGTTGCCTTGGCCTCCGGAAGCACTGAACTCAAAGTCCAATGCTTCAGAGGGTGGGCCTCTAATGCCCACAAACAATATATCATAACAAGAGACTCCAAGAAAGTAAATGCCACCCTAATACACGCCATCAAAAAGTGAACAGTGAACATAAAACAACCAGGTCTTGGCAGTTGATTGCTCCCAAAACAATCAACAAAAACTAAAACAATCAAGCATTTAAAAAATGAAAAATGAAAATGAAAAACACCAACTACTAAGCAACTGACACCCGCGCAGTTGAGAGATCACACCTACTTAAATTTTACATTTGTTAAATTTACCCTTTACAATTATCCCATATGTTAATCATTAACTCTTGCAAATATTGTACACTTATTTACTTATTACTCATTTGTTACATCGTTCACATGTCTCATATGCCCTCATCACATTTCATTTCCCCCCTATATTGGGGCCTTCACTCGTTCACTTCTTGCCCGGCAATACACAGTCCATGCATATGCCGCCGGGTGGGCGGCACCTGAATAAAAGCCTTGATTAACCTACTTTTGCCTCTTATTCAGCTGTATCCGTGAGCAATGAAGAATATACATACATGTACTAGAATTACGTATTTATCCATGTCTGACCACAAAATTACATATTTATGCATGTCTCTGAACAATAGTTATCAAGTTGTATGAACTGAGCTATTCTAACTGAACTATGCTCATTTATAGCTCATCTCGCCGACCTGGGTTCATTCTGCTCGACTCACTTGAGTAACCGACTGACCTTCTCACGGACGGAGCCATTTACAATCTATCTTGAAACCTGACCTATCAAGAAAGCCTTTTATAAGAGAGTGATTTCCAAGTTAACTGATCACAAAATATAACTAGTTGATTTCAAAAGGAATCCACAAAGTCAGGTTCCCAGATGGTCTGGTCTGTAAAACAAGAACGTGATGTGGAAGATCTTGCAGCTTAGTGCCGTGCATTCCTACTGTTTCACAATAGAAAAACCACCAAAAGAAACATGCATTTAAAAGTGAGTAAGTTCCCCAGAAATAAGCACAATATTTGACTGCGTGTTTTATGAAGCGTTGCTGTGTTACATTAGTCAGTGCACGATACTTAGAATATAATTAGTTGTCAAATTCAAGCAATGTTCATTGGAATAAAAGAATATAGTCAGATGTAATGGCCCACGGCCCTCCGACTTACCCTTTCTCTCACGAAAGAACACCAAGATTCAATTCAGTGTAGCTTCACCTGGTTTATTGAACCCTCTTCTCTCCGCGGCGCAGTAGTTGTCTGACCCGCCCCTCCCGACTCGCCGATCCCACATCGACTCTCTATAGGTCGTGGTTATGTGGGGGGGGGGTGGGTCAACACACGCAGTAGAGGTCGCCCAGTTGGGGTCTGACGGTGGTGACCCGTGCAGCCACCTAGGCAGTGTGGTGGAAACTGCGCGGGTGGCGTCGTAGTCTCCGCTGCTACGCGTGATAGTAAGAGTATTGTTCAGACTACTAAACTGCCCCCCCTAGAGTCTCACCGGTTGCAGAATGCAAAACCGATGAGGAATCGGGAATTGAATAGAATTCAACATGAGAACTAACTCGAAAGGGAGAGAAGCCTTACAAAGTAGGATGTATCCCTTTTTGCGCAATTCTAGACGCCTGCAGCGAAATAGCGTTTGAATCTAGCTAGCTGCAGGCAAACATTTATCAGTCTAGGGTGAAGAAAGTGTCTTTAAATGAGTCGAACAAAGAAGCCTCTCCCAGCCTTCTAATGTAGTTGATGTATAGAATGTCATTTGCTGGAGAGAATTCATACCCCACAAGTGGAACCCCTCGACAGAAGGAAGAAAGGAACTACTCTCAGTCCGCCCCCCGGCGCCCCCCATCTTCAGAAGAAACCGTTATCGGGGGGCTCCCCCTTCTACGCGGAGCGGCTCCTCTTGGAGCTTCCTCAGCCCGTCCTCCTTGTGCCCGCGTCGCCTGGCCAGTAGATCACAGACGGTATTACACCGCGACACGTCAACGCCGCCGCACCCAGGAACCCGTCACGTCTCGGTGACCCGCTCGGTGCAGAATGCATGAAAGTAGAAGGGCGGTCTGATTACCTTATAACAATTGAGAAAGTCTCCGCAGATACAACGTTCAGGAATGCCAATACATTTTTATAGAAGCAATGGGCGCAGCAAGAACCCAGGCCCTCCTACAAAAGAAAATTACACCCATGTGCATCCTCCCCTGTTATAACAGGAGCCGACGCAAACCCCAACGGCTGTCATTCATTGTTCTGCTAGAAGCGGCTTACTATAATAGTATTTTAAATAAAGAATGCAGGCATAAAATAAGAGCCCGGGCGACCACTGCATAGAAATTTTTAGTGTAAAATGGGACAGTGTCTTACCCACCAACTACCACACCATCGACCACCTCGTTCCACTAAATTAAATTTAGAATTTGAATATTTCTAATAGTGTGGAACAAGGCAGTCAAAAACGGGTGTTGAAAGTTGAGGAATATTTTTAGAAATAATTTATTTAGTATATAAAAAAAATTATTCGACCCTACTGGCAAGAAAAAATAGGCAGAACACAGAAGCTAGGAGCCTCAATCGGGAGAAAGCTAAGCTCTCTCATAACATATATCAGAACAATCGACTGCAAAAGAAAAATAATATTGAATAGGAGCAGTACGACTTGCTAAATACATTATGGGCTATCAATGTAAAAATAGCACCGTAGTACTAAAAAGGTTTATACAATGTTTATTAGTAACACTACACATTATTGATACAAGGCGGTAACCACTCCTTAAGAGGAGATGAAACTATATTCAGAAAAAAAAAATTATTTTATATAATATTAGTGTATATATTAATATAAAAAACAATAACGCCCACAGGGGTGCTGGTCTATTTAATAACCCATGACGTGGACCCGAAAATCCTCGGGACAGGGCTAGCGCCGATCACCTGCGCGAGCAGTCAACACCGCTAACCAATCTGCCACCTGTCATCCGAGAAACCACGGATACCCAGAATCCTCGGACAGAGGGAGAGCGAAGCCCAACTGTTACTAACAGTTAACGTCGTCCACCACCCTGTCACTGTCATCTGAATTTGGACGTGACGTCCAACCAACCGACAGGGACAGAACGAAGGACTAAATCGCCGTCCACCTTCCGTACCTGCCATTGAACGTCGCCGTCAACGTCAGCAGGCGCCTAGCCGCCCGCGCCAGCAGCGCCGATGTGCCGCAGCAGCATCAGCCACCACGGGGCCGAGGCCGTGCGACTGTCCTCGACGCTAAAGCCGGAAAGATCCAAAGTACGCAATGAACCATCCCAACTCCGGAAGTACGAGTGGAACGCGGCTGAAAAAGTCATGTCGATATCCGTCATGACTGTGCCTGCCGCGATCTCTGCTCGCGTGATACTGCCAACTTCCGTTTCGACAATCTTCTTGTCTTCCACAACAATTGTCGAAGTCTGCACCAAGCCTTCCTCAGGCCTGACGCGTCAGAGACTTCCTGCGTCTGCGCGACGACCGCATCAAGACCTCAATGAGGCATTGGACCAGGCCGCCGAACCGACTCGAACATCCTGGGCCGTAACGTCCACGGTTGGACTCACAGAGACGCTACGTGATACGTCCAGCGCAGCAGGCACACCGTGATCAACCAGCGGGGCCGTAGCCACCACCGGTCGCACAGGTATCACCCCCGGAGCTGAAACTTCACCACAGGAGCAGTCACCGCTGGTATCACAAACCGAGCTTGCAGACGGCCGTCACTGCCAACTGAGAGGCGGTCCCGCAGCCGCGAACACGTCGCCGCGGAACCTGACCCAGTGACACCGGTTGCGACACCGATGCACTGGCACCGTCACCACAGTCGGTGGAAGCCCGGTTGGCGCCCCACCACCCGCACTAAGAGTGTCGGTGTTGTCGCTCGGTCACTACCTTCCGACGCCTTTACGACGGCGCACCACCCTCGAACACCATTACCTTCGGATCTGATAGTAACGACTGGAAAAATCAGGCCTGTCTCTCAAACCCCTGTGGGGGCAGCAGAATGGAGGGGGGTGGAGGCGGCGGTGGGGGAGGCCGAAGCTGACCTGTCCGACCCCTGATTCCGCTGCAAGCTCAATGGCAGAGCCATCGCGCAACGGCAACAGGGACGAGGACCCTCTTACCTCTCCCTTTGCCTTTACCCTGACGGACTACACCCCGCCCAGAGCTCGATGAGGGCCACAGGAAGCTGCTCGCCCCTGTGGTCCCTCCTCACGCAACACAGCACCACGACCCTGCCCCGTTTTCGCCGAAGAAGATGCGCCGCGGACCAGTGTAAAACGCTCCACGACGTTACTCCGCGACCCAGGAAAACATATATAAACAGGGCAATCTACGTGCTGCTAGGCAGCGCAGGGTTTCCCTGCTATAGTGGAAGTCCGTGCGCTGCTTCATCGTGAAGTTCACCGCCCTCGTCGACATGAACTGAGGATCCCACAGAGATTCGATCAGCCACTTCACGACGTCCATCACCATACGTACGTGTCCCTCAGTGAGATGCTTGATCATCTCACGAGGCGAGGAGTTGAGAAAGTATTGCCAGTCGCCTAAGCGTTGGACAACCCTCCGAAACCACTCGCCCGTTGAATGGTCGCGCCTGCAACCTCCATGATGGAGCGGTGTGAAGGTTGCTCTCGCATATAAGCCGCGCCAACGACCCCCACCGGCAGAACCAATTTCGCGTTTGCTACGCCCACGGATTTAGCTCACAGAACAGACAAGCTGCCCGGGCGGAAAACCCGGCGAACATATCCCAGCACGCCAACTATTGTCTCGAGTAGCCCTCCCCCCTCGCTGGTCCGTCAAACCTCCAAATATGTGACTTAAATTGGAGGTTTTACCAATCCAGCGGGATCCGGAATGACCCTTCGGCTCGCCCAGCCCTCGTCATCGAGACACCGTTCGCTCTCCGGTCAGGACCCTGAGGCCGCCACACCGACATACGACCTTACTCCCAGACCATATAGTCCTCACACTACATGGCCTCCAGTATCATGAGGGTCAATTCCATAGCCGCGACAGAGTAGTCTCAGTCAACCCAGCCACGTTCCCGAAAGGAACCGCGCCAGCTTAACCGGTCCACCCCCCGCGACACGAACAATTCCAATCAGACGACGGGAGTAGGATCGTTGCGAATGCATAGCCGAGCTCGACTGGCAAGCTCCTATCGGTAGCCCAACGCAACAGCCGTGGGCTATCCGACCCGGTCTTTGATCCTCCCCCCTGTCCTTGGTCAGAACAGCGAGCGACGGATACGCCGGAAGTGTAGTCCCCTATATACCGACAGGGCCTCATCCACATCTATGGGCACGTTTCGTTTCGATCCCATCGCTATTATGATAGCGATAGTTCGAACGACCCATACGAAACTTTTCTGGAGTGATCGATGCCTCAGGGGGCACCGACACAACCTCCGAACGAGGACTAGTGTCTCGCTGGCAGAGGCCGTAGCCCGGCTCACAGCTCCTCACCTGCGCTTCTGTTAACGCACGGACTCACGAGAAGGGGCAGCGAGGCCGAAGCAACTCACGCCACAACCGGGGTAGACTCGACTGAGTCGACGTCCATACCGCTCACAGAACCCTCCCCCTATGACCGTCCCTCGTCTTGAGGTGCCAGTTGCCAGGACTCCTAAGGTTCTAGCACTACTCCTCATGAGCCCGTGGACGGTAAACATAGTGGTCGGACAGCCTTTTTAGTGCAGTACCACCTGGAAAGAACCCGATGAACTGCCGCTAAGAGGCTGCGCCATCCTCACGCCAAGCGGGCTGAGCGAGAACGGACCGTGCGGGACGAACAAACCGACTCCTCAACGACGTCTGACCGAGTGCACGCCCGAAGCGGCCAACTCGTCAAGCATTCACCACAGTCATGCAGTAACACCATCGCAGTAAGCATTGGACCTGTGGTACCTACAGGGGAACGTAAGACTGGCTAGCTACTAGGAGGAGAAAACCAGGCGCCGCCGCCGTTTACCGCCTGAGGACCTCTAAACCACAGCCAACACGGGCGACAATAGGGGAGTACTAGACAGACCGTCGGGGGAGACTGCATCAGCAATCTTCCCTACCGCCTAAAGGCCTAATGGTCCTATGCAGGTTAAACCTGTCGCCTCACCCCCCTCGGCTAATCAAAGAGTAAAACCGAGAGAGTCTACAGCCTCAGTCCCCCTAAATGGAGTGCTGGGCGAATCTAGAATATCGTCCGACATGGCAAACACAACGAACTGCCACAGCAGCTCAAGTTGTGTTCCCACCACGCCCGACGATCGCCGGACACGCTGTGTCGAGGGTTGCGGCGATAAACGCACGGACCAAACACAGACGCGGCCGGCCTTGCTGTATTCCCTAAAAATGTTATGCTAACAAAACAAGTACAAAATGGGAATACGCGAAATAGATAGGATCAATGTCCGAAGGACAAAAACACCCACCTTGTCTGCGGTAGCCGGTTAGGGGAAGTGACTGGCTCCACGTCCTCTCTCGCAGAAACCGCAGAGTCAGTCGGCGTACCAACCAGAGAATGATTGGCTTTGCCGCAACACACCAGAGGTGCCCCGCCACCGGTGCAGCTAGCGTGACCTACATAGGAACAAACCAAAACCACCCGACGGCGGATTCCCGTCCCCGCAGTACCGCTGACGTCACCGCACCAGGTGGTCACGGAGAACCCAACCGTAGAAATAATAGGGTGACCTAGTTAGCTCTACCACCAAGCCCGCCCGCCAGCTAGTGCACAATATGAGCACCCCCGGCGACAGATCCCGGCCCTCACGCAGTAAGTTACCACCAAAACACAATACGCACTGCGTAGCGCCAGCAACCTTCCCGCCGGATACACACACATGCTATAAGTGACACCATTACGCTAACCAACAGTGCACAGTTACACCCCTGCCCGCAGCGAACACAAACACGCCCCCCGGTTATTAGCAGCTAACGCAGTACGCCCGTCAACAAAAACTACGCGCCTAGACAAGAAATGATATAATAAACACACGGCTTAGGCAAAGGCATTACGCAGAACAGTAGTAACTGCGCCCATTCATTGGCGCCCCCGGGGGCCCCCGGTCTTTCCCCACCATTTCAAATAACTGCGTACGTAAAGTTTAACTGAAACATATATACTGCGTTACTCGTTGTGTGACCAGGGATCAGGTTATCTCATGTTACACACCACCCTGGGAGACCAGACAAACCACAGGGTGGAGTAGCCTAAATACTACTACCCCACCCCATACAGTTATCTGCGTCGTAATGCTAAGCCGCTCAGTTTCGCCGCACAGGCGGAGCATCTGAACGTACTTCACGACCCCTGTCCAACCGGTACAAAGTCGCTGTCACTACCCGAGCTACTGCGTACAGAAACCCAAACTTCGAACATCAGACACTGAGCTAGAACGTCGCCGACGTTATTTTTCCGTTATCAGGCCTATGCCGCCTTGGGCGCATAGCTCCCCGCAGTAACTGGAAGCCCAGGTACTTTCTTCTGACTAACCAAATCTATAGTGCCAGCCTCCACCCTCATGTCCCCTACATGTGCATCTAGCCAGGAGGTTGTCCAGCGTTCCTAGACATCTGCTCGGTTGTAAAGCTTAAGACGTCTAACGTTAGATTTACGGTATTACCATCCTTGCCCTTTCATAATAACTGTGGTGTCAGAGACACTTCGTTATAGTAAGCGGGACCATCCCATTCTTTGCGAGTTTGGGACTCGCGGCTTAGCGGCGCATGATACCGCACCACCGGTCCCCACTTTTGAACTGGCGGCACGCGGCAGGGGCCCGTTAGTCAGATGTCTGACGAACGCTGCCTCCGACCTTAAAGCATCGCGAACTGCACTATACGCGTGGTGGAAAGCAATGCTCAACCACCTCACAAACACGATCTCACAAGGCCGGTCTACTGGACGATTCACCACCCAAAACTGCAGATCAGCTGCCAGTCGGAGCTCTCCCCAAATAGTAACCTGTTCGGAGTCACACCCGTTAGATGCATGCTCCGTACAGTTGTATGCGTGTGCCACAAACTGACCGGTAAATCCCAATCATCTTGAAAAGTCCTTTCACGTACAAGCCAACGCGATATTAACGTTATTAAAACGCTTACCATACCTTCCGATTGCGGGACGTACGGGTTCGTTAGTGTTTTTTTAAGCCCAGCAGCGCACATGGACTGGAAACAGTTGGTGGACTCAATTCCCGTCTTAATCGACTGGATCCGCATCGGGGCACACCGAATATCAAACCAGTTATCACCAACGCCTGCGCTGCAGTGGGTGCAGTGTGATCTTTTTAAGGGGTACACTGCACGTACTTAGTGTAATCGTCTTGGACTACCATCATCCCACATTCCCCTTGAGTCGTCTTGAACCCGGACACAAAGTCACGCGTAGACGGCGCCACCGTGCCCAGACAATTCTGAGTCAACGGTAACTGAGCGATCCCCTCCCCTGGCTTAACCACCTGACATTATGGCAAGTGCGTACCACCGCCTAATATCAGAAGTCATGCCAGGCCAATAGAACGCCAAGCTAAACGCTTGGTGGAGCGAACACGCCCAAAGTGCGTAGCTGTAGCATGCCCATGACAAAACAACAACCCATTCATAGCGCAATGCAAATGGCCACGACGATCTCGCAGGCACTGCGTAGGTCTTCACACTTACTTCCACCTGCACCCCAGAGCACACCCTCACGCAGATTCAAACAGTCCATTGATTCATAAATCATACGAGTCTCTCGGCATTTCTCCACCGCCAGCTCGGCACGCAGAGTTTGCGACGGCCCACCTCCAACACCTGATCAACGCAGTATGGTGGGTTCTTGGTGCTGCGCCCAAGCGAACCTATGATAAAGTCCAAAGTTCAATCATCATCTATGTCCGCCAAACGCATCGCAGAAATTGCTGCGTAGTACACAATTATGCGCGCCACAGTCCGTGCAATCACCCCGGCCGCACTTACGCACCGGGATTCTACTCAGACTTCTGCGTTGTATGATCACCCCTTTTGTACACAAATTTGCTCATTCGTCACACCGTTATTCAGACACGTGGCCAACAACGCCCCATCATCCCTCGCCTCCTTGAATTCAACAACCAACGAAGTGAATGATGATCCGTTCGATAATAAAATCCGACCCTATCAGAAAATGCTTCCACTTCTCTCTATACACCGACGATAAGCCATCAACTCACGCTTCGTCGTGCAGTAATTCCGCCTGCGCTTTATGAAGTTTGTTACTTGCAAAAGACAACGGGACTTCCACCCCATCCTGCACCTGACTTAATAGCCTGAGATCGCAAACCCTGACGCATCAGTTTGTCCAGATTGAACCGCCCCCCACCGCCCGAGGATATCGCAGCACTGGGGTCTGAGTGAAGGCACGTTTCAAGCCAGCAGAAAGCCGCCTCTGGAGCGTCGCCCCACCACAAATTTTATTTTTTTTCGCTTCACGACCAAATCCTTGCAAGGCCACAGCCTAACGCGCAAAAATCAGCAATGAATCGCACGGATATAGACACAAAACCAAGAAATGATCTCACTTCCTTCATATCGCGCAGGTCTGGGCCACCACGCGATATTGTCAGAGTGAGCTTGTTCCGGACCGATTTAGTCCGCAAATCTATTGAAAGATCCCCTCGTCAGAAGAATACCCGCCCAGGTACTGGTCTCACGCCTAAAAAGTCTACACTTTGAAGCCTTGAGTTCAGACCATAGGAACGGTAAACGATCGAACACTTGCTTTGAAGCCTATCTGACATTCGATCAGTGTCCGACAAGACAATGATATCATCCAAATACACTAAAACAGATCTTCCACTGAAGACCCGCTAGCATATCGTCATCATTCTACTCGAACGTAGCTGGAGATTAATAGCCCAAACGCATCACGTTCCACTCAAAACAAGCCTAAGTGAGTACTAAATGCCGTCTTAGCAATATCCCCCGGATCCCATAGCAACCTGATGGTACCCAGATTGCAGATTCCAGATGTGCAAAACCACTTCATTACCCCTAAACTTTCGAGCGACACATCTATGCGCGGTAATGGGTAAGCATTCTCGCGTCACAGTATTGAGTTTTTGATAGTCAATGCAACAACGGATTGAACCATCTTTTTTCTTGACTAAATGGAAGGTGAAACTCACGGTGAATCACTACTCTAATCACCCATATCCGCAGCTTATGAAGCTCCGTCTCAGTGCTTCCTTCTAGGAATGCAGATACGCGATAGGGAATCCTAAAAGCAGCAGATCACCGACAAGCAATGCCATGCTTCACCACCTCAGTCCAGCCCAAAGTCTCCCAGGCACTGCGAAACCATGGATATTCCTACCCAGAAATTCAACTACCTGAGAGCGATCAGGACTCTCAACCACCTCACACTATAGCTAAAGGGTATAAGATGGGCAGGCAAGCTCCCATCGAGGGTCCGAGATACCACAGAAGGAGCCACGCACTCCTCGTGTACCGAATAGAAGTAACCAATGTCGCGGATCATCGCACGCTCCCATACGTCATTACGTGCACGCCATTCCCCTCATACTATATAATATAATGGTAGAGTGAGTACAGATCGCGTAGATCTTAACGCACGTAACCTCGCCACGCGACACGCAGTCCATGGCCAACCACTGCCGCCAATTATCCAATAACTGCGAAAACAGCTGACCGCCACACATCGCCCGCGCCCAACCCGCACTGGGTCAAACTGCGGCAACAGCTGGACTCAGTGACTCCCACCCCCCCCCCCCCCTCGTCACCGTGAGCAATGTTAACACCGGATTGTTTCGACACCCGCCTTAGCGTATTCACTGAACATCACCAAAAGTCAGTAAAGCCTCCCCCAACACCCCGATAGTTGTACCCCTCCGTAATCTGACCGCATACGATTCGGATTTAAACAACGAGTACAACTGAGTCAACAGGACTCACACTAGCGTATTCTGACCCTACTAGTCCCGCTCATGCAACTTGAGACCCTCGGCTCAAATAGGCTCTGGTGATCACCGTCAATCCTACAGCTGTAATTTTAACATCAATCCGGTCATCGGAGCAATGCGAAATCTTGCGCGACAGCAGACACAGTATGTACTATCGCGACGTAATTTCAACTGCACCGTGAGTTGATACGGATTATCGAAGTTATAGGCTGCCTGCCAGCCGCCGCTCAAACCATATACTCAAAAATTCCGCACCAAAATACCATACCTCTGAAATATCGGAAACAGTTAGGGGCATAATGGAATATTTTCCCCCGATCTCCAGAGATAGTATGGCTTGTCCGTTCTGCTGAGTGGATGCTCCGGTGACAGTGACAGCTTCACGCTATTATCGAAAAACCACCTTATCACCGTCTAAATTTATCGAAGAATTTTCGTCCAACACATGTGACCGCAGCCACGTCTATTAAAAATACCCGATAATCCTCTAACCGCACTCTCACATACCACGTTTTCCGTCCAAAGTCCATGAAGTGTGGATCCGAATAAGCGTTACCACAAGGGTGAGAAAGGTCGCCACCCTGACGCTGTACTAATAAATTGCTACAGTCGTTTCCAAAGGTGCGGGAAGCCAAAGCAGAAAACGCAAAGCGCTATCCGCTTCATGCCAATCCCACAATACGACTCCACTGGGATCGTATCACCAGGGTGCGATCACCGGCGGTCCCGCGCTAGCATCTGACTTGCCACACGGCTTCTTTGATAGTTAACACCGCATCGCTTTGGCGGTATCCGGCTTGCCCAATTGGGTGGGCCTACGCCCAAATGGTCCAACCTAGGCGTTTAAATTAGGTCGCCAGACGCGCCGTTATAAATCGCCACACGTACGCTGTCTTACAGGAGAGTGCGCGCAAACCGCTGTCGCTCGATTCAGTATGAGTGACATCTCGTAGTGTTGGTATACACACTAGCACCTACGCTAGGTAGCCGAGCTATCGCACACAGCCGAGCATCCTCGATGGCGCTCACGCTAGGTTTACGTCCTAGTTTACTTTGGTATAGGCCAATGACCGAAAGCAAAGCAACGACCACATTCGTGATCACGAGCACGCGTATATCTTCTTTCCCACGGCCTGCGCGCGATAACCTGATGAGCTAGGCCCACTGTTGCCACGCGCAGAGCAGCTTTCTGCTCCCCCATCAACATCACGCAATCCACCCTGGACATCGATTTTAGTGTTAGGTGAGCGATTGATAACCCCCCCAGAGCTCGCCTGAAATTGCCACCATCCGAGAGTACCCCCAGACGCGAGTATCCCGGTGCCGATTTCGCGAAACACGATACTTCAAACTTCCGCGATCGATGCGCTATCTCCCATAGATACCGTCCATCCTGAGAAGAGTGAGCTCTACCGCCAGCCCATTACGGCTTCCCGAGGTATCAACGTGGCGCGTCGCTCGCTCGCCGCCACCTCGACCTCGAAATCTCACTATCGCAGCGTCTATCGTCTCTAGACTCGTGAATAGTGCCAGTCCGACCTAGCGTAGCCTCGAGAGTCCGACGAATCACGCAGACGCGCAGATGTTTGGCTGTCTCATGAAGAGTAGAATAGATAGACGCCACCTCGATAGACATTCTCGATGCTCTGTCAGAGACGACTTGCCCGGCCGCCACCGGTCATAGGCGGCACGCTGCTCACCCGGACCATGAGTGAGCACCCAACGAAACGCTGACAATCTGTAGTGATCGCGCGCGCGTGTGCTTTATGCGCTGACGCTCTTGCTAGATCATACTCTCACGTATCTCTAGCGCGCTCTCCAGTTCACTCGCCATAACGCAGAGAATCCTGTGGCAGACTAGATTAAGCAGATGATAGAGATACGCTTTATGTTGACGAATCCTCGCAGGTAACTTGGCATGGTTCGAAGCTGCTTAGCAAGTAGCAGATGTGTGTGTGTTTGGCTGCATCGCACTGATACCACCGCGCCATGGGGTCACTGGTCGGAAACTTATACGAGATGATAGGAGTAACTCCCTCATCGTCGTCTCTCTCCATGACGACTCCACGCGTCACACTGTCCTGCGCCGGGCCCCCCCCCCCCCTCTAACAGAAGGCAACAGATGAATGAGAGCCTACCTCTCAACCCAATGTTTGTCCGCCATATCCAAACGTAAAGTTCCCGCCACCAGATATTCCACTCTTGCTTAATACCTGTAAAAGGCTTAGGACGCAGCGTTGGAATACGCGCAGCACACACGGGAATGCCGCAGAACATTTCATCCAGTTTAACGTATCCGATTACACGACTCCCAACCTGGCCACCCCATTAAGCAGGTCCCGAATCACATCATTATTGCAGGATGATGACGGAACCACCACATCTCTTCCACTGAGTATGGCGTCCTACTGGCAGTCCAGGCAATGACGCAATCGGACTGCCGTTCACCCCCCTACATCACACCGGGTCAGGAATCACTCTTTTCCACTCCGTACCTCTTCATGAGTATGACCACGTTTAACGGAAGTCGGAAACCAACACCCCGCAGAAGTTGTCAGAAGCCCCCCTAGAGGTACCAATTTCACTGGAGGGTTCGGCTCCTAGGACCCCCCACCTCCCCCACCGCCCCCCTTAGAGGGCGTGGAGAACGCGGCGAGCTACCCGCGGAAACCGGTCAGAACTCCATAGGTTTATGCAGTAAATGTTCTATTCAATTGCCTTGGTATTCTTTCTGGGTGTTGCGCGCAGTATGCACTGGAAACTGCTGTCTCGCAGGTTATCGATTACCGTTTTGTAGACTGCAGTGTACGCCACCAGACTATTATCTAGTCTCTATCATCTAGAGCTCTTCCTATTAGACTGTCGTATGAACATCTAGCCGATAGAGATCATCGCAGGCTCTGAAAAAGTTGCGTTTTGAAGATTTTATCTAGTTGTTCTCACTTACTACAGAACCCCCCAGAGCAGAATTAATGCTAAACGCCTCTCTCTCGAGGCAGCTAGATAACTCGTTCACATCTCTGGATTCTATCCTGTAAGTGATTATTACATGTCGCCAGATCCGTCTCGAAAGTCTCATGACAGAGTCACTACCGTATATAGAACCTTTAGTGAATGCTGCAGCGTATGCGGTGTGTCACCCCAGCAAACTGTGATTTATCGATCATGACCTCGGGCTACTACTACTTGTCATCGGACAGTAGTTATGCTTATCGAGACGCGCTAAGCGTCTTTAGTTCGTCATGAAGTATCTGAAGCTTCAGACACGTGATGCGCAATTTGTGTGACTATATTGATATGAGAACGCACTGTTGTGATGCTGATCATCCAATTTCGTGTCCGCCTAGTGTCTCCATGCTCCGCCTATCGATACCTCGTGTAAAATATTCGATTTAAAAGTTCCTAGGTCGCGCAGTGCTGACCCGACTTTCCAAGTCGCAGTCGGCGGATGCATCCCTTTGGCTCCACCTCCGACTGCGGACCAGAAACGTACGACTTCATAACCAAAACATGCTCAAACGCAACGTCAAGAGTCTCGGCTACGAACCCCTGTCTCCAAAGCGGGGGAACTCTCCCTATCATGGGTACTCGGGGACTGACGCCCAAGCTCCCGTCCACAGAACGGACAGTGAACTCCCCTCGGCGAATACTCCAGTGGTAATGCCTCCCACAGAAACCCCGCGCCAGCCAGACCTAAGCCCTCACGACACGCGATTGAAACGCTACCCTCGCGTACCACTCGACCCGAATCACTACTGATTCGACTGAGGGACTGCATATCATCAAGAGCGAAGCCCACTTCATCGCACTCCCGTAATGCCCTCCCCAGTCTTCCTAATCAAATGAAGAGAACATCTTGCATGTATTGATGGCGCGACATGTTTCAACGCCGCTCCACCACTTTATAGAATGAGGCGCCCCAAACGCGCGTCACGCCCACCACCCGGTATCGCCCCCGCTGTAAAACAACGGCGCAATAACGGGGTGGCGGTCTGCCACTCAGTGGGCTAACAGCAACCAATAGTCATCAGCACCTTTCAGCATGTCCATAGGCGGGACACCACCGGCACAGTGGCGGAGTTGGTACGCCCCCCCCCACTCACTGAACACACGGCGGCGGTCCCCTACAACGCCGGACCTGTAATTATTAGAACGAACGTTACAAAATCAAATCCTATAGGTGAACTGCGAGCGTGGTTCGGTGTACTACCGCAGAGAAGCGTCCACGCCCACCGGAGACCAACTGCGCCGGGGCTCCGGCACCTTCAATTTGGTACTGGCGCATATACTACGCAGTTGACCGGCATCGCTCCCTCCATAACTACAAATTACGAAGAGAACCTAACTGCGGAGTCATGGCCCAGGTCCAATACTCAAACCCTTACGCAGAAGGCAAGCTGGTCACGGCACCATGTACTGGCCCACGGCCCTTCGACTTACCTTTCTCTACGAAAGCACACCAGGATTCATTGCAGTGTACGCTTACCTGGTTTATTGAACTCTGCTCTCCGCTGCATCAGTAGTTGTCTGACCGCCCCTGACTCGCAGATCCCACATCGACTCTATAGGTTGTGTGTGGGGGGGGTGGGTCACCACACGCAGTAGAGGTCAGCTGTTGGGTCTGACGGTGGTGACCGTGCCGCACCTAGCGCAGTGTAGTGGAAACTGGCGGTGGGTCGTAGTCTCCGCTGCTACCGCGTGATAGTAGAGCTCATGTTCAGACTACTACACAGATATATGTTTTAGTTCCCTTGTTATAATAATATATGTGATATTGATGATATATATACAATAACAATATATATTTTAAAAACACCAAAACTTCTGAGCGAGTGGTGTGTTGAGACCCCGTGCGGGGGCCGGCGAGTTGCATGCTGGACCCCCCCCCTCCCCTCCCCCCCCCCCCTCCCCCTCCCCCTTTCCCCCCCCTCCCCCTCCCCCTCCCCCCTCCCCCCTCCCTTCCCCCCTCCCCCTCCCCCTCCCCCCTCCCAGGAGTGGGGTGGGGTGGGCAGGACACTACAAAGTTTATTACATGCGATAAAGGGTTTATCACTGTCCGTATATATATATATGTATATATAGTATATATATACAAATCGTGGGCAGAGTCAGTGAGCGCCGCCAGAAGTTACAGCATTTGAAGGCAGGGGGCGACACAATCAGTCCAGTTGCATAATAGATGGACAATTTAATAAGTATGAAAGCTTCCGATTAATTATACTTGTATAATGCTTATGCATCTACATATGTATATATTGTCTAATCCAGTATATTAATTTGAATAACGTTGTTACTAAGAAGGAGAGAGAGATCATTGTAGTTTTCTTCATCTGCATCCAATCGCATATATGTACGCAATGCTGAAATTAAGGACCTATGCGTTGAAAACAAGCACCCTGATGGGAGCTTATACGTTATACTCGTCAATAAAAGCTATATATCATAAAAAATATCATATCTGTACAAGGAGTGGGTGGGAGTGTGGGTCGGTTTGTGTGGGTGACTACCTCTCATTGTGAGAGGCGTAAGAGGGTGTTGGGGTGAATAGGTAGACCGCTTGTGATGGTGGCGGGCAGGTGGAGGCTTGGTTTGGGAGAGATGTGCCTGTCCATATAACAGGGTGTAAAATTGTCCGATATAATACATGTGAACCGAGGTGAAGTTACTATAGTAAATTACAAACTGTCTATATAATGATAAATGTTAAATTATAAAAACCCAAAGACATATAGAGGATGTGTGAACTTGGTAAACTATTATTCATTAGGTATAGAACTTGTATATTGAATAGTCTTTGAGAGGGAGTGTCACTTCCGAGTTTGACTAAGAACACTCTTTGGAAGAGTCACCTCACATGCCCCCTCCCCCCCCACATGGTATTGTTATGATCATTGACCACTGCATTGTACTCTGATTGGAGGAGTGAGTCATGTGACCACTGCATTGTACTGTGATTGATTAATAGGATCATGTGACAACGGCCATCTTGAATCTTGAGAACCTATATAAGCAATAAACCAGAGAGTCTCACTCTCTTACTTTTCCTTCTTACCCTGTTTTCCTTTATTACCTGTAGTGTTTTCACTTGACCTGTTCACACCACCCACACCACCAGCCGGCACGTTTACAAGGGGTTCATAGCACTGACCAGTGTGTGTGTGTGGGTGGGGGTATGTGGGGATGGGGGTGGGGGTATGTGTGTTGGTGTGTGGGTCTGTGAGTAGGTGTGTTGGTGGGTGTGTGGGTGCGTGTAGGTCGGTGCGCGTGTGTGGAGGGGATGAGAGTGGAGGTGTGGAAGTGTGAGTGTAGGTGTAGGTGTGTGGGTGTGTGGGTGTGTGGGCGTGTGGGCGTGTGGGTGTGTGGGTGTGTGGGTGAGTAGTACTGAGAGTGGGGGTGTGGAAGTGTGAGTGTAGTGTAGGTTGTGTTGGGTGTGGTGGGCCTTGTGGTGTGTGGGGGGTGGGGTGGGTGGGATGGGTGAGTAGGGACTGAGAATGGGTGTGTGGAAGGTAGGTGTGGGTGTGTGGGTGTTGGTGTGTGGGTGTGTTGGGTGTGGTGGGTGTGTGGTGTGTGGGTGTGGTGGGTGATAGTACTGAGAGTGGGGTGTGGAAGTGTAGTGTGTGGTGTGTGGAGGGTTGGTGTTTGGGTGTGTGGCGTGTGTGGTGTGATGTGGGTGTGTGTGTGGGTGTGTGGGTGTGTGGGTGTGTGGGTGGTGGGTGTGTGGGTGTGTGGTGGTGTGGGTGTGTGGGTGTGTGGGTGTGTGGGTGAGTAGTACTGAGAGTGGGGGTGTGGAAGTGTGAGTGTAGGTTTTGTAGATGTATGTGTGAGTGTGTGGGTGTGTGGGTGAGTTTAGTACTGAGAGTAGGGGTGTGGAAGTAATGTGAGTGTAGGTGTGTGGGTGGTTCGGTGTTGTGTGTGTGTGTTGCTGGGTGTGTGGGTGGGTGGGTGTTGGGGGTGTGTGGGTGAGTAGTACGAGATGTGGCTGTGTGGAGTGTGAGTGTAGGTGTGTGGGTGTGTGGGTGTGTGGTTGTGTGGGTGGGTGGTGTGGGATGTGTGGTGTGTGGGTGTGTGGGGTGTGGTGTGGTGGGTGTGTGGGGTTGTGGATAGGTGGGGTGTGTGTGGGTGTGTGGGTGGGTGGGTGGGTGGGTGTGTCGGTGTGTGGGTGAGTGTCTTGAGTGTGGCTGGGTGGAAGTGTGGGTGTGTGGATGTGTGTGGGGTGTGTGGTGTGTGGGTGTGTGGTATGTGCGTGGGTGTGTGGGGTGGTGGGTGGGTGGGTGTCTGGTGTGGTGTGGTGAGCGGTGTGGGTTGTGTGGGTGCGTGTGGGTGTGTGGGTGTGTGGGTTGAGTGAGTGTGTTGTGGATGTGTGGGTGTGTGGGTGTGTGGGTGGGGTGTGTGGGTGTGGGTGTGTGGGTGAGTAGTACTGAGAGTGTGTGGTGTAGTGTAGATTATGTGTGAGGGTGGGTGTGTGGGTGAGTAGAACTGAGTGGGGTGTGGGAAGTGTGAGTGTGGGTGGTGTGGGTGGTTCGGTGTGTGGGTGTGTGGGTGTGTGGGTGTCTGTGTGTGGTGTGTGGGTGAGGGTGTGTGGGGTGTGTGGGTGTGTGGGTGTGTGGGTGTGGTGTGGTGTGTGGGCGTGGGTGGGTGGGTGGGTGTACTGTGTGGTGTGTGGAGGGGGTGTGGAAGTGTGGTGTGGGTGTCGATGTGTGGGTGTGTGGGTGGGTGGGTGTGTGGGTGTGTGGGGTGTGTGGGTGGGAGGGAGGGTGGGTGGGGTGTGGTTGGGTGGGTGAGAAGTAACTGAGATAGGTGTGGTGGTTGAAGTGTGAGTGTAGGTGTGTGGGTGGTATCGGTTTGTGGGTCGTGGTGTGAGTGTTTGGGTGGTGTGTGGGTGAGTAGTACGGAGAGTGGGGTTGGAATTGGGATTGTGTTACGTGCATATGTAAGGTGTGTGTGTGTGTTGTGGGTGAGTAGTAAAGAGACGTGGTTTGTGGTGCGGCAGTGTGATGTTATAATAGATGTAAGGGTGTGTGGGTGTGTAGGGTGGGGTGGGTGTGTAGGGTGTGTGGGAGTGTAGGGTGCGTGGGTGAGGTAGTACTTGAGACTGGTGTTGATGTGGAAGTGTGGAGTGGAGGTGTAGATGTATGGGTGTGTGGTGTGTTTGGTGTGTGGTAGGTGACACTGAGACTGGAGGTGTTGAGGTTGTGAGGTGGAGGTGTAGATGTATGGGTGTGTGGGAGTGTGTGTGGGTGGGTGGGTGGGTGGGTGGGTGTGGGTGTGGGTGAGTAGTACTGAGACTGGTGGTGTGGAAGTGTGAGTGGAGGTGTAGATGTATGGGTGTGTAGATGTATGGGTGTGTGGGTGTGGGTGAGTAGTACTGAGAATGGGGGTGTGGAAGTGTGAGTGGAGGTGTAGGTGTGGGTGTGTGGGTGGGTGGGTGGGTGGGTGTGTGGGTGAGTAGTACTGAGACTGGTGGTGTGGAAGTGTGAGTGGAGGTGTAGATGTATGGGTGGTGTGTGGGTTGTGTGTGTGGGTGAGGGTGGTGGGTTAGTAGTGAGTGGTGGTGGGAAGTGGTGTAGGGAGGTGTTGGAGATGTATGTGTGTGTGTGTGTGTGTGTGGGTGTGTGGGTGTGTGGGTGAGTAGTACTGAGACTGGTGGTGTGGAAGTGTGAGTGGAGGTGTAGATGTAGGTCTGTGTTCACTCCATGTTGCCAGCCTGCCATTCCCACACACGAAGTACACCATTAATTAACAAATAACCACCCGAAATTACAAACATAACACAAATAGCAATAAGGGTTATTCATCAAATCCACAACGATTGCCTTAAATAACCAAAACTGATATGCCATGGCTGGGTCAATGTAGAGAGGGTCGTGGGTGGGATTGGCGGGCAGTCAGTCGCGTGACCGCGCTGTCAGCGCCGTCTTACTAAAGATGCTCGGTTGATTGTTAGCACTTCGCGACTCCCCTGAATGTGCTGTACGATCGGGCAGCGTCCCCCGACAAAGCGAGCCGCAATCCGGGCCACGTGACCTCAGGTGACCTTCACCGGACGCCATGTCCCGAGCACTCCCGCCAGGGGCCGATCCGCACCGTTCAGGCGCAGCACACTAATAACGCACCCAAAACCCAACCTGCCCCTTTTAATGTCTTTAATTCTGAAAGAGAGAGATTGAAAAAAATGGGGAGGGGGAAGCTTTATCGTAAATGTTATCTAGCTTTAGCAAACATGTAATCGATTTAATTTGAAAGGGAAAGATAGATATTTAAATTAGTAAATATTGTTATTATTATATATTAATTGGAACCGAACATAATTGCGACTACTTTATTCACCAATAGGTGTCTAATGTATCTATCTATATGCGCTGTGACAATTCAAAAATGGCTATGGATTCCCCCCAAACGCACAATGAACCAAGTCTGTACCAGAGAGAGATAGAGAGAGAATGGGAAGGAGGAGTGGTCGAGACAGAGAAATAGAGAGACAGAAAGAGAGAGATAGAGAGCGAAGGAGAAGGAGGAGTGGTCGAGAAAGAAAGAGAGAGGGCAGAGAGAAGGAGAGAGAGAAGGAGAATGAGGAGTCGTCGAGAGAGAGGAGGAGAGCGAAGAGAGAGAGAAAAGAGAGAAGGAGAGAGAAGGGGAAGGAGGAGTGGTCGAGAAAGAAAGAGAGAGAGGAGAGAGAGAAGGGGAGAGAGAAGGAGAATGAAGAGTGGTCGAGAGAGAGAAAGGGACAGAGAAGAGAGAGAAAAGAGAGCGAGGGAGAAGAGAGAGAAGGAGAGAGAGAAGGGGAAGGAGGAGTGGTCGGGATAGGGAAATAGAGAGAGAAAGAGAGATAGAGAGAGGAGGGGATGGGAAGGAGGGGAAGGATGGGTGGTCGAGAAAGAGAAATAGAGAGAGAGGAGGAGAGAGAGGAAGAGAGAGAGAAAGGGAAGGAGGAGTGGTCGAGAGAGAGAAATAGAGAGAGCGGGAGGGGGAGAGAATGAGAGGGGCGAAGAAGGAGGAGTGGTCGACTTAGTGGGTGTGCAGTTGGGGAGTAGCTCACACTCACATACATGTGAAGACGCTACTACTGTACAGAGCCGCTCAATAATGGATGGTGGTAAAAGGAGGGGGGGGGTCTCCTCTTTGTGTCCCAGTTGATAAATGATGCACCTCTCGCTAAAGGATCGGCAGTGTATTTAATCCACTGTGTAAAGGGTTCTTTCTAGACCTTACTTTAGATTGGACCTCAACGGAAAATCAATCTCATTTCATTTCAAGCACTGTCGTGTATATATATATGTATATATATATATTCTTATGCTGTGTTCTATTATAGTTTATTTTGGACTAGGTGAGGGGAGAGGGGAGCATTCCTAATTATAGTGCTCGATATTAAGAAGCTATTGATCATGTGAAATTACGGAGGAGCAATGTCCTAATGATATAACTTATAATATAAGTGTATTATTACAATTTCAAGCGTTTGAAGTCCAATAGTTTGACGTCCAATAGCTGATGATAAAAATCAATGTGCTCTAGAGGCGTCGTTAAATCAAACAAACTTTGAAGTCCAATAGCCGATGATAAAAATCAATGTGCTCTAGAGGCATCGTTAAATCAAACAAACTTTGAAGTCCAATAGCCGATGATAAAAATCAATGTGCTCTAGAGGCGTCGTTAAATAAAACAAACTTTACAAGTTCAAGCAAGCATATTAAACAGTGATGCATACCACAAGATGCTCAGACTACACGATTCGCATTTGATACAAAATGGGGGTGACTAGAAGAATGATTGTTGTAGTGGAGCTGGTGTAGGTTGATGGGGGGGGGGGGGGGTTGAGATTCGTCAGTCACTCCCAACCCTCACCCTCACCCCCCACCCCACCCCCGCCCTCTGTTTACCTCCCTGGAGAATGGAACTCCTTTCAAGCAGCCCTTGAAGCATGTGACGCGCACACGAGCTACATAATGACCGCTGCCTGTGGATGCGTTCGGAAACCGCCCGCGGTTCCTAGCCCCGGGTCAGTATGTAGACCCTCGCTGTTGTTGACGGCCCGCAGAGATGGGTGTTTCCCAATGGGTTCTCAAGGGGTTCGAACCCTGGTCGAGTCAAAGCGATACTTGATACTTCATCCTTGTCACTACCTAGCCTGGCGCTGGGTATGATTAGGATAGGGCAAGGACTGGTTGGTGTAGTGTCAGGATAATGTGACTGAGTGGGATATGTGGTCATGGTGTTGATGGCCTGGTCTCACAGTGGCCTTCGATGTTGCTAGGACGTAAAACAACAACAAACAAACAAAACACAGTGGGGCAGCACTAAAAGGTGGTCATGAGTGCGCACTGTTACAAGTTGGTACCCATCCTGATATGACGTTAGATGTTGCCAGGACGTAAAACCCCAACAACCAACCAACAACACAATGAGTTCTCTTCTGAACGTGCTTCTATTAAACATCTATAATTCCATTATGTGTTTGTTTTGTTGTTTTACGTCCTAGCAACCTCCAATGTCATATCAGGATGGATATCGACTTGTGATGGTGCGCACTCATGGCAACTTTATAGTACTGCCCCACTGGGAGACCAGGCTACCAGCACCATGATCTGATATGCCACTCAGTCACATTATCCTGACACTCAGCCAACCAGTCCTTGTCCTATCCTAATAATGCCGAGCATCTGGCGACAAGTATCAATTTTTAAGTCATTGGTTTGACTCGACTAGGGTTTAGAACCCGTGGGTTCCATTCCCACGATCTACCAAAACGGAAAACGGACGCTCAACTCATTCGGCCATTCCTTCTGGTTGAGTTCTATATTAGTCGATTGGTTTTCTTCTGAATATATTTCAATTGAATATATCTATCTCTCTATTTATCTATGTTATTATACGATCATATTACATATATATAAATAGATAACACGTACTGTCTAACATTTCATCAAGTGATCATATATATAATAGTGCTTGCATACCGTGTTGATCAAGTTCAATATTAATCGATATATTATCTTGTAAATATATATCTCTATTAAATACAATATATGCATATATATACGTCGTTCTCAGAAACTGTGTACCACTTTTGTGACATGGAAACCAAAAGTGAAAACATTCCAAATAATAGCAAAAAAATTCCAAATAATAATAGCATCCACATTCATTTGAAGGTTTATCAAGAGTTGTTAAGAGTTGAACAAAAATGCTCCCTTTTTAAATGTTGATCTTATGCAAATTTAGAAAGCCGTTGAAATTAAGCATGTAACATCCATCAATAAAATCATTTTGACACACATCCATAGCATCATTCTAACACACGCAACAAATTCAAACAAGATTTTACTAATCACACTTAGGCCAAAAGAATTGTTTCTTACAAGAAAGAAAAGTTTTAAAAAACGTTTCAGTAGATGTATAGTTTTGATATGCAAATTGTCATATGTTTACTTTAGCACAAAATCTTATAAGCATATTTTGGATACATTTTCTTGGATAGATTAAATACTTGTAGTATCGCTAAAATAATAAATACACGGAGTAAACAATAATTATTTAACTTCCTACTCCATCCACCAAACAGAAGTAAAATCATTCACAATGTAACATGGAAACCAAAAATGTGGTATACAGTTTCTGAGAATGATCCATATATGTATAATATTTAATACATAGCACTCAATAACATTCCTATCACTCAATAATGTGCCAAGACGCAGTATTCCTTGCATGACATATTAATCAACTTCAGCATTCATCAATGCCACGTCCGGTGCATGGACATTGATCCGACATTGATCGGATTTGTAGAATAAATTATTAAGTTCGGAGTAGAATGATCTTAATATATATTTTATACACGAAGCATTACGGAATAAGTCATTCATGCCTGTAGGGTTTGTCGACACTCTGGCACTGGCGCCATGCACTCAAATGACAACATTGCAATTCTCCCTCTCCCCACTATTGTCACTCTCTCTTTCCCTCTCCTTCCCCCTGTTCCCATTCTCCCTCTTCTCCCCCTCTCCCTCCCCATCCGCTCCTCCTCTCCCTCTCCATCTCTATCTTCCTCCTTCTCCCTCTCCCTTCCCGTTCCCCTCCTCCCCTTCTCCCTCCCCATTTCCCTCTCCATCTCCCTCTTCTATATCTCTTCCCCCTTTCTTCCCCTTCTTATCCTTTTCTCCCTCCGCATATCCGTCCCTTTCTCCGACCCAATATCCCTCTTGTTCTCCCCCTTCTCCCTCTCCCTCTCTCCCACTCCTACTCCCTCTTCATCCCATTCTCCTCTGTCCTTCCCCATCTCCTTCCCTTTCTCCCTCTCCCTGTCCCTCCTTTCCTGTCCCTCTTCCCCTCTTCTCCTCCCTTGTCCTTCCCCATTCCTTCCCTGTCTCCCTCTTCCCCTCCCTCCTTTCTCCTTGTCCCTCTTCCCCTTTCTCTCTTGTCATTCCCATCTCTTTCCTTTATCCCTCTTCCCCTTCTCTCTTCTCCTGATCTCTTCCACCCTTCCCTCCCTCTGTCCTTCCCCACCTCCTTCTGTCTCCTTCCTGTCCCTTCTCCCTCTTCTCCCTTCTCCCCCTCTGTCCTTCCTCCCTCTTTCCCTGTATCCCTCTCCCCTGTATCTCTTCTCCTCCTCTCTCCCTGTCCCTCTTTCCCCCTCTCCTCCTCCCTCTGTCCTTCCCCCTCCTTCCCTGTCTCCCTCTTCCCCTCCCTCCTTCTCCCTGTCCCTCTTCCCCCCTTCTCCTCCCTCACATCCTTTCCTGTCTCCCTCTTCCCCTCCCTCCTTCTCCTGTCCCTCTTTCCCTCTTCTCCCCCCTCTGTCCTTCCCCATCTTCTTCCCTTTCTCCCTCTCCCCTGTCCCTCCTTCTCCCTGTCCCTCTTCCCCTCTTCTCCTCCATCTGTCCTTCCCCATCTCCTTCCCTGTCTCCCTCTTCCCCTCCCTCCTTCTCCCTGTCCCTCTTCCCCTCTTCTCCTCCCTCTGTCCTTCCCCATCTCTTTCCCTTTATCCCTCTTCCCCTCCCTCCTTCTCCCTGTCCCTCTTCCCCCCTTCCCCTCCCTCTGTCCTTCCCCACCTCCTTCCCTGTCTCCCTCTTCCCCTCCCTCCTTCTCCCTGTCCTCTTCCCCCCTTCCCCTCCTCACCTCCTTTCTGTCTCCTCTTCCCCTCCCTCCTTCTCCCTGTCCCTCTTCCCCCCTTTCTTCTCCCTCTGTCCTTCCCCATCTCCTTCCCCTTTCTCCCTCTCCCGCTCTCTCCTTCTCTCTGTCACTCCTCCCCCTTTCTCCTCCCTCTCTCCTTCCCCACCTCCTTCCCCTTCCTCTCTCCCTCCTTCTTCCTCCCCATCTCCTCCCCTTTCTTTCTAATATGGAGCCCCATAGCAGCTAGTGACATGCATAAAATTATCAGTCCTCGGTTTCACTCGGCCTGGACTTAAACCCACGAAGTGACACTTGGGAAGCGAGCCCTCAACACCTTCAACCATACTGTCTGTTTAGTTATAAGGCCAGGTCACATACATGCTAGTGGACGTAGTTGAACGTAGTGGAGGCTAACATAGTTGAACATAGTTGAATGTAGTTGAATGTAGTTGAACGTGGTTGAACGTAGTTGAACATAGTTGAATGTACCAGAGAAGTATGGATGTCAGTATGTTCAACTACGTTCAACTACGTTCAACTACGTTCAACTACGTTCAACTATGTTAGTCTCCACTACGTTCAACTATGTCCACTAACGCGTATGCGACCGGGCCTTTAAAGTTGAAAAATTCTGCCTAGTTACTTCAGCTAACTACTGAACTTCAGCCAGGATTGGGTATAGATAGATCTTTCAGCTAATTGTCTTCAAATCAGAACATAGTGAGCCTGAACACAGAACACACCAGGTATAAATTGGCATAAGCAATACACCAGAATGCACCCAGTAGTTCATTGACCAGTCAGCATTCGTTTCATTCATCACCTGGGTAGTTCTTCCAGGAAACGACCATGAACACAGTCTAGTCTTTTCTTAGTTATTCCAACAGCACTATTTTCCAGGACATGCCTGCTAAACAACCCTATAAAAATGTACTGGGAAGCTGGGTTATGGATAAAACCACATTGATTTACAATCTACAATGCTACATATATGGTTCAAATGCTTATTTATCATCACTTGCTACTTTTGGGGTGAATGATTTATTAAATTATGAAGATTAATAGACGTTAATAGTCAAATCGAGCACATTCATATATTCCTCAATTAACGAAATATGGACTTACTGATTCAGCGACCGTATTCAATATGCGTACATTCTTGAATAATGTTTTGATATTAGCTATTTAACAATAACATTGGACACTTATGATCTTGGTGAGGCTGTTCCAGATCTTCTTTATGGCAATGCCCGTTGAATTTATATATTTTTTTAAACTTAGAGCAGACGACATAATAAAAAGGACGATGTCAATGGTTTGGAATGACGTTCCATTGTACTCCCCGCGCACAGTTCCGAACGCGACCACCAGGGTAGTGGCCTTACATCGGGCGTTCGGATCAGGCACCCATCTGGGCACATCGACCCTGCGGCCCCTGCGTATACATGAGTCCGGCCATGTCTGTCCGGCCAGCAGAGGGGGGCACTGCAGCGCCATCTTACGTCGGCTACGAAACTTCGCCTGTAGTTACCGTAAACCATTGTTTGTTTATTTTCAATGTGGAGCTCTATTTAAAGCCAAAAATTGGGTTCATACATTATATATTATGGGCGTTTGGAAACAGTTTTTAAAATGATATAAACATGAGGTGTGCTGCATAAGGTGCAATTTCATTATCTGTATAGATGGCGCTGCAAGCCAACCCCCTCTGCTTCCTGGCCAAACTGCACGTGGCCTACAGGGGATAGACGCCGTGCTGTACCAGACCAGTGCTAGTTTAGTTGCTAAACTATATATATATATAATATTATATATAATATTATATATAGCATGCTTTCGTTAATATGCTCCAAAATGTAATAAAGCATAATTTTTCAGATGATCTCCCCGTCCGACAATGTTATTCAATAAATATAATGTATAAATACAGATATTAGATTTTGACCCAACATTGAATACTGCATATAAGTAACATTTAGTGGTGGGATTTCTTTCCTTTTTTTCTTCTTTAAAAAAAAAGAAGAAAAAGGTGACGAATTGTTAGTATGGTTGGTGAACTGTTACTGCCCCTGCGTATACATGAGTCCGGCCATTGGAGGTGGCGTGGTACTAACAAACACGCAATCACTGCTGTGTCACCAAGGTCTGAATAAGATGATGGTAAATGATTGTAACGCAGACTGTGCATTCAGTCTCGTATATCACCACCTTGTGTGAGGACGTTGTTTCTAGAATGTGTTAAAGCAGCATAGTCAGGTGAAAATATCAAATTTTCAAAACCAAAACAGTGATCTAGAATTAATTCTACATATCTAACTTAGATCATCATCATCATCATCATGCTGTCGGTCACGATGTGACAAAGACTGCTTTCATTACTTGACTGTCGCTCTCCATTTAAGATGAGCTCGAGCAGCGCGGTCCTTGGTAACCCGGGCGATGATCGAGCCGGTATGGTGTTTTGTGCGGTTGTACATTTCATGAAAGCTGCCCTCAAAAGTGTTGAAGTGCTGCTGGCTTTTGCAAGTTACCAGTGGCACTCTCTCGGGGAGCAAATAGAGGTTTCACACCGGCAAGAACATGTCCAGACAGGCGCAAAACTATTTGTCCCTGCAGTGGCTGGTCGGGAGATGTTGGGAGTTCCATACATCAACCGCCCTTAATGTTGCCACAGCGACATGGTTTTCTGTTCAGGGTTTGCCCCCTTAGCCTTCGGTTCTATCAAGAACCTGTACCACAAGGCAGTGGTTTACAACTCTGCAGGGCAGAGGCATCAAACTCCCTGAGGTATTGCAATATCTGCATACCACTTATCTAACTTAGATACGAGTGCACTTATCAAGCATTTGTCACCATATAGAATTGAACACCAAGCCAATTTAACAGAACCTGTTACTACAGAAGCCTATGGTGTTAGAGTTTCGGCATGCTGGTCAAAATTCATTTTGTGGGTTTGTATTTCAAATTTCTCAAAAGTTAGCCATTTAAAATCGAAGTTATTTCAAACTGAAGCAAGGTGGCTTATGACGATCAACCTAATATATTTATCTCAGAAAATGACAAAAACTCAAAATCATCAGAAAATATTACATTAATATGAGGTTTGTCCCATTTACAAACAAAGCAAGGTATCATAATGCCCTTCTCCCCGATCTAGATAATCGTGTTGCTCTATTTTGTGTGAGATTATACTTAGGGTTTATGCCACCAATATTAGGTGTGTCCAACAAAGTAAAAACAGGTGAATTAGACAACGTAAAGGTCGTTGCATTAAGCTGTTTCACTTATATATAATACGGTTGGTTGGTGGCGCTTTACGTCTTGGCAACATCTAAGGTCATATCAGGACGGGTACCGACTTGTGACAGTGTGCACTCATGGTGACTTTATAGTGCTGCCCCACTCGGAAATTAGTTATACACAATCACACATACACAGGCACACGAACATACACAAACACACACGGAACACACAAACACACATTCAGACACCCGCATGCACACATAGACAGATACACAGTCACACACAGTCACACATAGACACACAGTCCACACAGGCACACATGGGCACACATGGACACACACTTAATCACACACAGGCACACATAGACCGCCACACAGCCACACACAAACAGACTGGCACACATAAACACACACTCAGGATCACACAGGCACGCATAGACACACATAGACACACACAGTCACACATAGTCAAACACAGTCACACACTGTCGCACACAGTAGCACACAGTCACACTCAGTTACACACAGACACACACAGTCACACACAGTCACACAATCACACACAATCACACACAGTCACACACAGTAACACAGTCACACACAGTCACACACAATCACACACAATCACACACAGTCACACACAGTCACACAGTCACACACTGTCACACACTGTCACACACAGTTACACACAGTCAAACACAAACACAGTCACACACAGTCACACAAAGTCACACACAAACACAAAGTCACACACAGTAACAGACACAAACACACAGTCACACAGTCAAACACAGTTACACACAATCACAGTCACACAGTCACACACAGTCACACACAGTCACGCACAGTCACACACAGTCACACACAGTAACACAGTCACACACAGTCACGCATAGTCACACACTGTCACACACAGTCACACACGTACACACACAGTCACACACAGACACACGCCCATTTGGCCGTGCAGACGACATCGCTGTCCATTTGCAGCGTCCGTCAGTAGGTTGTTTGTGACGTGGGGTCCTGCGGCCAGTACACACTGGAGTCAGTAGAATCAGGACGGGCAGTGGTAGGTATCGGGGGCTTTCCGCACCGAATACTGATGTATCTATGTGTATATCTGCATGCCTGGATGCCTGCCTGCCAAATGGAACCGCAAACTGAGAAAATGTCTGTTTCCTCTCCGTTTGATTGCTGCTGTTTGCTGTACTAAATGTCGCCTGCTTAATGAACGTGATATATCGTGTACCATATATCATATATCATATATCGTATATCGTGCATCGTGTATCGTGGATTGTATATCATCTGTCGTGCATCATGTATCATGTATAGTATATCATGTATCATGTATTGTATGTCATTATCACATATCAGATACCATTACCATATATTATATAACATATATATGTATTTTGTATGCCATATTATATATCATGTATCATGTATCATATATCGTATATCATATACCATATATCATTATCGTATATCGTATATCATTATTGTATATCATTATCGTATATCATTATTGTATGTAGTATACCATATCATATATCATATTATATATTATCATGTGTTATATTTAATATATTATATATCATATACTATATATCACATATTATATTCCACATATCATATATCATGAATTTAAGTTGTTATATGCTATCTTTGTCTACCTTTACTCACAACTAACAACACTTGGTTACAGCTGACGACAACCCAACAGGTGCCATTTCTTTCCCCCTGAGCTATGTGAGACGATTGCCACTATACATGTCTGGCTTGTGCTTATACCGACTCCTCAGAAACAACATACACCCGATAGCTTTGAATTAATGATGGGATCTGCGCATTGTTCCCCTTCACATAAACGCAGTGACGAACAGTCTGGTCACAGATTAAATATGTGCGGCCGTCTAAGTTGTATGCTAACAATTAACTCACAATTCCCATACACTGAACTTGAACGAAAGCGTCCCAGTATTAGTGTCAGATGAAAAGATGTACTGACTAGACAACGGGACTCAGCAATGAATTTCTGAACAGATTCAGATATTGTCTCCCATATGGCAGATTACAGTTATTTCACGGGAAAGATTCGAATGCGAGGCTCGACCTGGGAATTTGATCTTTAGATTATTGACGATTCTTGCCTGGTCTTTAGCTGGGTTGCCTTTGGTGTAGAGTGATGGCATTAGAGCCAGTTATGCTTATTTATTATTCATGTGTTCATTTCCAGGAACAGACCCTCCTCCATTTTATTAGACCTATAAAGCACTGCTACTTAACAAAACGAAATGGGATTTAATTCCAAACCATTTATTTAAAAATGGATCAGGCGTTGAAGAATTGTCGCTGCCGCTGTGGGTGTACATTGTGTACAGAATCTCTGGCTAATTACAACCAAAAAGACATTGTGACATTGGCGGAACACTGAGGATAAAAAAAACAAGGCACAGTGGCAACTCCCACCACCATGCCCGCCTTATTTACAATCAGGAGAAAGATAATATTGGTAGGTGAGGATTTCAGTATGGTTGTGCAAGCCTCGATGGAAGGCTGGCTACATTAGGTCATGTATCCATAGACAGTTTCCCTTGTGTTGTGTTCCGTTGTTCTGTGTTTGATTGTGACCTTGTGACGTGCCACACAGACAATGAACCTGTGTTTTGCTTAGTGGCCTATCACATTACGGTGTATGGCATAAGCGTATGCTGGCGTATCGGCTTGCGTCACATACGCCGTCATACGCCGTCATACGCCATCATACGCTGTGCATACGCTTCGCATACATTGCGCATACGCTTCGCATATGTTGCACATACACTGCGCATACACTGCGCATACGTCGTATACGCCCGGCGTATCCCTCATCCGCCATCATACGCGCGTCTGTCCTAAAATCTTTTGTGCATGCTAAAAAATTTCAGCGTATGGCGACATAAGGCTCATATGCCCCTCATACGCTATGCATACGCTAAGCGTATGGTGACATATGTTGGGCATACGCTATACATACGCTGTATTGCGTTACACATACGCTAAAACCGCTCCTTTGGCATATCTATAGTGTATGTAGCGTACGCCTGGCATGCATGTAACGTATTTGAGCATATTCGTAGCGTATTCTCAGCGTGTACAAAGCGTATATTCAGCGTATGCCCGGTGTATGCTCTCGGTATATAAAGGCGCCGCAAGGGAGGGAGGGAGGGAGAGAGGGGGAGGGAGGGACCGGGCATATACGGCGTATGCATAGCATATGCGTAGCCTATGCATAGCATATGCATAGCGTATGCGTAGCGTATGCATAGCGTATGACGGCGTATGACGGCATATGCACCGAAAACTGATAAGGACTCACACGCTACTCATACGCTACTCACATGCTACGCATATGCTCATATCAGTGCACAAAGGTCAACATATGTCACCATACGTCGTTCTGCAATGGTTTTCGTTTTTTTGCAGTACGTTATCTATACGCCGCCGCCATACGCCGTAATGTGACAGGCCCATTAGTTGCAGTTCCCATAGGTTGAACCCAGGGACCGTATGGCCTTGTGCATGGCACATGTGATGTTCTGACTGGGAACATGGCGAATGAACATGTTTATTGTCTGCGTGGCATGTTACAGGGTCACAAACAAACTCGGAACAAGGGAACATACCACAAGGGAACAATCTATGGATACACGGCCTTAGATCTCATGTGATGGATCCAAATGTAAGGTTTAAGCACTGTATGTATGGTGTTAAATAGAGAGGATTTGGACAGGTGGTCTAGTGTCTGGTGTTGTAGTTTTGGTAGTTATAAACGATTTTTTTTCAAACATGAATGAAAGCATACAATGAATGGTGTCCCGGTGGAACAGCTCTATTAAGTCGTCACGAGTGTGCGTTCTCACAAGTCGGTAGTCCTACTCATCGTGATATGACTTTAGATGTTGCTAGAATGTAAAAGCCAAACAAACATCTGTAAGCTTCATCTATATACTACATCTACATACTACATCTATATATTACATCTACATACTACATTTACATGCTATATACTACGTACTACATTTTCATATTAAGCACTACATACTGCATTTGTATGCTAGATATTACATCTATATACTAGATCTACATGCTACATTTGCATGCTAGATATTACATCTACATACTACATCTACATACTACATCTATATATTACATCTACATACAACATATACATACTACATCTACATGCTACATTTGTATGCTAGATATTACATCTACATACTAGATCTACATGATACATTTGTATGCTAGATATTACATCTACATACTACATCTATATATTACATCTACATGCAACATCTACATACTACATCTACATGCTACATTTGCATGCTAGATATTACATCTACATACTAGATCTACAATGCTACATTTGTATGCTAGATATTACACTTACATGATCCACAGCAAAGGAGGAAGACAAAGGCAGGAGTGGAAAAAGAGCACTTTATTGGTGCGATGATAAAAGTGCAGCAGGTACAATACAATGAATAGGTAAATTAACAAAGGGCTAACTACACAAGGTAAAGCTAACTAAACAATGGAAATGATATAATGTCAGTGTTCAGGGGGAGGAAGCCCAGAAGAGCCCTCCACCCTAGGAAGGGGAAGTAAGTATGTAAGGGTGGCCGGGTGGAAGAAATGTGTTGGTGAGTGCTACTGGAGGCGGCTGGAGGCGGAGTGGCTGGATGCAGCAGCAGGCCCGGGTTATAAGGGCCGGGAGAGGGGGGGGTATTACATAACCTCAACGGTCAGAAGCGAGGGACGCTGGAGGAGAAAGGGGGGGGGCACTCCTCCTTCATTGCGAATCAAACGCAATGCAAGCATTACGACCAATATATCTACATACTACATTTGTATGCTACATATTACATGTACATGCATCTACATACTAAATTTCTATGCTAGATATTGGATCTACATAATATATCTTCATACTATACCTACATACTCTATTTGTATGCTAGATATTTACATACTACATCTATATACTACATCTACATCCCACCTCTACATACCACATCTGCATACCACATCTACATGCCACGTCTACATGCCACATCTACACGCCACATCTACATGCCACATCTACATGCCATATCTACATGCTTTTTAATTTTGTTATATTGATACAGTATTTATTCTGCCCATAGCGTGTAAGCTCCCACGGGGATGCTTGTTTTCAATGCTGGACAGTTGTATGCTAGATATTACATCAACATACTACATTTGTTTGCTAGATATTACATCTACATACGTCTACATAATACAGTTGTATGCTAGATATTACATATATATAATATATTTACATACTACATCTACATACTCCATTTGTATGCTAGATATCTCCATATTGAATCTATGTGCTACATCTACACACTACATCTACATAATATATCTACATTTATAAGCAAGATATTATATCCACATATTACATCTACATATTACATCTACATACTACATCTACATATTACATCTACATACCACATCTACATTGTACATTTCTATGTTAGATATTGCATCTACATACTATATCTACATACTACATCTACATACTACATGTGTAAGCACGATATTACCTCTACACACTATATCTACATATTAGATCTACATATTACATATACATACCGCATCTACATACTACATGTGTATATTATATAATACATCAACATACTACATCTACATATTACATCTACATACTACATCTATATGCATCTACATACTACATCTATATTCTACATCGGAAGACTAAGTACAGGTCCACAACCCTTATCTGAAATCCCTGAGGCCACGTGTGCTTCGGAATTCAGAATTGTTTTGATTTCCGAATAAAGGTAGTACCAGTCATTACTACTGCAGAAAAGAACGTATGCACAGAGAGCGTGTATGTAAATGAGAGGGACAACTCCCGCGAAAATCAGTAACACAGGTTACAGTGACCTCTGGGGGTGTATGTATGAACCAGTTTTTATTGGCTCCGGTGTTAAGAGCCACTGCCGGGGTAGCTAACGCCAGTGTTGAGAAATGGGTTGCAGGGTATGTACAGTGCCAAAGCGCAGTGGCGTTAGCTAAAATCTCAGTTATTCATAGATTTGGGGAACCCCTCTGAGCCCGTTCCTGGCGAGCACCGCTGCGGCAGTGACGTTAATATCGCTTCGATTTTTGGTTTAATCTGACCAAAATTCGGCGGCAGGGTTAATATCGCTTCGATTTTTGGTTTAATTTGAACAAATTTCACTTATTTTGAATGTTATTCTGTCAAATGAAATTGGTCAAATTAAGCCCAAAATCGAAGCGATATTAATGCTGCCGCCGCATCAGTGGCCATTTGTTTTGTTTACATTCGACAATATAAAAATCGCCACCGATGTAGCAGCGCCATTAATATCGCTTTGATTTTGGGGTTAATTTGGTCAAATTTCACTTTTTGAGTATGTAATTCTGTTAAATATGATAGCATTGAATAGATTTGGGCCTAATCGGTACCTAACACCGACCTTAGACCTGCTACAGAGTGGTGTTAGCGTACCCGACCTGAAACTCGCAGCGTTTCCATAACACAGCTCCATGCATAGCGACTTTTCGCCACTAAACTAGAAATCAGGTCCAAAACCAGTTTTGGCTCGGTAACACCGCCCCATGCATACAGGCCCAGGAAAGCATATGAATATTCATACGAATTGACATGAATAAAGACTACACATAGTGTTGCAGTATATTTATATGTGTACAAAAGAAAGGAGAGTATGGGTATATTAAAAAATATACATCTACATACTACATACTGTACCTGGAAGTAACACCAACATGAATATGAATGGTGTTATTTCATGAGAAAGATGGAATATATCCAGAAATGAACATCTGCATACTCATCATCATCATCATGCTGTCAGTTGCGATGCGACAAAAACTGCTTTCATTACTTGACTGCCGCTCTCCATTTGACATTTCATGAAAGCTGCCTGCAAAAGTGTTGAAGTGCTGCTGGCTTTTGCAAGTTACCAGCGGCACTCTCTTGGGGAGCAAATAGAGGTTTTACACTGGCAAGAACATGTCAAGACAGGCGCAAAACTATTTGTCCCTGCAGTGGCTGGTCGGGAGATGTTGGGAGTTCCATACATTAACCACCCTTAATGCTACCACAGTGACATGGTTTTCGGCTTAGGGTTTTCTCCCTTAGCCTTCGGTTCTGTCAAGAACCTGTACCACAAGCCAGTGGTTTACAACTCTGCAAGGCAGACCTGCAATACCTGCAATACCTGCATACCAGGTATTGCAGGTATAGGTGTATAATACCTATTACTTCAGTATAGTTATGCAGATTGGTCACGAAGCTTTAATATGGGGCGTGTCAGTGAGATATTTTTAGTAAATCCCGTCTCATAGTCCATGACAAAGTGTACTTAATTCAGTTGCGATCGGGAATCCCACTTCCAGTTTCCGGCTAAATAATATCGGTGATGGAATATAACGATCACATCTAACACATGGGGCGTATTCGATTAGTCAACTCGGGTCACTTGAGCCACTTTTTGGCACATGCGCACATCCTACAGACTCGGGTTGACTAAACAAATACGCTTCGTCACTCTCGGGAGGTGTGTGTGGGGGGGGGGGGGGGGGAGGAGAATTGGTGTCTTAATACAAAACTCTTTTATTTTATTAACTGATATAACTACACCAAAATAAGATTTAAAGTATTTTGTGATCACATAGTTTTGTAATATTTCCATTTCATTAATCTGGGTTGTTAAAAAAACAAAAAACATGTTGGACTGATACTGGTAGCTGTTTTCCTACTGGACGGTACCAACACAAATGTGACGTCATCATTCCTAGCCACCCCCAGCCAAGACGTGGGTTACTGGGGTCGGGACTTTTTGCACACATCACTTGTTTTTATCAACTCCACTCGCGGTGTTCGATTTGGAATTCTAGCAAATCGGGTGACCCAAGTCGCCCGGGTCGTGTTTTTTTTTGGGGGTCCATTAGTTGTTTAAGCAGGGGAAATTTCAGTCATAGACAACTGGTCTTCCTCATTCCACTGCTGGTCGATAGAAAGGCCGAGCCTACACTTTTACTGACCCAAGGGATTTTTAACCTCCCACACCACATAGACATGGCATGAGAGCAACCGGCCTTTGATGATGCTGTAAGTTATACACAGTGGTGGAAATCCAAATTGGCAGAGCTGGGGGCACGGCCATGTATGGAGCCTGGCAAATTGCAAATGAAAGCGCGTAACATCAACAAAGTGAGGGTATGTTACAAATCATTGATTGATTGGATTCGACGTAGGCTACAGTGAATGCGATCAAATCCACGACATCTAGAAGTGACAGATGATTTAGTCTTCAGTAAAAACATGTATGTGGCTTGATCTCGGTATTGCTGCTGATTCCTGATTAATGCAACTCAATAGAGATGGTTGTGTAATGTACAGCAGTCTTTAATGATTTCATCTTCCGCCTAGAGCCACCACATCCTCAAACTGTTAAAAGATTTACCAACAAACATTGTTGAAAACCACCCTTCATTCATGCTTCTTATCCATCTTTGATTATCGCAGCCACAGCGACTTCATGTACATGTTAGCAAGACGTAGTCATATAATTATTGGTTTGTTTGCTTGTTAGTGTTTATGTCATAGCAACATATATGTGACAGTGCACACTCATGGCGACTTTACAATGCTACCCCACTGGGAGACCAGGCCGCCAGCACTTTGACTCGATATCCCACCAAGTCACATTAGCCTATTATAGCCCTGTCACACTACGATGTATCTCGCCGGCATGCCGCCAATGCGCAAAATCACTTTCAATCATCGAGACACGTCAAACTTTTCGGCATCAGCGCAACGTATTGGTAGTGCGTTTTGGCACGCCGTCCTGATTTGACCTTAGATGTAGCTAGGACGTAAAACAACAACAAATTGTTTAAGTAACAGTTTGGCGCACCGTGTGGAAATGACCCTCATGCGCGCACGGCGTCAGTGGAAAAAAAGTATACGTACCTCCAACGCGCTTCTAATGTGTCTCGACATCCTCCTAACATCCGCACCCACACATTGGCACACATCGAAAGTTTTGTGCAAGCACAAATCTTTCGACGTGCCACGACGCGCGCGCCGATCCTCACCAACCATCGCCATCCATCAACGTGTACCAAAGCGTGCCTAACGCGTGCATAACGCTTCCTGACGTATCCCGATGTTGCTGCAAAAAATCACACACATCGATGCGCGTTGGCGAGAAACATTGTAATGTGACAGCACAATTAATACCAAGCACAAGGCTCGGTAGTGAAACATATCAATTTGATAAGTCATTGATTTGACTCGGGTGGGATTCGAACTCCCAACCTTCCGCATGGGAAGCCTACACTCTACCCATTCGTCCAGTCTATTATTATTGGTGTTGACATGGGTTAACCATAAGTGACCCACCTGAGGAAAAGGCACCTCGGGCCGGTGATCCTCCGCCTATCGAGAAAAGCCTGATTTAAATGTCACGTGACCTATTCAACATTCTAGACGACCACCATTTGGATGACGTTATAAAACGGTAACGAATGGAGATGTTTTGAAAGAGAGAGAACATTTATTTCCCTGAAAGTGAAAATCCGATCCTGTAGTAATCAATAAAGAACTTAGTTTAGACATTATAAACAATTCTGACTGGTCACATTTATGGTTGGTTGGTTGTTGGAGTTTTACGTCATGGCAACAGGTAAGGTCATATCAGCACGGCTTCCAACTTGTGACAGTGTGCATTCATGGCGACCTTAGAGTGCTGCCCCACTAGGAAATCAGCCTGCCAGCACCATGATCTGATATCCCACTCAGTCACATTATCCTGACACTGAGTCAACCAGTCTTTGCCATATCCTATTAATGCCGAGTGCCAGGCTAGGAAGCAACAAGTATCAATTTTTATGTCATTGTTTTAACTCAACCAGGCTTCGAGCCCGTGAGTTCGAGTCCCATGATGTACCAAAACGGGAGACAGACGTTCAAGTCATTCGGCCGTCCGTGTCTGGCTACACGGTCAAATGTTGGTTGGTTCTTGGAGCTTTATGTCCTGGCAACATCTAATCAGGGCCGGTCAAATGTTACTATCGCCGATCGGTGTTGATTGTGTCATAAACTACGCCATAATTTGTCAGAAGCCTCATTGATTCATTATTTAAAATCCCATTTCCAACTTCTAGCCTCCGACTGATTTAATTTTATATCCCTTAGTTGGTGGTGGCCTAATCGGTAGAGCGTGGGCCGATCATGTGGGAGATCGTGAGTTTGCTTCCCGGTCGAATCAAACCAATGACTTTTAAAATTGATACTTGTCACTCCCTAGTCTGGTGCTCGGCATAACTAGGATAGGGCAAGGACTGATTAGCTAAGTGACTGAGTGGGATATCGGGTCATAGTGTCAGTGGCCTGATTTCCCAGTAGGACAGCACTATAAACTTGCCATGAGTATACACTGTCACAAGTCAGTACCCATCCTGATATGCCCCTAGATGTTGCCAGGATTTAAAACTCCAACAACCAACCATCCAACTAAAGTATTTTGAAATCCCATTTCCAGCTTATAGCTAACCAGCGAAATTGTTTATCTATTCATCTATGCATAGCGTGGTTGACAATAGAAAATGGAAGCCACAAATAAGATATAATGATTCTGGTAAGGTGCCAACCGTGCAGGTAGTATTAGTGGAGTAGATAACTGTAACAATCGTTCATTTCTGGAAACAAGCACCAAAATTGGCACACATACTCCTTGGGGATTGCTCTGTTGATCAAACCCGTTAGCCACCTGAAAATTCAAGATGGCAGCCATTGTTCAAGATGGCCACCATTGAATATACAGTAATATTGCATTTCGCAATAAAATCACAAAGACTTGATCTATTTGAATGATATTGGTGTCAAATCATACATTTTTGACTATGTAGAATCTGAATTTGGAACTATGTACCTACTCACTAGCTTCCTTGTTCCATAATATCAGTCCTGGAATCACAATTAGGGTAAAAAGTGCGCATACCGTAGGCACCATCAGTCCGATATATTATTGGATGTACATGTAGGCAGTAGGCCTATATACTTGTTTGTCACTTATTGTCTTGCTGCCTGGATGAGTATACTACAATGCTTCTAAACCTCGCCTCTGCAGCTGCACAGTGCCGTGCAGGTCAGACCAAAGCAGTAGCATTTGCATCGACTGCAGCATTCCGACTTGCATCCACACTTGGTCAGCTGCTGGCAACTCTCTGCAATGGGTGGGAGCTCTGTCCAAATGATCTGCCACAGATCTCCTTTCTTGGTCCAGCCCCAGTTGGCAGGAGTCTGCGTTTTTGGTTGACGTACTGTTGACTAACTCCAGATGCAGTCCGTCTGGTAGGCAGCGTGCTTCACATGCTGCTCCGGCACTGATTGGGTTGGAGGAATGGCTTCGTATGGCCTCTGCTTCTGAGCAAACATGTCCAACCTCGCATCATCGACACCTTCAGCTGTGCTGGATCTGTTGTACATCATGACCACAAACTTCTCCAAGGTCTTCAGGTCTTCATCATCCACTACCGGTGGGTACTGGCTGAGTTTGCTGAAGACACCGGAAACCTCCTCACAAACATCCCAGGTTTGCCAAGCAGACTTCTTCCCTTTGCCATGGAATGCTGAAACGACATCACAGCCAGTGAAGGCATGGAGGAAGAGCATCCCTTTGCTCTTTTCTGCAAGGGTGCAGCACAAGTCATGGACAGGAGCCCACCTCAGGTACTGTCCTTGGCCAAAGGCAACCCACAACTCCTGCAGACCTAGCTCCTGAAGTGCCTGCAGAACAGTGACTGCGATGACGACAACATATGTGTCGCTTGCTTTGACCATGAGGACTTTGCTGCCTGCTTCTGTTGCATGCCTGCCATGCACAAAGATCTGCATGTCAGCTTCTTCATGACTACATGGTGCCACCGCAGCCAGATTGATAGTGCGGTTGCTGACAGCATCTTCTTCTTTGGTCACAATGACCACATTTGGTGTGGCCACACATGCCATCTTATCAGCCAGAAAGTTGAACAGCTCGGCTTTGTTGTCATTTTCTCTCAGGAAGTTTTGCCAGTTTGAGGGAATTTTGCCCTTCCCACTCACCCTGCGTCTCATCCCGTGTCCTCGCTTTGATCTAGTTTCAGCTTTCAGACTAGATAGCTGGTAGACATCAAACACAATATCTGTTCTCTTGGACTAGGTAGAGTATGCTTATATTGTAGGAAGGACATCGAGAATTGTGTACTCTTCGAATGGCTTTGAACTCTGTGGGGGCAAACTGTTCACCAACGCTGCACCATCAATGATGGTGTCGGCGTCTGGCTCTGCATTATGGGTTGTAACTTGGCTCTCAAGAATGGTCGTGAGGTGAGATTTCTGACAGGTGTGGAGCTTTCCACCATCACTGAGGGCAGCAGGATGTGACTGGTTCTCATGACGGAAGAATTCCTTCAAGTCACACTCTCCCCTCTCTGGCATGATATGAAGAGCTTGGAGAACAGTTGACAGTCTTCCTTCAGCACTTTTTGCTTTGAAGAGTCAACAGAGGCTGGTACCTGTCGGAAGAAGTCAACCCTGTTCTTCTTCATTGGTTCATAGAAGGTAGATTCTTCTCCCCTTCCAGTCCCATCATAAACTCCTGGAAGCGGACCTTGCCTTTCTCAAGGTGTGTGCCAATCAGCTCGGTGGCAGTGTGGTGAGCAATATCCTTTGTATCAAGCGAAGGCAGGTCCTGACTCTCCTCCTGGAAAGGATTGACCATATCTTTCATGGCTTGTGAGAGCTTTTTTACTCTCTCAAGGAACACTCTTTGTGCTCGGTCTGTCTCCTCATGGTGGCTGGTGTGTTCAGTACCCTCTTTGGTCACACATGCTGCCTCATACTATGCAACCATGTGGCTGACTTCAGGACCAGCTATCATCCATCTTCTCAGTGCTGATGGGTCTTCAGTTACACCGGTCACACCCCCGTCTGCCTTGATGAAAGCGTTGGCCTGCTCATGAGCTTGGTCAATAGCCATTGCTGAGAACCGTCGGCTCGATTTGTGTACAACAAAGTTTCCACTCTGGAAATCCTGAGCCAGCTGAGGATGCTTCTGTTCCAGGGTCACCATTTCTCTGTAGTGGATCGGAAGCCACCGTGCATAGTTCACATTGTTGTTTGCAAGGAAGTACGGTATCAGCTCAGCCAGTGACTGACAGTACAAGAAGAAGTTGCCTTCTCTGAATGATCGGATCAACAAGAGGATCACCAGTTCCATTGACAGCACCATATACCATAAATGAAACTGGGAACTTTGCAGTTTGCGATTCTCACACCAAGCTTTGAAGCTAGGCACCTCCCTGAGTTGTTCATCTGTCTCTTTCGAGTAGTCCTTGTGGGTTGCTTTCAGAAGCTTGTACAGACTGCTTGCTGTTATCTGGTGCATCTGTCATGTCCTAGTGATGCTCGAAGCTGTCAGAAATGAATATGCTGTCCCAGGAGATGCTACCCCTGCCTCCATGAGGGCTCCTGTCCAATCACTGTCCTGGAGTAGAGTTCCAATGGACTTCAGTGCCGCCATCTCAGTTTGTTTGTTTGTTGTTGTTTTACGTCCTAGCAACATCTAAGGTCATATCAGGACGGGTACCGACCTGTGACAGTGTGCACTCATGGTGACTTTATAGTGCTGTCCCACTGGAAAACCAGGCCGCCGGCACCATGACCTGGTATCCCACTCAGTCACATTATCCTGACACTGAGCACACCAGTCCTTGCCTTGTCCTAATAATGCCGAGTGCCTGGCTAGGAAGCAACAAGTATCAATTTTTAAGTCATTGGTTTGACTCGACCAGGGTTTGAACCCATGACCCCACGATCTACCAGCACGGAAGATGGGTGCTCTAACTCATTCGGCCATCCCGTCTGGTCGCCGCCATCTCAATAGGCAAGCCTCCGAACATTATGACAAACTTGTCCTCACCGTAGATTTCAGGCCAGTGGCACTGCACCTGCTTGGCTACTGCATATATTGGCTGGTCAGCAGCAATGACTGGCACCTAACTGGGGTTCAGAAATGCCACCATCTCCTTGATCTCGTCCATCACATGCTTGACCAGCGGCATAGCTAGACCTTTAACGATGTGTACTCCTAAGTTCGGCAGGGGGTTTAGGGGGCAGCTTAAGCTTAAGCTGGCGGATTTTACACATTTTAGACTTGAGTTTTCAACACTCCGGACTACTACATGCCTCCTCTCTCTCTCTCTCTCTTTATTATTTTTTAATTTAATTTTTTTGGACAGAACGATGTGGACGTTTTGGCTTATGCGTGTACGCCTAGCTACGCCCCTGTTGACTGTAGCAACCGAGTGGGCTTGATCTCACAGCAGAGGCAGTGATTAAGTCCATGGTTCCAAATTCAGATTCTTCATAGTGAAAAATGTATCATTTGTCACCAAGATCATTCAAATAGGACAAGGCTCTGCGATTTTATTGCAAAATCCAATATTATTGTATATTCAATGGCCGCCATCTTGAAAAATGTCCGCCATCTTGAATTTTTAGGTGGCTAACGGGTTTTATCAAAAGAGCAATCCCCAAGGAGTATGTGTGCCAATTTTGGTGCTTTTTTCCAGAAATGAACGATTCTCCGGTAATTTGCAGTTACCTGCTCGACTATATACCGGTGCCCGAACTTTGAACGGTGCTAAAGAAGAGTTATTGCGGAGTGTATGGCAGGCTTTATGTTGAGGAGCCATGTCACAGGTTGTAGTGATTGCTATTTCTCGCATGTCGCTATAGACTACATCACGGTTCCAGCGGCGCGGTGCATTGTGGGATGCATCAGAGCAAAACATACCCCCCAAAAGCACATGGCACATGCTAATACACTGGGTGCAGCTATGAAATGTGCTAGTTTCAGATCATCTCAGCTCTTGTTTGAAACATAGAATACCAACTAAAAAAATATATATAATAAATTAAGATATTAATCTTTTATCCAGCATTGCATTTACATCAATATAATCAGCACATCTTATGCCATGTGCATTTAGATTTAGAAAGATCTAGGCACTCAGACTAGTGTTAGAGCCATAGCCAGTGTACTCAATGCATTTTTCAATGGCAGTGAGCAATCTCCATACAGAAAAAGTAAAATATTGATCAAACCACACCACCTAGAGACAACCTGCTTGGAACACATATAGAAAACATGTTTATCAAAAAGATTATATTAAATTAATATGGTTTTGGATTTCTATTAATTTTGAATATAACTGACGTTTTTCACTGCGCGTATAGGCAAACTCAATGGCCGTAGGCCTTTGCTTTGCTCCCAACGCCGTTTTCAGCGCATGCGCAGTCGGAACCGTGATCTAGTTTATAGGTTGTCGCCGAGTTTGTCTGATTCTGGTTGAGTCCACAGCAGGGTGTGCTGGCCTTGAGACGTCCGTGGTCTCGTCATCCTTATTTATAAACGTTACTGTAAATGTTTATCGATCTGTGACATCACGAGTACATTCTGTGTCAGACAAAGAGTTTGATCGACGCGACAGTAGCTAACCACACCTGTCCTATTCGCTCCTCCAGTCAGTGTATCTCTATCTATCTCTAATACTTTATCTCTCTCACTCTCACCGAGAGCGGTGGTTGAAACGGTAGAGTGCAGGCCTCGTGTGTGGGACATCGGGAGTTCGGTTCCGGGTCGAGTCAAACCAATGACTTATAAAATTTATTCTTGTCGTTTCCTAGGCTAGCACTCAGCATTAATTGGATAGGGGAAGGACTGGTTAGCTCAGTCTTAGGATAATGTGACTGAGTGGGATATCGGGGCATTGGTGCCGGTGGCCTGATTTCCCAGTGTGGGCAGCACTATAGTTGCCATGAGTGTGCACTGTCACAAGTCGGTACCCATCCTGATATGACCTTAGATGTTGTCAGGATGTAAAACTCCAACAACCAACTCCATCAACCAACAAACTAAACTGATTCGGCCATCTAGTGTGTCTGTATGTACGCAGGTGTGTGTGCATGCATGTGTGTACGTATGTGTGTATGTATGTATGCATGTGTGTATGCATGTATGACTGTATGTATGTGTCTGTATGTATGCATGTGTGTATGCATGCATGTATGTGTGTATGTATGTGTCTGTATGTACGCATGTGTGTATGCATGCATGTATGTGTGTATTATGCAGTGTATGTATACTGGCCTCCACGCTCTTCTCCATCTTCCTATCAGCAATGCTCGACGAGGCTTTCCGATGCATGGGGGATGGCATTTATATAAAGTCCAGACAGAGCGGTACCTAATCAAGGTCGCACACTTCAGAGCAAAGACGAAGACTACTCAGATACTGGTGAGAGAGCTGCTATTTGCAGATGATAGTGCACTGGTTGCCCACTCTGTTGAAGAGATCCAGAAAATAGTGGACGCTTTCTCCGATGCATCAAAGAAGTTCGGCCTGAAGATTAACATCAAGAAGATGGAGGTTCTGTACCAACCTATCTCTACAAGAACCCGAGAGGAGGAGATCATGGTTGATGGAAACAAGCTGAACTCTGTTCCGGAATTCATCTACCTCAGAAGCACTATATCAAGTGATGGACGCATTGATGCTGAAATACAGAGGAGGATGGCCAAGGCTAGCGCATCTTTCGGCCGACTACGCCAGAGACTCTGGAACAACCACCATGTGTCCATTCGGGTCAAAGGCAAGATCTACTGTGCAATCATGCTATCCACCCTACTATACGGAGCCGAGGCCTGGACAGTGTACAGATGACAGGTGAAAAAGCTGCATGCCTTCATGATGCGACATCTGCGTTCAATCATGAGGCTAACCTGGAAGGACAAAGTGACAAATAAGGAAATACTCGAACAGATGGGGCTGCCCTCTATGGAAGATCTTCTGATCAAAAAGAATCTCCGGTGGACTGGACACCTCATGAGGATGTCATCAGACAGGCTACCAAAGCAGATCCTCTATTCTCAACTGTCTTCTGGTTACAGAAAGAGAGGGCGCCCTCGTCTCCGGTTCAAGGATACCATCAAGAGAAACCTGAAACTGAGAGACATTAAGACCGACTCATGGACGCAACTCTCACAGCAGAGAGCTAAATGGAGAGCGGCAGTCAAGTAATGAAAGCAGTCTTTGTCGCATCGCGACCGACAGCATGATGATGATGCAGGCGAAAGCTACTGATCTTGTGCATAGTTACTGGTTGCTGTAGTTCATAAGTTCATGTGATCAGAAGGAATTCACTGCGATAAGAAATCGGCATGTTTGTTGGAGTTTTGTGTGTGGAATTTTGTTGTTGTAAAACTACCAAACAAAGTGAGTAGGGAGAGTCAACATTATAAACCCTAAAGAAAATCCTCCAAATAATAGGTGCATTTACCTGTTAGTGTTAGGTTGGCTGTTTATTTCATGCTTACCCGACTTGTTCTCACTATATTACTTTATTAGTGCTAGTAATAGTAGTATAGCTATATTTCACGCGAGGAGAATGCTTTCATTTTAGGTCTAATTTGGTGGAGTGAGGACGGGGTGGGTTGTGGGGGGGGCGGTTGTTGTTGTTGTTTTTGTTGTATAGATCGTTGCATTTGCCTTCCATAAACTTATTTTATCATTGTGATAATAAAAATTGTTATTGTACTTTACTAGATACAGATGGAGAAATGCTATTAATGGTAAACCACTGCTGTACAGAGCTACGCCCATGAGTCAAACACAGTCGACAGGTGTACTGTTGTTTGATGTGAGGTGGTTGGGGGCTGGGTGTAGAGCCCCCCCCCGCTCCCCCCCCCCCCACACACACACTCCCCCAAAGCCTGCTCGTCCTCCTCCAGGTGCGGGCGGGACTAAAGGCGGGTGGCCATGACGCCTGCGCGCCAAGGCCGTGATGGCAGCACTGTTAACCCAGTCACCGCGTCTTCATGTCGTCTGCTTCAGATAAATTCACCGAAAATCAGTGTTATTTTCATTGAAAGGGGAATGTTTTCAGTGAAATAAAATTGTTTAATTAAGTATTAGGTGGGGTTGTGGGTTGAGTGGGTTCTGTTTTAGAACTTCACACGCCGTCACCAAGGTAAACAGCAGACGACATTCTCGCCAGTGTTCTTCTGCAGACGACGCTCCAGCACAGATGCGCAAAGCGGCTGCGCACAAGGTTGTTAAGACAGGACTGCCAACCCATTCGCCACGTTTGCACTGAGAACGCATGTCGTCTGCTCTGAAAAGTGAAAGCAATTGACTACTGCCATAATTTGTTGGGCAATAACCCCCCCTACACACACATACACACACAGCCCCATTGTTTCTTTACTAAATAAATTAATATGGTTGTTTAATGTCACTATGGTAACACCAATGCCATTTTAGTGGTGGTCGGAAACGATGCTACAACATGCTCTATGTGCAAGTCAGAGAAGCACTACCCGCTAAGGCTACGGGTAGGCACAGAAGATCATTAGAGTGTGCCTAGTCTAAAGCCCTGAGTTCAGCTGGTGGACGACGGGGGGGGGGGGGGGGGGGGGGGGGGGGGGGGGGGGGGGGGGGGGGGGGGGGGGGGGGGATGTGTGATGTGTGGGGGGGGGGGGGGTGAGCCCGGCTTACTAACAAACCAACAGCCCCAGACCCCACTAATGTAGGCACCGAAATCAGGTAAACTCAAGTACTTATTCTTATACTTATCCTCGTCTGTTTATATATTTAGTTGTAATAGCCTGTTTAACAGATTCGGTTTGTCTATATATGACCTGTCATAATTATGTATAGTGGTCATGCGATATTGAGTCCAAAATTTATCAAGCCTGTGTTTCAATGCATTTAGTGATGAGGCTTTGACTATTTCGGCTGGAAGCCTATTCCATGTTTTTTAACCGCTCTATCAAGGAGAAAGTTTTGTATTCACTCGCTGGGTGGTTCTTGGATTTTGAATGCTAAGTTTGTAATCGACTTTTTTTGTTAAAGATAATACTATACGCCCACCCCCGGCCACCCCCTAAAAGGAAAGATTAACGCAGATTTGTGTTGAAACCCGCATGTTTTGTTTTGTTTTTGTTTTTTTAAATAGTTTTTTTATTGTTGATTTTATTGATGTTTTTTAATTTTTTTATTGTCGTTTTTATTGTTGGTTTTATTGTTTTTATTGGTGTTTTTCTTTAATGTATTGTTGTTTTGAGTGTTTTTTTTAAATTGTTTGTTGTTGTTGCGGTTTTAATTTATTTAAATATATGAAGAGTTCAGGCGCAAAACCATGGTAAATGCCGATCCAAAAATGGAGATAAACATTGGAATCAAACCTACAAAAAGTTTATTTTTTCACATTCCTCCTTTTTTTTGTCCATTGCATCATAACCATATAATCATATGAAAAGTGGAATTAGTGAGAATTACAATTATTTTCAGGGACAAATCTTTTATTTAAACTACATTTTTGGAAAGCCATTTACATGGTTTTGAGCCTGAACTCTTCATATATACATATATAAATTTATATTTAGAAATCCATATGTGGTTTCTATCCAAGATGGCGGTGGGTGTCGGGGAACTTGACGGTAACATTTGGCCTGGCACGGACCCGACAGTTGGCAAGGCGCCGGGCAGGGGGTTGCGCGCCGACCCGGCCAACCTTTCCCAATCTTCTATGTAATGCACACGTCGATATGTCGGTCTGTTTGGTGTACGGGGTGGAGGGTTGAGTGCACTGAGTACAATCCGGCAGGCGTAAGTATATGGAGGAGGAGGAATGGGGAGGAGGGGGGGGGGGATAGGAGGGTAGGGGGTGTGGGAGGAGGGGGAGGAGGAGGGGGAGGAGGGAGGAGGAGGAGATGGAGCAGGCAGTGGGCGTCGGATGCATGTGACCGATCGACAGAGGCGGCAGGGTGTTCACCTCAGCTGGATGTAGATGTGTGGATATATATTATATATATACAAATATGTATATATGTGTGTGCATATATATATAACTTAAACACCAAGTATATTTCACAAAGTAACACCATGGCATGAAATATTATTTTATATTTCCGTCTTAGCATACAACACAATTAATTGTATATTTGGATGATATAAAGATAGTCATATATATATATATACATTATAGATATATATATATATATATATATACACGTTCATTATATATATCATGAATATTTTTATTCTTATATGTAGCTATTAACATGTGTACAGAAACGACTATAAAAGTGTGTTGATTGTCTGTTTTGTTTCGTGTGGGTTTAAATAGAAATATAGCATCCACTAGTTTGCAGAAGTAATATCAGAAGTAATATCAAATATGTATTATATGTGTGTGCATATATATATTTTGTTTATACTCAAATGCGATTGCAATTAACTAAATTAAGCTAACAATAACATTGTTTGTTCCTTTACTGCTTTCCACTACTCTTTACAACTTGTTTATTTGTGTGTGTGGCTTAAAATTATTCAAATGCGATTGCGATTCACTCAAGTAAGCTAACATTGTTGTTCCTTTACTGCTTTCTGTTACTCTTTACCTCTTTACTATTATTATTGTTAAAGCGCTGAATGGGTAGCGTTCGTCGGAAAACGGAGAGCAGGAAGGAGGAAGGGGGGGGGGGGGGGGAGGGGGAGGGGAAGGAGGAGGAAGAAGAGGAACGAGGAGGAACGAGGAGGAACGAGGAGGAACGAGGAGGAACGAGGAGGAAGGAGGAGGAACGAGGAGGAACGAGGAGGAACGAGGAGGAACGAGGAGGAACGAGGAGGAACGAGGAGGAACGAGGAGGAACGAGGAGGAACGAGAGAACGTGGAGGAAGGAGGAGGAAGGAGGAGGAAGGAGGAGGAAGGAGGAGGAACGAGGAGGAACGAGGAACGAGGAGGAACGAGGAGGAACGAGGAGGAACGAGGAACGTGGAGGAACGAGGAGGAACGAGGAGGAACGAGGAAAGAGGAGGAGGAACGAGGAGGAACGAGGAAAGAGGAGGAACGAGAAGGTATGAGGAAGGAGGAGGAACGAGGAGGAACGAGGAGGAACGAGGAGGAACGAGGAGGGAGGAGGAACGAGGCGGAAGGAAGAGGAATGAGTACGAAGGAGGAGGAAGGAGGAGGAATGAGGAAGAGGGGTGAGAAATGAAGACAACATTCCAGCGGTGAAGTGGCGGGAATCCTGAGTCGCAGTCGTCTGCACCGGCCGAGCTGCTCACCCAAACACCCAAAGGGTTAAACGCACCGACGGTCGTGCTCCCTGCTCCGTGCTGCTCAGTGCACGAAAATCGAACTATGTACCACCTCAGCAAATGTCAAATGGAGTATAGATGGTACAGGAATAGACAGAGTGTAAGGTAGGTCCTGTAAGTACAGACGGTCAGGTCACCCCCCTGGCTCCTGCTAGTCCCTGGCACTGCTGGGCACCAGCGCAGCCCCTGGTGGGTTTGTGGGTATTTGTTTGTTTATTTTTGTTTTAGATCCTCCCTTCTCCATAGCAAGCCTAATCTGAACATGGCGAGGCTAGGAGGCTAAGTCCCTGGGCAGTTCATTTATACAAATATAGCACCTGTCCACAGCGAATACTTTCATCTGTATTGCTCCGCCCTCCCCACACACACGCACTTCTTGTGTTCTATGCTGGGGTTTTCTATTTAGGTTCTAGACGTAGACAAAAAAGAACCAACAACCAAGATGTGTAGCATACACATGTGTCATTAACGTTGTGCACTATCAATTAGGATAGAAGACTGTCTATCTACAGTGTACCCAGCCACCCACACCCACACACACACACACCCACACCCACACCCACCCGAACTCTGCTCCCACACACCCATCCACACCCACACTAATACCCACACCACACATCCACACTCACAGCCACACTCACCCCCACCTCCACACCCTCACCCCACACTCACACCCACACACACCCGTTTACACCCACACACACCCACAACACCTCCCATCCCCACACCCACACACCCCTCCACCCCCACACCCACACCAATACCCTCCCCACATATCCACACTCACATCCACACTCACCCCCACCTCCACACCCTCACCCACGCTCACACACCCCTCCTCACCCACATACACACCCACAACAGCTCCCACACCCACACCCACACACCCCTTCACCCCCACACACCCCTCCAAACCAAACTCCTCCACGCCCACACCCTCACTCACACCCACACACACACCTCCATACCCACCTACCTACCCTCACTCACACCCACACACACACCTCCATACCTACCTACACACCCTCACTCACACCCACACAAACACCTCCATACCCACATACCTACCTACACACCCTCACTCACACCCACACACACACCTCCATACCTACCTACACACACGCCCTCACACCCACACCCACACCCACACCCACACCCACACCCACACCCACACACCTCGGAGCAGGCGCCGGGAGATCGATGCGGGATGGAACGCCAAGGCGACACGTGAGGTGTTATGTTCCCATGACGACCACGTGCGAGGCTGCCTCACATGACGTCATCTATATATTATAAATCATGCATCGTATTGATTTTTTGTCTGACGTCATTTTTGGAAGTTAATGTTCTACTTTGCAACATTTGCCAATTAATCAACTAAGCGGCTTATAGATATACACATCTATATATATATTTATTTCTTTTTATGTATGCGTGTTTATATATATATGTGTGTACACATGTCTAAGATGTATATAGACATATATATATGCATGCACTCAAATCTCGATGGTATGCAGGTATGGCAGGTATTGCAATACCTCAGTGAGTTTGATGCCCCTGCCCTGCAGAGTTGTAAACCACTGCCTTGTGGTACAGGTTTTTGACAGAACCGAAGGCTAAGGGAGCAAACCCTAAACAGAAAACCATGTCGCTGTGGCAGCATCAAGGGCTGTTGATGTATGGAACTCCCAACATCTCCCGACCAGCCACTGCAGGGACAAATAGTTTTGCGCCTGTCTGGACATGTTCTTGCCAGTGTGAAACCTCTATTTGCTCCCTGAGAGAGTGCCGCTGGTAAGTTGCAAAAGCCAGCAGCACTTCAACACTTTTGCAGGCAGCTTTCATGAAATGACTCATGGACATCACTCTCACAGGAGAGAGCTAAATGGAGAGCGGCAGTCAAGTAATGAAAGCAGTCTTTGTCACATCGTGACCGACAGCATGATGATGATGATGATATGCATGCACACAAATATATGAAGAAATCCAAGTCCACACCTAAAGCCTCTAAGTCTAAGTGAAGCTTTGTATGACGTCTGAGAGGCCAATGGAAAGTATCCCTAGTTTTGTAAATGGCATCATCTGTGTTTTCAAATGAATGTTTATTTGAAGGACTTAGCTAGTTTGTTTTTAGCTTTAAAAAATATTGCAGAGCTAGTTTGATTCGTTGATTTGCAAATATATGTAAAAAGCAAATAGCTATGTGCATATATATGAATGGGTAATGTATAAAGGTGTCCAAATATGTATACATATATGCATATAAACATATATGCATATATATGAATATACATGTATATACGTATATGTGTATTTATGTATATATATATATGATTATGTATATCATATGTAAATTAAAATAACATATAATCATTTATCTATATAAATTACAATCTGTATATATGTATACATATTTGGACATCTTTATAAAGGACACATATATACGTATACACATATAATATGTATACATATTGATGTATGTACAGATTGTAATTTATTTATAATTGCTGGTGATTTAATTCCATGTCGAAGCAAGAGCCATATTCACAGTAAAAGGCTAGTGGTACCTATTCTGTCAATATTGCTAAACACAATCACGTGCAATCATTGAAATGTATATGAAATTCTGATGCTACTTTGAAGTGGTTAAATTTGTGACACTTGACAACTAAATCTAACAGTGAATATATATTCAGAATGACCAATCTCACAATTGGATGGTCTACTTTGAGATTTCCAACCATCAGGAGACATGACAAAGATTTGTTGTACACGATTAGATTTTCTTCATCAGGGTTCTCAATGCACTTCAATGTGAGAAAGTGCATGGATTTCTGCCATGAAAAGTGAGCTTCAACAGAAATGTGCATGTCTGTCTTATAAATGTTGGAGACTGCTGCAATAGCTACCCAACCTTGGTCTTTGGAACCATCGGTGAAAATGGAGAATTGGTCTACAAATTGATTATGAACCTCTACATATCTTCTATAATAAACAAGTAGATGTGTCTCAGACTTCCTTGGTTTCGCTAGCTGGAGGATGATCGTTGGCTTTCACAACAATCACAGAAGATGTTCTACAGCTTGGTTTAATGTGAAAAAATCCAAGTCTCCACCTAAAGCTTCTAAATCTAAGTGAAGCTTTGTATGACGACTGAGAGGCCAATGGAAATTATGCCTGGATTTGTAAATGGCCTGATCTGTGTTTTCAAATGCATCTTTATCTGAAGGACTTAGCTGGTTTGTTTTTAGCTTTAAAAAAATACTGCAGAGCGAGTTTGATTCTCTGATTTGCAAATAATGGTTCATTATCCTCAATAAAAAGGCGCTGAACAGGAGACGTATGGAAAGCAACTAAAGCCAGACGCAGGCCCGACTTCGGGTGCTTTCATATGTGTGTATATACCATGACATAAAAATTGATACGTGTCACTTCCTAGCCTGGCGCTCGGCATTATTAGGATAGGGCAAGGACTGGTTGACTCAGTGTCAGGATAATGTGACTGAGTGGGATATCAGGCCATGGTGCTGGTGGCCTGGTCTCCCAGTGGGGCAGCACTATAAAGTTGCCATGAGTGCGCACTGTCACAAGTCGGTACCTCTCCTGATATGACCTTAGATGGTGCTAGGACGTAAAACAACAACAAATAAACAACAAACAAACTCTATGTGTACATATCTTGTCAGAGTTATGAAAAATGGGAAATATTTCATCTAGAGCGGGAATCGAACCGACATCCATTGCATTCCAGGCCAGTGTACTAACCATTACACCACCTACTAGGTAGGCCCCATGATGTCATCACCCTATCCACAGCTACTTGTCTATGTGGCTCCTTGCCTGAGAGGTCAGTGTAGACTACTACACTCATCCTCCTGGAATTGTAAGTCTTTTAAATGGTTTATGTCCAAAAGTCGTTGTAATGCTTACAATTAAATACATTATAGGCAATGCACTTACATTTACATACACAGGGTACAGGAGGTTAAACAACAACCAAGTGTGTAGCCTGCACATGATCCTGGTCACGACAACCAGTGTCATGGGGATGATGAAAATGGGAAATATTGCGCCTAGAGCAGGAATCGAACCCACATGTCTTGCATTCCAGGCCAGTGTGCTAGCCATTACACCACCTAGGCCCCCGGATGACACCACCTTATCCATGCCTACCTGTCTATGTGACTCCTTGCCTGAAAGGTCAGTGTAAACTACTACACACAGATATGATTCACAATAAGAGGTGGAACTGGACATAAGGAGGGTTTATCGAAGGCCCTCAATGCCTCAAGCCCTCAACCCCAACACGTACAAAGTTACAAAGGGAAGGACTAGCAGGAAAACACACAAGTAGCTTAGTAGGACAGAAGTTAAAGTAGAAAGGTTACAGTGATGAAGTAAGACAAGTCAAAGTCAGGTGGATGGACAAAAGAGTTGACTTGGTTGTATCGGCTGATGGAGGTGGAGTGGTGATGTCGGCAGCGGGGTGGCAGCAGGATCTAGTGGGAGGCAACAAGTGGCGCTTTGGACGAGGTGAGAGTCCAGAGGGAGGAGGTAGTAGCAACTGGATGTGGAGGTTCTTCCCACCACAAATCAAACGCAATAGAGTGTCTGACTTTTTTCTAGGTCAGACTCCTAATCTGAGGGTCGGCGTTTCGATTCCCCATGCCCCCAGCTCTGCCAATTTGGATTTCCACCACTGTGTATAACTTACAGCGTCATCAAAAGCTGGTTGCTCTCATACCATGTCTATGTGGTGTGGGAGGTTAAAAAATCCCTTGGGTCGGTAAAAGTGTAGGCTCTGGCTTTCTATCGACCAGCAGTGGAATGAGGAAGACCAGTCATCTATGACTGAAATTTCCCCTGCTTAAACAACTAATGGACAACAACAACAACAACAAAATGCTACGTATTATGCATCAATCTAGCTGGTATGGAGGGGTGGGGGGAGATTAAATACCGGACTACAGTTAAACTGTTCTTTCCAAGCAGCCCACTTAGCCATAGTTCAGAGTTTCCATCTAACGCTTTATGCTCTAATACCCCTGTCACACTACGACGTAACGAGCCAACGTAAGCCTGACGTGGTGATTTTTCATCATTATGTTGATGTACGTTGGATTACATTATGATGACGTCAGAATGACATTAGACTGACGTCGAGCTACGTCACGTTACATCGTGTTACGTCAGCGCGCGTCAAAGTTTTGAACCTGTTCAAAACTTTTGATGTAAATAGAACGTAAGGGTTTACGTTCACCGTACATTCTGTACACGTTCAGCGAACGTCAATGAAACGCTGGTCACTATGTTGCACTATGTTGCATTACGTTGCATTACGTTGACCCACATTAAAGGTGGCGGGAACGTGCAGTCCGCGTCGTGAAAATGTCGGGAAAACGGACGCCTAACGGACGTCCAACATACGTTTACCGTTTTGCCACCGTTTCATGATGTAAGTAACGTAAGGTAATGTAAAGCAACATAGTTCTGGCAATGGAATAACGTACATAGCGTTCCCTGAGCGTAATTATGTTGTCCTCTCTCGTTGAATGAAGCTATCACTACGCTTTACCGCCATTACTCTCTCGTCCACTATGCTGCATCCACGTTCAACTTGTGCCCAAATTTGCATACTACGCCGAGAAGTTCGACGTTTTTCACGTTCTCCCTACGTTGGCGTCTTTACGTCGTAGTGTGAGAGGGCCATTAGAGCCAAGTATGCTAACCATTACACCACCTAGGCTCCCTGATATCACCACACTACCTACACCTACCTGTCTATGTGGCTACTTGCCTGAGAGGTCAGTGCAGACCACTACAATACCAATACAGGTTGACAAATTCGATATGTTGGTTGGTTGGTTGTTGGAGTTTTAGGTCCTGGAAACATCTAAGGTCATATCAGGAGAGGTATCGACTTGTGACAGTGCACACTCATGGCAACTTTATAGCACTGTCACACTAGGAGACCAGGCTGCCAGAACCGTGACCTGATATCCGACTCATATCACATTATCTTGCCAACCAGTCCTTGCCCTATCCTAATAATGCCGAGCACATGGCTAGGAAGTGACAAGTATCAATTTTCAAGTCATTAAGTTTTACTCAACCAGGGTTCTAGCCCATTGTTTTGAATCCCATGATCTACCAAAACAGGAGACGGACGCTCAAATCATTCGGCCATCCCGTCTGGTGAACTCGATACTTTGAGCCTTCCCTTAGCTGTACCCAGGTGACTAATCTGCAGACACTATTTGAATGCACATTCTATTAGAGGCATTTCCCTTTCAAAGCCATGACACATTCAGCACTCAGCAACGCGTGCCACTGTGTTGCTGACCAAGCAGTCAGTGCGCATGTGCAGATCAGTTATTCCGCATGCGCAGATCAGTTTTGGCCGGCTCCTTCCATCGGCCCCGGGCATTATTTAAAGACTGGTAATATATTAGTGGTTGAAGCCCGCCAGCATGAACAGTTAAATGGAAAAGGTGTGAAAGCTGCATAGTCCGATGAAAACATCAAAAACAATTCAAAACTAAAATAATTATCTCGATTTTATTCTATATATCTAACTTAGATATTGGTGCATTTATTAAACAGTCGTTTCCACACAGAAGGGAATACTGGGGCAATTGAATAGAACCTGTTCCTGCAAAAGCATATAGTGTCATTTTTGGCAAGCTTGCCAACATTAATTTTGCATGGTTGCACTTCAAATATCTCAAAAGTTAGCCACTTAAAATAAAAGTTACTTCAAGCTAAAGTAAGGTACATTATAACAATCAACCTAATGTATTTATCTCAGAAAATGTCAGAAACTCAAAACCATTAGACTACGCAACTTTAAATAAAAGTGTAAATTAACAACTCAGATGATTTAGAACAAAGAGATTATATGTGTGGCCCCCCCCCCCTCACACACAGACTAAAAATAAGGACGCACATCAATCTGTGTAGATTTCACGCAAATTCCTTTTTTGTTTAAAGAAGATTTCTCAGCAGTAGGCCTATCATTATCAACAGGATGCAGAAGCTCACATTAGCAATATTAATATGAAAATGGACCGTTGTGTGGCATGACGTGCTCTTGGCACGTCTTACCTCGCACTGTGGCGTATTAATATTTTAGTGAGGTGATGTGTGTTGACACACGGTGTGTTCTGGTTATTGTTGACAAGGCATTGTAACGTAGACTGACAACACGGTGGTGGTGGTGTACGGAAATGGAAATGAGAGACCAAATGGTAAAGCTCTTATTCATCCAACCAGATGGGAAAAAACAAGTGTTGTGATACAAGTGGATTGTGTTGCACAGCACAGGCTCACGACGTGGTGTGTGATGTATTGTGACTACAGTAAACCCTCTCGAGCCGACCACCTCCACAGATCGACCACTCCCCTATACCGATCGCTTTATTTGGGTCCCAAACGATCGCCCATACAATAAATACCATTGTAACAAATGAAAAACTCTATAAACCGACCACGTCCATAAATGAACCATTTAAAGTCGGTCCCATGGTCGGTCGTTTTAGAGAGGTTTTACTGTATATTACTTAGGCTGCAGTATTGCTTGTTTGTTTTGTTTGCTTGTTGGAGTTTTACATCCTAGCAACATCCAAGGTCATATTAATACAGGGGCCGCGTTCAATGTCCCACTGGGAGACCAGGCCGCTGGAATCACCCTACTCAGTCACATTATCCTGACACTTAGCTAACCAGTCATTGCCCTATTCTAGTAATAATGACAAGCGCCAGGATAGGTAGCGATAAGAATACATTTTGTACCTCATTGGTTTGACTCGGCTGGGATTCGAATCCCCGACCTTCCACACCGGAAGCCAACGCTCTTACGGATTCGGCCAGTGCGTCCTGTGCTGTAAGACTGGTGGGTTCCAGATTAAACTAATTGATTGGGGTTTTGCGTCCTAGGAAAATGTGAGTTTGGATTAAAGTTGGATGGTTGGGTGAAATTTTTTTTTCAAAAACAAGACACTTATCAAGATTGTATTCTATATATCCAACTTAGATACTGGTGCATTAGCTAAGGATTTGTGACAGCAAATACAGTATAATCAGTGAATTTATTACCCCATCCCCTTGGATACTTACTTTGCCACAGCCATAAAAGGAAGAACACCATTAATCAATTAGGTCAATCTCGTGGCCTCATTAGCCATCAGTGGAAAATACCAGGATACCAGGCTACATTTGAATTAGGTCATCCTACATCATGTGGTCATCGCGAGACGTCAATATACGTTATAGCTAGAGGACTTTTGGAAAGCTTGTCAAAAGTGTTTTGGGTTCTTCCAGCTAAAATTGCTTCAAAATTAGACATTCTTCATCAAAATTACTCAGGACTATAGATTAGTAGGTTATAACGATATATTTATTTAAAAAATAAACCAAAAGTACAAACGCCATCGGACCATGCAACTTTAAGACAGCCTACGCATGACGATTGTATTAAGCTAAGATTCCTTACACGCGGTATGCGGCATGCGGTATGCGAATGCGAATGCGGCAAAAAATCAAAACGCCTTGAAGTCAATGGGCTACAACCCTTACACGCGGTATGCGAATGCGAATGCGAATGCGAATGCGACAACTCGATCAGTCCCTGTACCGATCGGTGCGGCATGCGGCATTGCGGTATGCGAATAGAAACGTCAGTCGCACTTGCCGCATAGTTTTAGACGAGGGAGAGGCGACTGAGCATTACGGAACGGTCGCACACCAGGGTGCAGAGGGGAAACATATGGTAGTGATAGTGGTGGGGTTACGGGTTCGCATACTGCGTAGAAGGAATCCTCCCATTCGCATACTGCATGCCGCATACCGCATACCGCATACTGCGTGTAAGGAATCTTAGCTTTAGTGCTGCTCCAGTTGGATAACGTGCGATGATAATATGCCGTTACATCATCCTGGGACTGTAGTTACCTCGCAAGGTAGTCACAGCTTGGCATAGCAAAATAGCACAGCTCGGCATAGCATATAAATAAATGCCGTGTGTGTAATTCAGCTTTAAAAAAAGTGTTTATATTATATCATTTTGATAGAATTTTTGCTTCCTAGTGGATTGTAATGATCCTACTTAAATGCAATTATTAATTTAGCAAAGGGATTTTTCTAAATCGGATACACGTCTAGATTGCATGATAATTTCCTATTCATGTGGACTTAAGCAAAATCTGTATTCGTTCGAAATGTGTGAAGATATGCAGAGCTTCAGGGTGGAAGAAAGACAGCTTTATTCGAAAGAGTGTGGGTGATTTTCAGTTTCACAATGGAAGGAAAAATATCCCTATAGACTACATCACCATTCCAGTGGTGCGGTGCATTGTGGGATGCGTGGAAGAAAAACAAACCCGCGAGAAGCACATGGCACATGGTAATACACTGGGGTGCAGCTATGAAATGTGGTAGTTTCAGCTCATCTCAGCTCTTGTTTGGTACATAGAATACCAACTAAAAATATATATATAATAAATTAAGATATTAATCTTTTATCCAGCATTGCATATACATCAATATAATCAGCACATCTTATGCCATGCGCATTAAGATTTGGAGAAATCTGGGCACTCAGACTAGTGTTAGAGACATAGCCAGAGTCAGTTTTACTTATTTTATTCATGTTTTTATTGATATCCTATGGTTAATGACCTATATAGAACTAGAAAATGAGTAGGGTTAATCAGATATTGGTTATATATTTCTCTGAAACAAGTGCCTGTTGACACATTGGCATTTTAATAATATTTAGAACAAGAATTAATAATAGTGATGTGGATATCAGCCTTAAAGTGACTGATTGTTTTGTGTGGATTTGTATGTTTCTTAGCTCAAAATGTTTAACTATGGCCAGTTTTGTCTTAGTTATATTCATCAGATCATTATATTGCATGTGTGCATACATGTTTATGCCAAATTGCTATGTATTTCTATTAATTTTGAATAAAATGGAAGTTTTGCCCCACGCGTATCGGCAAACTCAATGGCTGTACGCCTTTGCTTTGCTGCCAGCGCCATTTTCAGCGCATGCACACTCGGAACGATGATCTTGTCTATTGGAAATGGTGTATGTGGGGGTTTATATCGCAACCATTTTGGTCGGATGGAGGTTGCAGCTACTGAACTAAAAACCTCCTGGTGACCATAATAGTCACCCACAGGTTGGCGACCATTTGACGACAAGGTCGCTGGTGACTGTCGATTCTTTGGTTCAAAGTTGTCACAAAGTGGTGGCAAGCCGTCGTGTGACTGGGGCTTTAGACAAAACAACCAGTCATCACTATGGTTACAGCTACCATCGAACACCCGCAATGCACGTCTGCTGTGCTTTACGTCCAGTGGTTGGTTGTTGGAGTTTTACATCCTGGCAACATCTAAGGTCATATCAAGATGGATACTGACTTGTAACAGTACACAGTCATGGCGACTTTATAGTGCTGCCCCACTGGGAGACCAGGCCACTGACACCATGACCTGATATCCCACTCAGTTACATTATCCTGACACTGAGCTAACCAGTACTTGGCCTATCCTATTAATGCCGAGCACGAGGCTAGGAAGCGACAAGTACCAATTTTATAAGTCATTGGCTTGATTCGACCGGGAACCAAACTCCCGATCTCCCGCACACGAGACCTGCGCTTTACCGATTTGGCCACTAAGCCCGGTACGTCCGGTGGAGAGTAGCTGGAGGTTTGTTTGTTTGTTGTTGTTTTACGTCCTAGTAACATCTAACGTCATATCAGGACAGGTACTGACTTGTGACAGTGCACACTTTATAGTACTGTCCAAACTTGGGAATCAGGCCACCAGCACCATGAGCCGATATCCTACTCAGTCACATTATCCTGACACTGAGCTAACCAATCCTTGCCCTATCCTATTAATGCCGAGTGCCAGGCTAGGCGGAAGAAATTTGTCAGGCTAGGGGGAAGAAAGTCATTGGTTTGACTCGACCGGGACCCAAATTCCCATTCTCCCACATGCGAGGCCTGCGCTCTACCAATTGTATAACTATAAGTCATTGATTTGACTCGACTGGGAGCGAAACTCCCGCTCTCCCGCACGCGAGGCCTGCGCTCTACCGATTCGGCCACCGCGCCCGGTGCATCCGGTGGAGGTGTCCAGTCGGGTGGGCGGTCACCAAAGAGAGGCACTGCCCACGGCTCGATCTATACGGAAATGTTCGAAAGAATCAATGTGTGAGCTGGGCCCCAACGATTCACCGTCGGGGACCAGCGATGTGGCAAGCGATGCGTAAAGAGATTATAGATGAGAGCCCAGAAACACTAGGTGCCAACTTTCTAAAGCAAATCAATAGCTCCGTTTGTGCATGATAACCAAGATTCTGGCGGATTGAACTGTTTTTGAGGAGCACGTAAACAACTCGAGCAGTGCCAGATTTAAACGTGATCCTCATATTGATATTTGTTGACTTGTCTTGTGATGGATGCTTTGTTTTTGTATCGGAAAATTGGAGTGACAATATATGTTCTACTCACTTTTCGGTCATGGATATATGGGAAAAAGATGCTTCCGACCTAGTGGCGAAAGCAGCCCCCCAGAGGTTATTTATATATGTAATAATAGCTGCCCCTTCATAATTATATTTCGCATGTATATATATATGTGTGAAATATAATTTATTATATAAGTATAACAAAAGTGGAGATAGGCTATTATTATTTATTAACTTGTTTATTACTGCTATCTATTTTTGTTTTTGTTTTTTTGGTACATTAGTTGTTTAAGCAGGGGAAATTTCAATCGTGGACGATTGGTCTTCCTCAATCAACTGCTCCTTGCCCTATCCTAGTAATGCCGAGCGCCTGGCTAGGAAGCGACAAGTATAAAAAGATTTAAGTCATTGGTTTGACTCGACCAGGGTTTGAACCCACGACTCCACGATTTGCCAACACGGGAGACGGACGCTCTAACTCATTCAGCCATCCCATCCATGTGCTATTCATTTGCTGCGGGGCAGCCATTATTGTGGCGCATAACCACCGTTTACTTCACACGCCACTCAGCGCGCCATAATGCCACTTGAGAATTAACAAAATTAGGATATTTTCCAAGCCAGGGCCTCGGTGAATAAAAGAGGCTCCCGCCACTTCTCGTCGTGTGTCTTCATTTGATTTAAGTTGCATAGTCCGATGGTTTTGAGTTTCTGTCATTTTCTGCGATAAATATATTATGTTGTTCATTATAATCTACCGTACTTTAGTTTCAAGTCACTTTTATTTTAAATCGCTAACTTTTGAGATATTTGAAATGAAAACATGCTAAATTAATTTAGGCAAGCTTGCCTAAACTCTAACGCCTTAGGCTTCTGCAGTAACATGTTCTATTAATTGACTCAGTATTATCCCCTTATGTGTGACAACAAATGTTTAATAAGTGCACCAGCATCTAAGTTAGATATGTAGAATCAAATGTAGATAATTGTTTTGGTTTTTAAAATTGTATGTTTTCATCGGACTATGCAGCTTTAAGCGCAGCCATATATATATCCTTTACTGCTGACCTGGTGTAAACTCATCACTGTGTCTGCAGCTTACAGCTTTAAAAGAATTGTCATACTAGAGTTATTTCAAAGTAGTCCCAGAGTAATTTTGTACCTGCATTGCGTGTTTATTAAATCGATATGCTAATATTATTTGTTTGTTGTTTTACGTCCTAGCAACATCTAAGGTCATATCATGACCGATACCGACTTGTGGCAGGACGCACTCATACTCATAGCAACTTTATAGTGCTGCCCCACTGGGACAGCAGGGCACCAGCACCATGACCTGATATCCCACCCAGTCACATTATCCTGAGACTGAGCCAACCAGTCCTTGCCCTATCCTAATAATGCCGAGCGCCGGGCTAGGAAGCAACAAATCATTGGTTTGACTAGACCAGGATTCGAACCCACAAACTCATGGGTTTGGATCTCTCGATCTCCCAAAACAGGAGAAGGACGCTCTACTCATTCGGCCACCCCGTCTGGTTATATGCAAATAAGGGTAATGCAATTTACAAAACACCTGTTCAGATAATCGCCACTTGTCAGAAATAATAATTATGGGAACGATTTAGACATGAAAGTACTCCATCCCAATATTTAACACTGCGATAACTTGTCTCAACCACAACAATTAAGCCTAGATTTGACCACCGATGTGCAAGTTGGATAGTGGTGCATATATAAAGTCTTTATTAATTAATGCACAAAATGAATAACAAGTCAATTTAAAGCTGCATAGTCTGATGAAATATCACATTTTCAATATACAATACTAAATACAAATATTCTTATATAGTAATATACTTATTGCTGATTCTAGCAATAAGAAACATTACTAATTACAGTGAATATGATTAATTCTGCCATTTTAAAGCTGCATAGTCCGATGAAATATCAAATTTTCAAAACCAAACCAATTATCTAGATTTGATTTTACATATCTAACTTAGACACTGATGCACTTATTAAGCATTTGGTTCTGCATAGAAGGCAATACTGAGTCAATTTAGCAGAACCTGTTAATGCAGAAATCTATGGTGTCAGAGTTTTGGCAAGCTTGCCAAAACTAATTTTCAATGTTTGCACTCAAAATATCTAAAAGGTTTACCATTTAAAATAAAAGTAACTTTGAACTAATGTAAAGTAGATACTAGTGATCGATCTAATATATTTATCTCAGAAAAAATACAGAAATTCAAAAAACCATCGGACTATGCAACTTTAATATAACCTGTCACAGCTGAAGCCTTATGATGTCATGTATTTCAGTGTGCACAGCAATATTAATTTGACATGCTTTCACTTCAAATATCTCCCCAAAGTTAACCCTTAGATACTTAAAACAAAAGTAATATAGACATCAGGGATGAAAGTGGCATCCAACAATAACTGCGGAAATCTTGGCGCCAACGGCGAATTTCCGCGAAAACGCGGATTTTCCTCCATAGGATTAGCACTGTCGGGAAAACGCGGAAAAAATGCAAATCAGATTTCAACTCTCATTGCTAGTTGTTGAGATTATATTATCGCCCATACCTAGCTTTCTTGTTTTATGTTCTAGCAACATCTCAGGTCATATAATAAAGAGATTCAGACTAATCAATTAGTCATATATATAATAATAATATACTGACATTAAATCAGTGAATAGCAACAATGGGTGAAATCTTGCATCCCTGATAGATTAATACGTGATGTATAATGCATTATATGAGTATAAATGCAAAGGGAACATATACTGTATATATCTATTCCTCCTTGGCCCGCCCCCCTCCACACCTCCCATATGTCGGGTTAATTGTTGGGCAGGGCCCCCCTCGCACCACACACACTGGAGGAATTATATATATAATTAGTCCAAATAATCAGAGGATGAAATTGATGTAATAACTAAAATTTGTTTAACGGCTCCTCCAGAGCCCATTGATTTTTATCATCAGTATTGGACATCAAACATATTTGGAGGAAACCTGCTGCCGCCACATAGGCTAATCTTTCCGATAAGCAGCAAGGGGTCTTTTATATGCAGTTTCCCAGACAGGACAGCACATAGCACAGCCTTTAATGAACCAGTTGTGAACCACTGGTTGGAACGGAAAATAGCCCAAACTGCAAATATGTCCGTGGAGCGGGATCGATCAGATGACCCATACCTTCATAGGTGGACACTACTGCCTGAGCTACGTCCTGTTCCAGTTGATAGAGAAAGAGCTTATGGGTAAATTGTAAGCGGTATCAATGCGTCAAGATCAAATCTAAGTATCGATGATATGCTAAGCACATGTGAAATGCAAGCTAAGGGACAACGTGCACGGAAAACCAAACTTATCCCGCTCCCCAAAACAAAATTAATGTTACATATTCATATGGCCAGAAGACCAGTGCCTCGCCGCTGCAAAAATACCTTTATTCGCTGAATAAAATGATCATTTAGCCCCCCCCCCCCCCCTCGCCCGGAAGTACACCCATCCCCACGAGAAAAAGACCACAAACTCATATTGACTGACACGCGAGTCTTTTATTCCGTAGTATATGATAGTGTACATTCTCTGCTGCCTGTAGCCAGATTATTCGACGCTCGCTATTATGTATCTCCATCCCAAAAATATAATACACTTTGTACCCTATTCGCTTGACATCTAATTGTTTTGTATTGATTTTCTTCCTCTTTTTTCTTCTTTCTCTTACGTGTTTGAAACTAAATGTGACAAAGTTTTTTAATTTAAAAAAAAAAAGAAAAAGAGAAGGACATCTAAGACCTTACTATTGCTAAATGTGGGCTACTATATCATACAAAATAACTCTTGGTTTCTGATGGAATAAAGTTGTAAGTAAAACGGGCAAGAAATGCATAACGGTATACAATGCCATACTCGGCGGGTAGATATAACATTTGTGGTCGCCTGAGTAGCTCTGGCATTACATATCACTAGTGTTCTGACCATTATTATGCTGGTTATTGGTTATGTATCGTATTATGCTAATGTAAAAATGTTACAGGACCTCAGTTGGATTATCACCAGACGTTGTTAGTGCTGACAGAGTGACCGTATCATCGGCTCACCGTGTGACAGTGTGACAGTGTGACAGCGCGGCGCGGGACGCCGGCTACCGTCAACTTTGGCAGTTACGCAATCGCATTTTCGTTGTTGTCGGAGGCCTGCCGTTACACCGGACTTCAACAAGGGTGAAATAATTACGTTAAAGCTGCATAATCCGATGAAGTATGACATTTTCAAAACCAAAACAAGTTATCTAGATTTGATTCTACATATCTAACTTAGATACAAGGGGCGTAGCTAGGCGTACGCGCGTACACCAAAACGTCCACATCGTTTTGTCAAAAAAAAATTATATTAAAAAATAATAAAGAGAGAGAGAGAGAGAGAGAGAGAGGAGAGAGAGAGAGAAGAGAGAGAGAGAGAGAGAGAGGGGGGGGGGGGGGATGCATGTAGTGGCCAATTTAATAGAATCTGTTACTGCAGAAGGCCATGAAGTTTTGGCATGCTTGCCAAAATTAATTTTTGCATATTGTCACATATAGGGAATACTGAGTCAATTGAATAGAACCTGTTACTGCATAAGCCTATGGGGGGTCAGAGTTTTGGGATGCTTGCCAAAATTAATTTTACATGGTTACACTTCAAAATATATCAAAAGTTAGAAATTTAAAATAAACGTTACTTCAGATTAAAGTAAGGTAGATTCTAGCAATCAATTTAATATATTTATCTCAGAATAATTACAGATGTATCTCAGAATAATTACAGAAACTCAAAACCATCGGACTATGCAACTTTAAGCGCATCACTAGTTTCAAAATAACACAAAGGAAGATATAATCACGAATAAATTTGGGGTGGGTGGGAAATGATTCAGTTTTCATTAGAACAGTGCGTGTTACACACACGATACATGTAAGTGTGTGGGTGTGTGTGTGTATATATGAGCCTGTCTCAAAAGGTGATAACTCTTCTTCTTTTCTTTTGTCCATTGTAACGATTGACACAAAACAGCACAGAAACGGTTACACTGCAAACACAAGGACAAATCAGTTTATCCTGAGAAAATGCATAAGCAGATAGTGTGTTGATCGTTACAATGGACAAAGTTTTGTCCCATATTGCTTAGCACCTTTTGAGACAGTCCTGTAGCATACACACAGATCGAGATACACAAGCAAATTATTTTTTTAAATATTAAACCAGAAAAGACCACCGTTGTACAAACAAAATGACGTCATCAAATAATAAAACGACACAATGACCGAACCAAAAAAAAAAAGAAGCTATATGACCACAAGCTGTGTGTTGGCTCAGCAATGGACGGTGATTCAACACAATGGCGGCATTAAACGCACACAATTAACAGAATACCGGTGTGTAGACGATTAATAATATTATGCATTTTACACCAAACCAGGCCCCACTGAGGTCCCGTGTACTAACGAACCGACGAGTCTTCTATAATTCGCCACAATTTTGCAAGGATTAATTCGTCGTCTATACAATGGTAGTATATGGTATTACTATTATGCAGTGTGTAAGGTTACTAACAGGATATCACCCCCACCCATCCTCACCCTCACCCACTCCTCCCGCCCCACCCCTTATTTAACCACCATAAGGGGGTAGTTTTGCTTACCTGGGCCTTGTTCACTGAGGCGCCTCTGAGGCGGCTCTGAGAAATTCTGAATACCATGCGACTCTGAATGGCGTATTAGCATTTGTGTTCCTCCAAAATGGTGGCCTCTATAGCATGCACTTCCTGCAATTGACAGAGCAGTTCTGATTGGCTGATACCCATGGCCATCTTGGAGGTGTTTTCACCTCCTACTCAAAAAGTGTGACGTCTCGGAGATGACAGTGAGGCACACGTCGAATGCAAATTGGCAAAAAAAAGACATCACGGAGCCGTATCAGAGTCGACTCCGAGGCGTACCTTGAACGCGGCCCTGGGGCACGTTCAGGGTCCGTCTTGGAGGCACCTTTTGGTCTATTTGCGTTCAGGGTGCCTCTCGCCGACGTCTCGGCGACGCCTCCCTTTTCAGACTGGAGATGAAAAGCGCCTCGAAAATGGCCACTGTTATTCAGTGGTTTCATCCAATCAGAGCGCAGCTTTTCCATTGCAAATGGCCACCGCCTATGGAGGCCGCCATTTTCGAGGCGGCCAACAGCAAAATCCGTTCAGACTAGCGTGACATCAAGCCCGTCGCCAAGGCGCCTCCGAGACGGACCCTGAACGCGGCCCTGGTCTTGGATGTCAAGTCAATCACACACCACCTACCAACCACAGCCAGTTAGCTGCAAACCTGAAACCCTTCTACTTTACCTTGCTTGAACAGCGCCACCACGTGGGCACCACGTGAAAGACTGATACACAAAGGGGAGGGCGTACTCCCCACTCCCCCCACACCCCCACCGCCTTGCATGGGGCGCGTTGTCTTCAACAATCCCAGCTCTGCTGCTACAACACCAGCACATGCATCATATATACATAACATAGAAAAGAAATGCACTCGTTGAGTTAGGTGTGGCTTTTTCTTACTTTTTTTCGTTTTCGTTTTCGTTTTCTGCGTAGTGCATGTGATTTAAAAAACACACTAAACTGGCTGTGGAAGAGTGAATACACATACGACTCTTGCCCCCCGCCCCCACTTGTCAGCCGCCATTACGTATTTAGCCCGCGATCCTGCGTATGTCCTGTTGTCGTACACCACCATCGCCTTCAGGACCTACCTAACCATCCTGATATTACCTTAGATGCTGCCAGGACGTAAAACTCCCAACAACCAACCGACCTACCTAACCCCGGTGTGCAGCACAAACGCACGCTTGTCCATCCATCCAGTACCCACAAACCGGATGTGGTTAACAAACCGGAAGTGATACCACATACGTCGGAGAGTACCGGAAGTATCGCAACGCCCGCTTTATTATATATATGTGTATATATATACATACATGTATATATAATTTATCATATATGTATATATATATGTACTATATAATTGATTATATATGTATATATATATATATGTACTATATAATTGATTAATATATATATATATATATATATATATATATATATATATATATATATATATATATACACACTTTGCGTTTGCGCACTTGCACATTTTCTGAGTTCCAGGCTCCAAATGTCGTCCAACATTATTTCTGTCTATATATGGTCATATAATAATTATGTCTTGTTCCATTTTAAGGACTTTGACGGACATTTCTTTATTCACCCCCCCCCCCCTCTCACACAATGAATTTACACAGCTTATCGACAACTCTTTACAACCCTTTGCCGAGCACCTCAACAGATGTTTGTTATAACCATATCACCATGGCAACACGTGTCATAAGCTGCTGCTGTCTCAGACAACTGACACATTGTGAGACAGTGTTATTTCTAACCGAACTCGAATCGTTAAAAAAATAGACATACACTTACCCTGATGTCTGGTGTTAAATACAGGCTTTAAGACAGATATATGATTACATTGAATATTAAAAATACAAACTATGAGCATTTTCACATGCAAATCAGTGACTATAATTCACTCGTCGCATTTTTTTCCCAATTAAAATGAAATTTACCCCCCCCCCCCCATCCAAATATAAATGCAATTAAATCCACTGTATATACACACACGCTTGTCAACGGCTAGGCATAGTAACGCACTTATATAGTTCACAATGACATGTAAATGAATAGCGCATGCGTGGTCACCCACTTCGCCAGTCAGTCAGTCTGTTCTTTGCGTCGCCGATGTCACAGATTTTGAGGTATGTATTTTTGTGGGTTCACATGTTTTATTTTTAAAATCCCCATTCACACTTACTTGCCACAGCTCATAGCAAAATGGGTACACGTCGATGTTGGTGTAGCGGATAGCCAGGCACCAACACCACCATAGCAACAGAGATGCGCCCACCGCCCCCTCCTCTCCAATAAGGATCGACATTACTTCTGGCACGGTAAGAGAGCATGTACAACCGATTAGTAACACATATGAAGATTATGTGGAATATAATTCATCTCTAAGGAAGTAAACCAGAAAGATTAGTTGATAAAAATGCTACTTTGTTTCAACTCTTGTTTTTTTATTCTTTTTTCGGTTTACTTAAAATTGTGCTAGGCACGGACGCTCTTGCCACATTTCGCATATTTTCCTTCGTGCGTCGCTGCGGTTGCGTCGACAAACAAACAATGCCAGGAGTAAGGGCAATCTGTATTAGTGAGAAGTGTGGGGGTGGGGGCTGACACAAGGGTGTGTGGTGTGTGCATACATTTTGTACATGGTATAGTCAATATAAATCCAACAGTATTTGTAGATGTCCTCACAAGTTATCTGCTGTGGAATATTCACAGAAGCGACTAACCAGGAAGGGTTCGTCTGAACACACCTCACAACCCGCAAAGTATCATTTCAACCATCTTTTATTGGGTTTGTTTGTATGTATATATTTTTAAAAGTCATTCAATGCAAGCAAAGTATTAAATAAGTCTCCAAGCAAAACCAATGCCCAGTCACAGATGACATAAACCCAGTGTTGTCAGAATACAAAAATAATACGTCGTCTATGTTGTACTATACCAAAATGGAATTATTAAAAAAAATCAAATAGAATTATATACCTGTAAGTAAACATAAAAAAGAGATCGACATTTTTATGAAAATAAGACACATAAAACCTTAAATGAATTATAGATAGAAGCAATGATACTGGTTCTATCGTTAGAGTGCAACGTGTGCCGAAGCATGTTAAAGTATAGCAGTTGTATAAAAATGGAAAACCAAGATATATATATATTTTATATATCACAAAAAAAAAACATAACTCAGGTACCAAGGCAGGCAATGGGAAAAATCGCACCCAAATCACTCACATGGATCGTCATGGATAGCAGGCGCTCCACTCAGTCGAACAGAGACAAAGCCCAAAGTCAAAACAAGATTTTAATGAGAAACAACTTGATTTTGTCAATAAAAAGGGTATCTATTACGTATCTAAAAATACAGAAATTGTGGTTTCCAGCGTGGAAATATGTCATTGTTCCTCCCCCATCCCATGCCCATGTCTAAAAAAAGTAGCGACAATTAAACCACAACTTCATAACAAGTAAGGTTCTATTTTCAAATGATTTTTCATATCGCTTTAAATGTTCTAAAAGTATGAACTTTTTTTTTTAAACCATTAACCCCCCCCCCCCTCCCCACACCCCCCGGAAATAAATGAAACCATTTTGCAATACTATATGAATGAAGTATCACGTACTCTTTTGTCTCATCTTTGTGATATTGATAAATGCACCAATTATAGCCAGCAGCAACAACTTACTGCATACTCTGTCAGAGGGTCGTTTCTTTACTACTGCTGCAGAGTCTTTATGAGTTGGATGAAATGGAAAAGTGTCTGTGTAGGGGGGGGGGGGGGGAGTTGAGAGGGACGGGTGTTTTCTACCATAGCCTGCCTTGGGCCTGATCGCAGTGTAGTGGGTTAGATGTATGCAGGTAACCTTGGCAACAGACACTACAACATGGTTATCTCTACAGTATATGCACGACATGACGCAATAGGCAACTGGTCGGCCTGAGTAGGAAGGTTAACATTATGCAATAGTACACAGGAGCAGAGTAGTACATGTGTACCAATACCCCGGGTCTTACTTATATATAAAGGAAACACAAAATGGTGAGAACACTGGCTGGCAAGTTTTACCCGGGCAACGCACTTTGAGCGAGTTCCCTTTATATGACTGTATAATTATATGTATAAATGTACATAGTACGTAGGTATAGATATATATATATATATATATATTACTGTCCGTCGCACGAGTTGTGTCACTAGTAGGTCACACTATGGGTGACCTTTGAGTACTCTCTCCACTCTAGTATTGATAACAGTATAATTCATATTATATTATTATGCATCTGGCTAGCAAGTCAAGAAGTGGAATTCCAACAAGAAAAACCTTACTCTTTTGTTGTTGTATATGATAATATACAATACAGCTAGACTTGTCTAAAATCTCAGTAAGAACAGTAATGGGTAACATGGGACTACCACTTCTTTGTTGTAAACGTTGCTGATGAATGTAGTCGTATTTCAAAGAGTCAAAAAATGCTAATCTAATTCCTCTCTATATAATAGACAACTGGCATGCTTTGCAAGGTGAAAACGCGCATCCTTCGAAGAAATATCATAGTAGTTGACTTGGCAGTTGTGGTAACAAATTTCTTTTCTTTTCCTACGTAGATTATTGGTATTATTACTATTATGATGAATAATAATTGTCACGAGAATTTACTTGAGAAAGTTGAAAAGCAACCAAACCTACTTGTAATGACAAAGAACGTGGGCTTCACTATGCAGCATATACAACCTGTCCACCTCGTTGTCATGGAGACGAGCAATTACTCCGAACATACTACACACGTCAAAAACCAAAAAGTTACCAAAAATACTTTTGTTAAATCATGAGTATGCACACAAAAAGGAGGACCACATATTAGATGGAATAGTTCATGTCCAGTATCCACAGATTTACAACACGCATTGAGGTAATCTGGGTTGGTTGTTGGCAGCTGCTTATTAACATTGATATTCTTATTATTATTATGAAGTCAATAAATTACATTGATATCTATATGTAAAACACCCATCCACGCCTCACACCTGCACACACAGGATAACACTCACCCAACCAAGTCTTTGCGGAAGGAAGATTGTTCGCCGAGAGAGGTCCCAGTGAATAGTTCAAAATGGCGCCGTTGCGTGACTCACAAAACAAAAACACCACTGGTTCCCGGCGTGTAATTGTTGCGTGACTCACAAAAATCAACAACACCTTCTGGTTCCCGGCGTGTAATTGTATATGTACAGCAGTGACATGATAAATGCAGACGGGGAGATACGGGGGGTTTCGCTTGTACCCAACAGTCAGTCGGGAGGGTAATGCCTGGTACACACCTACTGTATAGGATTCGCACACTAAAACTCGCGACTCGACCCGACCCGCTTAAAACTGAAAACGGGCCGATTCATTTTTCGAATCGCGAATCGCAATCGTAATCGCCCAGTTTTAGCCCTAAAACTGAGGTTTTATGCGCGAATCGCAATCGCTAGGTGTGCGCGGGGAGCGCAGACCTAGCGATTTTTGTGTGCAAAACGGGCAGTTTTAGATCGTATACAGTAGGTGGGTGCGCACAAATGGTAGGTGTTTACTAGGCATTACACTTCTTACAGGTAAGTAGCATCAAAGCGACAGGTTCTGGACACTCAAACCACTTGTGCATCAAATAGAATGGCAAGGACTTTGTGCTACTGATATCAACTCAGACATTCAGTAGTAAACACTAAAAACAATTACTTTGTTTAAAGTTGGACACTTACTTACTTACTTACTTACTATCTATATACCCCACGGGTGGGGTCAGGGGTCAGGGTTGAGGGGTTCGGAGGGGTGGGGTGATTCGGAGAGATGACCATTAACCTCGGAGATACGGACCGGACTAGTGAGACTCTGCATGCAAAGACCATCCAACAACTGTGTATATAGATGCGTAACGTTGTATATAGATATATATAGAACGTTATATATATATATAGAGAGAGAGATATGTAACGGTAGAAATAATAAGGACGACAAAGGAGAAACACTCAACTTCGTGCAATACCACTGAAACAGGGTTAGCTGACGTACGCACACAAATGGAACGCATCAAGCCACGAGCACTAGACTTGAAATGAATTAGCAGAATTGGCATAAAATGGATTTTTTCTTCTTCAAAATAAAAACTAAATGTAACAAGGGACAGTCAACTGACGTCACAATCTCCCTCGTGAAGACATTGCAATTGGAGGGGTTGTACATAGATAGCAAAAACATCGTTATAATCACACGGGTGGCAGTGCTTGCGTCTTTAGATTTGCGTTGTTTTTTTTCTCTTTTCTAATTGCGCTTTTTTTGTTACTTTAAAAAACCAACAGAATACTGAACACAGGTGACAGGAACACAAATACAGAATCAGTCAAGAGCTGCAGTAGTTGTTAAAAAAAACTAATCGGGTTAATCTGCACAGCTATGCCTAGTTAGTCACTATACAAACTAAGTACTCATATTATGCTTCATCAATCACACAACTATATATATATATTATGTATATCATATATATAAAGCTTCAGCACTGCGTATGTCTATCACTATCAATAGTATGCGTAAACTACGAACCGACCACCTGAACATGAGAGAAAAAAAACAAAAAAAACAAGTATTAAGTCTTTCTGTACAAAGCAGTTTGTGTTGCGCCATGCGGGACTATCGGGTATAAAAGAAGTTTGTTTGTTGTTGTTTTACGTCCTAACAACATCTAAGGTCATATCAGGACGGGGTAGTTATGATCGCGAGTTAACGACGAGACTCACGTAACTGATGCCAGAAGCACAATGCCCACAATGCTAAAACACTAACAGTCGTTGCCCGACCGCCCGACCGCCAGGGGGAGGCGCCCTGAGCTACTCAGTGTGTGTGTGTGTGTGTGTGTGTGGGTGTGATTCGGTCTCAGGGTGGGCATATTTGCACCTGTCGAGGACCAACCCTAGAGGAGCAGGAGGTGCAGAAGGATCGACCGAGGTGTACCTGTGAAGCGGTGGGGTGGGGGGGGGGAGTGTGTGGGAGGGGGATGTGTCTGTGTGCGTGTGTGGTGGGGGTGGGGGGTAGCTAGAAGATGGGGGTGGAGCTATATAAAAAAACACCCAGCATTGAACCTGGCCCAGTCCAGGAACGCCTAATATTAAATAAATGAGTCGATAAAGATTCTGACAAAATTTAGACTCGGTGTCAAATGGCGACCAGGAAAAACATGGTGTGTGTATATGTATATATATATTCACTTGTAGTTTCGGGGACGCCATTCAGTTAATAAGTCAATATTCTGGCGGAAATTATCAACGAATCTAGTAGTAAAACTCGCACTCGGTGGTGCAACCCTTGCCTCTACCCCCCCCCCCCCGCACTCCGAGATCAAAGTTAATCTCCACCCTCTTCACCAACCACCTATAACCGATTAATGTAACCCCTTAACGCTACGCAAACAACCCCCCCTCCCCCCCCCCCCCCCACACACACACACACATCACATCACACACAAACTGCGCGCGCATTGCCAGCATGTGCAGAGGTCATGAGCACACCAGGCAAGCATGCACTCGTATCCTTGCGTCTGCGCACACGTGCACCTTTTATAACCTTCCCCTCATAACCCACACCCTCCTCCACCACCGTGCATCTTCTCCTCCATCATCTCCGCCATTTTCGCCTCCCACCCCACTGGTTGAGGGGCGTGATCACTGTCTTGATCCGAGGCATGAGCCCCAGGATGTGGGGACGGCGGAGCCGTAGCCGGTGGAGACGAATCGTAATCCGTCGGGGGGACACCCACCGCTGCAGCGGGCGGCTTATTCCGGCGAGTGGCCATCGGGAACTGTAACGAAACAAGCGTTACTAACCCGGAATCATCTCAACTACACAAGTGTAAGCCAGTAAACTGGGTTGAGGAACATGGTACAGAGAACGTGTGTTGCAACGTGTCAGTACAGGCGTGAAGCTAAATTTGCCGTAGGTGTGTGGTAACGAAACCAACCAAACGGAGGGCATCGATCGTGAGATCGGCCCCTCTCTCTGTTCCGTACACTTCTCCCACCTGTGGCTACAGCGCCAACAAGTTGGAGAAAATATTACGAAACTCGGAGGTTCGCCTTAAACCGGTCAGGGGTGTTTATAAAAAACACCCAGAAGCATCCCCAACATCATCCTCTATTAGGATCCGGGAGACTTTTCTTAGGAAATGAGCAACTCGGGTTGCCATTTCTCCCTGTCTGAAAAACAGGTGTCGATAGAACTCAGTATCGGTTTCGTTTGTGCCAGCGGCACGCAATGTTCTATCCGTAAGTTAAAAAACGTACAAAGTCCAAACAGGACTGAAGAAAGTTCTGAACTTTCATAAAAAGATGCTATAGAGCATGATAAACAAAGTTATCGAAGAAAACAGTACTTACTTTTGGATAAAAGCAGTAGTAGTAGATAAATCCTGTGGAGCAACTCACAAACGTCCTCCCGTTGTGAGTTACTTATGCTAATTGCTGGACCCGGATGTGCTTCCTTCTCCCTAGCCTACGGCTAGCCAGAGGCGGCATACCGAGGTAAAATATATTATATATATATACCCTGTTGTACTGCACATGTGTGGGGCCTTACAGCATGTTGCCGATATGTGTTATTGTATTAACAATCTAGTTGTGTAATGAACGTGAGCTGACCCCGCAGGATTGCTTAGTGCATCGTATCACAAAGCCAAAAGGCCAGGTAGTGCATGAGCTGGGCGGTTGGAGGGCGGGTGGGTGGCTTGTGTGTGTGGGGGGGGGGGGGTGCGTGGTGGAGGTAGAGGTGGAGGAGGAGGATGGAGAGGAGGATGGAGAGGAGGAAGGGAGAGGGGGAAAGGAAAGGGAGGAACTGGGGGGGGGGGGAGATGGGAGGAGGTGGTGGGGGGGGGTTAGGATAGGGAGCAGGAGGATTGAAGGAGGATGATGAGGGAGGACACCGGGTGGGGGAGGAGAAGGGGGGGATGAGAGGGGGGAGGGGGAGGGAGAGGAGGGGAGGCAGTGGAGGTGATGGAAAGGGAGGAGAGAGAGGAGAGGGAGGAGAGAGAGGAGAGAGGAGAGAGAGGGAGGAGAGGGAGGAGAGGGAGGAGAGTGTGGAAAGGAGGAGTAGGTGCAGTTGTTGGAAAGGGAGAAGGAGGAGAGGGAGGAGAGAGTGGAGAGGGTGGAGAGGAGGGGGGGGGGGGAGAAGCAGGGAGAGGAGAGGGGAGGAGGAGGACAGGATGACGGGCGGGTTGAGCAGTGGGCAACTGCGCGCATTAAGAGGCCTTTTATGTGGGAGGGGTGAGGTGGAGAGGGGTGAGGTGGGGAAGGGTGGGGGAGGCAGGTAGGTGCAAGAGAGGGGCGGCACCCTCCACGGTGTAGCATGGCATTACATTGATCAACAGCCACACCCATTCGTCATAAGATATTGATAGCTGGAGGGGAGTGGGTGCGAATGTATGTGTGTGGGTGAGTGTGTGGGTGTGGAGGAGGAGGGGGGAGTAGAGAATGCCCCGCCTCACTTATACCGCGTACAATACAACCACACAAAGCACCACATGCACCCGAGTGCCGCACATCGATCTATCCACTAGCGGAGTAGGCGAGCAACTCACTCCACACCACCTATCACCTGTGTTTCCATGACAACAAACACACACGCGTGCGCGCAGACATATATATATATATATGTGTGTCTGTATTGATGTCCAACTTGAAAGCCGTAGGTGACATTACATGTGCGTGTGTGCACACAAAAAAGTACACAACACAACACCAAGTTCCATACTACAAGCAACCCTCCCCCCTCCCCCTCCTCCCACTCCGCACTGAGCTGCTCGGGGTCGCCGGGTCTGTCCCCCACCCTCCCGCCTCCCCTCTCCCCCCTCACCTCAGCCCGGGTGAGCTGCTCCCAAACAGGCGCCTCTCGTGCAAACTGTTTGAGCATCCTTCCGTCTGTCTCTGTGCCTTTACTATTGGGCCGTGGTGCACGAGCAGCAAGCGGCAAAGCTCACATTCCCGGCTCGCCCTCCTGCCACCCCCCCCCCCCCCCCACCAGTATTCCCCGTCAGGGGGCGCGTCATTAAAAGCACGACGCTGTCATAGAAACCCCCGCAATCCCCCCCCCCCCCCCCCTCCCCCCTCTACCACACACTAAACTGTGAACACCCACCCCACACCACTCCACACCACACACAGCAAGTACTGTTTCCACTGAAAGCAGAGAATCGACACGTGGTTGGTCGGTTGGTCCATACGCCCAAAGACTTCCGAGGCGGAAATTGAAACTTGAACTATATTACAAGTAATTATGTTCTTGTCAGTACAAGACCCGATTCAGACAAGTGAGTTTAATCAACTTTTCCCATCGTAAACTTTTTATCTATTTTTTTGCCCAAAAGAAAACCAAAACAAATGATATGAAATTTTTATATTACAGTAGTGTCGTAGGGGGGTGGGTGATGAAAATGGAAAATATTGTGATCAGAACAGGCATTGAATCCACAGTTCTTGCTATTCTGGGGCTAGCGTGCTAACCATTACACCATCTAGGCTCCCTGATGCAATCCCCCTTTCCACGCCAACCTGTCTGTATGTCTCCTTGCATAAGCGATTAGTGTAGACCACTGCAGTAGTTTATACTTTTTTCATATATGAATTTAGATACATTAAAGAGAGTTGGTTCAGTAGCCAAGTATATGGACAGAACTCTTTTAAGCACCATCTTTCTTATAAAATAAAACTGTTTAAAAAAGAGGGAAAAAAATAACCTGTCTGATCGGGCAACACTGTTCTTTGTTCGTAGACCTGGCGCCTTCCTGTTAGCTATGGGCATCTCCGGGCAAAAACAAAAACAAAATCAAAACAAGAACTAACTGCGGTCCCCTAAAGAAGGTGGCCTCCGCTACCTCCCTAAGAAAAGCTCACCTAACCTCAACTACACCGCTCGAGCCGCGTTTGCTGATTTTCTATGTCGATGCTGTGTCTATCCTTATGTATAGGCAACACGGCGGACATGGGGGAAATGCGTCATTTTGATTCTGAATTGAGTAGTTATTTCTTTGGTACTTGATCAGATTGATGATATGCTCGTTTTGTTTTTGTATCCCCTCCCACCATCGTGTTTCTTTGATTATAACAATGAGATAAATTGCGTGATTGTGAGAAAATCGAGCATTTTCTATTTTCTCGTTTAAATCATAAATCAGCCCCGCCCTTTTTCTTTAAAAAAATAAAATATAAAAAAAGATTAGTTAAAAAAAAGGTAGTTTCACGGTATGTTCTTTTTGGTTAATTACTTAGTTCTTACAACAACCATACCAAATTATATATAGCATTTTGATCTTTAGAGTTGTGTGTAGCGAGGTTTCTAATCACAAAGAGTAGATACGGATAGCAAAACCAGCAGAACAAAAAACAACAACTAAACATTAAAAGAATATTTAAAAAAAAAATTAAATCTACGACAACAAGTATGTAAGCACCACAATACCGTTGTGGACACAATACTAATACTTCACGCTTAAAGCAAAAACCGGGGGGAAAAAAAGGACAAAATCATCGGTCTTGTCCACTTAAAGCGTGGATTTCGGGGCAACAAGTATTAAAACACAACAGATAGTGTACTTTAAGTATGGAACATGAACATGTAAACATGGGCCTGGTAAAGTAAGCAACAGCCTGGTGGAGTGGCGGGCAGCCCACAGCACCCGCCCGCCACTCTGTACGTGTAAGCATCGTGGGGCAACTCACGAATATAGCAGTTGATTCAACTAGCAAGTGGTAGAAGTGGGCACTGACGACAGACATGAAGCAAGTGTCATATGCACATATAGCATTTGTACTAGATCACAGAGAGTTCTAGAAAAGAACCATCAGGGTGTTGTTGTTGGTGATGTTGTTGTTTTGTTGTTGTTGTTGTTTGTGTTGTTTTTGTTTTGGGTGGTGTTTTGTTGTTGTTTTTGTTGTTGGTGTTTTGTTGCTCGGTGTTTTGTTGTTGGCATTTTGTCGTTGTTTTTGTCGTTGTTGGTTTACCATTGTTTTCGTTGTTGGTGTTTTCGTTGTTGGTGTTTTTGTCGTTGTTTTGTCATTGTTTTGGTTGTGGGTTTTGTGGTGCGGGTTTTGTTGTTTTGTTGTGTTTTTGTCATTGTTGTTTTGTCATTGTTTTGGTTGTGGGTTTTGTGGTGTGGTTTTTGTTGTTTTGTTGTGTTTTTGTCTTTGTTGTTTTGTCATTGTTTTGGTTGTGGGTTTTGTGGTGTGGTTTTTGTTGTTGTTTTGTGGTGTTTTTGTCGTTGTTTTGTAATTGTTTTGGTTGTGGGTTTTGTGGTGTGGTTTTTGTGGGGGGTTTGTTTGTTTAAAATATGCAAATCATACACTCTTTTGAGTTAATTCATGCTCAACATTAGCAGAAGTGAAACAGGAAACAATAAAGATGTTTTTTGAGAGCAAACGAAATTGATAGCATCGGGAGTTGTAAGTAATAAGAAACAGTAGGAAGCCCTTGCGTTATGGATATATAATAACTATACAGTGAGCTTCCAAGTCATGGTTAATTAAGAGTCAACTTTTGTCTAAAGATAATATAGCGAACCATATATAATAAACAACGATAAAACATTCAAAAAAACAATGCATGTCATGGTACCATCAGTCCAACTCGGGATTTCACAAATTACAATAAAAAGGTGGAAAAATTACAAAGAGCAAGCAATCATATAAAAAAAAACACGAAAATAAAACATAATATATCAATTAATTAAACACCCAGGAGCCATCTGCACACTTAGTTCAAGTGGGTAATGTTGTCATATAGCAACGATGAAGGTTGACAAATTACATGGAACCTGTGAAACATAAGAAAAGATGCTGAACCGCGGGTTTGCAGCACTATCTATCGCACACTGACAACGCCCTAACACTACGGCTCTACTCTAAGCACACACACGGCGGGGCACAACAACGATGCGTCAATTATGCATTTCACAAGTCTTGTTTGGCTTTACCAGTATGGGCTGCCACCCCTGTTTACATCGTGTAGACTCTTCCAAAATCACAGACAGGAAGGATACATAAGACACCTACGGGGGTGTTGGGCAGTTATGATGAACAAGGGGGTGATAGTAGAGGGACTCTGGATGTTTTTCTTTTAAAGAAGTTAAAAGTGGTCACTTATGCCTGGTACACACCTACCGTATACGATTCACGCACTAAAACTCGTGACTCGACCCGACCCGCTTAAAACTAAAAACGGGCCGATTCATTTTTCGAATCGCGAATCGCAATCGTAATCGGCCCGTTTTAGCCCTAAAACTGAGTTTTTAGTCGCGAATTGCAATCGCTAGGTGTGCGTGGGGAGGGCACACCTGGCGATTTTTGTGCGCGAAATGGGCAGTTTTAGATCGTATACGGTAGGTGGGTGCGCACAAACGGTAGGTGTGTACTAGGCATTAGACTCCTCATTCCATCACGCTGTATTCAACTAACGTCCAGTCCAGCAGTGTGTGTATATCATGCCACCACAACAACACGAGTAACCACCCAACATCGTAGTAACTCGCAAATAGGTAAAAATATATATAATATATATATTATATAATGATGCTAGTCAACAACTCTACACACGTGTGTGCCTGCGCCTCTCTGTCTAAGTCATGTGGTTTAGGGTAAAGTACTAATATACCCTACTGGAGGAGGGGAGGCGGTGGGAGGAGGAGGAGGAGGGGGGGCGAGATTCTAGGGCAGCCGCACTGGCAGAACAGTTTATGAGATTCGTCAGAATGGACCCATTTATTCTGTGGGGTAACATGCAGTCAATCAGTGAGGCCTGGTTTGTAATAGTTCGAGTGACAAACACACACATATAAAAGGATCAGTTGTTATGCATGTACGTATGCACGTAGACAGTAGACTACAAAAAGGTTGCCTAACAGTGAAAACATTGAACTTGTTCACACACATACAAACTTTGGATAAAGCTTAGATTTGTTACCGTAGTAGTAGCAGTAGTACTAGTACTTTTTTTGTGTGTAGTTTAAGTCTAAAAAAAGCGTTACCCCTTATAGGCCACTACAACTGGCGGGACGCAGTTGGACCCGGGCCGCCCGGTAGGGGGCGGGTCGAACACCCTGTCGCTATAGCACCCAGTAGCGGGACCGGCTAAGAACGCCGCAACCCGCAACCCTGTATGTGAACGCCCGCCGTGCTATATAACGGGACGGACGGGGCAGTAGTGCATACACAGCCTTCACAACCCTGGGACCACGACATCGTCAGTCACAGAACAGAACCCCTCACACACCAGCACCTCACGCACCTCTCCACGCACTCACTCACGCACCCACCCACCGCCGACACCATTGTACTAGTAGCAGGCTATCAGTATCAGCCACGGCGCCGGCAAAGTTTTTGTTTTTTTTAAGAAAAAAAGTTTGTCTTTTTTTTCTTTCTCTCTTTCTCTCCTTTTTTTCTTTTCATTTCTTCGAGTCGTTGGGGGAGATCGTTTCGAGATTTGGAGGGCAATCAGTGTTTGAGGTTTCACATAGTATTAGTCAATATCTGGAATGCGTTACGATTTAACCAACAACAACCAAAAAAAAAAAAATATTTTAAAAAAAGCATCTGTGTTGCGTGTGCAAATGCTTGCTTGCTTCTTTAGTTTTCCTGACATTTTTCTTCTTTTTAATGTGTATAATAATAATAATATATATATATATATATACATATATATATATATTCTTTACATCTCTATAACATGTATAATATGGATTTCTCAAGAGTACTAAAAGAGATCGGGACATATCACCGCGTAAGTCATGTATGTGTAGGTGAGTTTCATCAAGCGTTATCACCTAGATAAAAAGTCCTACTACTAATAAGTCTACCTATCTACCGCTTATAGAAGACGCCTAAATCATTGAACCTGTGTAGTAGTAGTAGTAGTAGTTCTTTGTAGGCAAGACGACCCGCTACGGCTAACGCCCACCAGGGGGCGCCACCAGTAGGTGCACTAGGGCGCCTCTCTGCTCACCAGTCAGCCTCTGCTGCGCCGCTCCTTCTTCTTCTTCTTCTTCTTCTCCAAAGCACCACAGACCCTGCAAATTCTCACATACCGAAAAGATGCACCAAACGCCCGCAGCGACAAGACTGCAGCACGGCGAGCCGACCACCCTCCCGGCGCGCAGCCGGGCTGCGCAGCCCCATGGACAACTTCTGGTAGGGGGCACCCCCCCCCCCCCAAACCCATCAAGCCTCCCTCAAACCCAAACCCCTCCCACCCCCGTCCCTCCCGCGCATGCCGTGCAGTTTCTGGAATGCATCTGTTCATGTATCACTTTGCACAAACCTTGTGTTATCTTCTCTTATCACCGAGGAGAGAAGAGTAAAAGGTTTGCAAACTCTCCTTCTCCTTTTATCACTAGTATTTATTATATATATATATTTTAGTTGGGGGTAGAAGGGTTTCTTCTTTAGTATTTTCTTTAGCTTTTATGTATTTTTGTATTATTATAAGAAAATTCAACATGTCCTTTTTTTTTTTTTTACAACATTCAGGTACACAATATCTACAGCTGAAAAAAAGAGGGAGAAAGTAGAAAAGTGCTTTTTATTTTTTTAAATAAAAAGAGGGTGGAAAAAGGGTAATAGCTTTAATGGGTACCTGCTCGTAACATCAATAAATAGCTCCCATCCCTTCCTTGGATTTCTTTATGGATATATCGAGGGTTTATATCTATATATATTTATATATATATATATATATATAAATATATATCTACATATCTATAGATATATATTTATATATATATATATATAAAAATATATATCTATAGATATATATCTATAGTTTTTGTTTTAATGTCACCCACTCACAAGGTCGGCTTGCATCTTTTCGGTATGTGAGGATTTCCCACATCATTCACTCCACACAACGACAACACACGACGAACGCACAGAACGGCTCACTTCCAGTACAACCCAACAAGACACACAATCAGGACACTAAGCCACCACCTCATCATACAGCCTCGACCGGCCTGCAGGGCCGAAGCGCCCCCTGTCGAGCAGCCGAGTGCTGCTGCTGCTGCTCCTGCTGGTGATACAGACGGTGTTGATGATGATGATGATGATGATTATCGTGAGGCGCGATGCCATAGTTGTAATCATAGTAGTCATCATCGTTGTTGTTGTTGTAGTCTCCGTCGCCGTCGGTGACGCGGCGGCCATGTTGCCATCATTCGCTGGTGTTGGTGCCAGGGCTGCCGCTGGCCGACGTGTCCTCGCCGCCCACACTCTCCGTGCTGCCGACGCCGGCGCCGATCATGTTGACGGCCGGCGGATGAGGCTGCGGCTGCGGCGGCGGCGCATGCGCGTGCGCAGGGGCGACCACGACGGGCGGCAGGTTGAGCGGGGAGGGCGCCAGCGTGTAGTCGAGCGCGCCGGGGTCGGGCGTTTCCTTGTGGCGCAGCAGGTGGTTGCGCAGGTAGACGGGCTTGTGGAACTTCTGGCCGCAGATGGTGCACTGGTGGCGCTTGGGCGGCTCGCGCCCCTTGTGGATCTTCTGGTAGTGCACCTTCATGTTGTGGCGGTACGTGAACGTCTTCTGGCACGCGGGGCATGGGTAGGTGGGCCGCTGGTAGTTCTTGTCATGCAGCGGGATGTGTTCGCGCAGCCGCTGAGAGCTCTTGTAGAACTTTCCGCACACGGGACAGCAGTAAGAATCGGCTGAGGTCGCCACCACCAGGCTGTTGTTCTTCTCGGCTGTTAACCCGGGTCCGACGGCATGTGCCGTCATCATGTGCTCTTGAAGCGCATCCGCATTTGAGAAGCCCGCAAAGCAGGCCGAGCACTTGAAGTATTGCTCGTCAAAGTCCTCGTCCATTGCGGATTCCTGCACCAGCGGCGGGCAGGGAGGGCGCGGCGGCCATCCGGGCGCATCCTTGCCCGCGCGGTTGGGCGCGGCGCGGTCCTTGGGCGGCATGATCGGAGTGCTCGGGTAGGCCTTGAGGAGGCGGTCGGGCGTGTAGCGGTCCTTGCTGCTGTCATCATCGTGTATGCCACCGAGCACCTTCCCGCCATGTGAGTCCTGGATGCGGCGCTCGAGCAGCGCCAGCTCCACGGCCGCCAGTCGATAGTTCTGCGAGATGAAGGGCGACCGCAGCGCCACCTCGTCGGGCGCTGGCGAGTTCTGCGCCCGGAACTGCGAGCCGTACGGCGGCAGGCCGGACGCCATCAGCTGGGCAGAGATCATGCCCTCGGCCGTCATGCCTGCCTTGGGGTCGGCGTATTTCGCCTGGTCGCCGCGCATCGACGCGTTCCTATTGACGAGGGCCTGCGTCATGGCATGCAGAGTGTTGATGTTGGACTTGCCGCCCTCTACCATGAAGGGCATGCCGTTGTGCTCCGGGAAGCACGGCTTCATATCGTGCGCCTCCCCGCCTACACCACCGCCGCCGACACCGCGACTCCCCGGGCGTCCGCCGCCCATGCTCCCCCCCGCTCCCCCTTTACTGTCCTCGGCCGACCCGCGGCGGGGCGACGCCGCCCCCCCGCCGTTCTGCGACGCCTCCTCGTCGGACAAGCCGGCGGTGAGCGCGGCGTGCTCCGGCTCCTGCTCGTCGCGGAACGACTCGGCGTCGTCGTCATCGTGCTGCGACCCGCCGTACCGCTCGAGGCGCGGCGGGTCGAGGTCCTTCTTCAGGTTCAGCGGCGTATCCTCGCGCGGCGGCGGCTCCACCACCACCAGGTGGTCGCGGCCGTTGGCCGAGACGCGTCGGCCGCCCACCGACTTGTCCAGCATCTGCGCCGCCATTTGCTGCGCCAGATGCGCTCCTGCCGCCATCTGGTGGTTAAGTGTGGCGGCCCACTGCGCATACGCGAGTTGTCTCTGCTGCATCTCCTCATACAGCTTCAGGTGGCTGTCGTCGGGTGACATTCCGCCCAGCCCGAACGCCTTCTGCAGCTCCTCCTTGGAGGGTGTAGGTCCACGTCCGTTGTGCATGATTGACTTCTGCGCTTGTACCTGGAGGCACAGCTCCTCCAGCACGAGATGTGCCTTCTTCATGCACTCCCACTCGCCCTGCAGCATGCAGATGCCGTGTGACGGCTGGACGCAGAGAACGCCAGCACGTTCCTGCAGCGTCTGGAACAGCACGTCTTTCCGGCCCTCCAGCGTCTCCACCACCCTGGGGGACACGAGCGCCGTCATTATGGAAAACATCTTCCCCGGTGGCTTGACCTGCACAGAAAAGAAAAGTGGACAAGTGTCAGTACTTTCAGATTCAACGCATCAAAATACAGGTTCAAGTTGGTTACCGATGGTTATATGTTTAACTTCTTACACTGAAAACAAAGGGGCTAATTGTCAGTTTGGGAACTTTCAGATTCAACGTGTCAAAATGTAGGTTCAAGTTGGCTACGGATGGTTATATATTTACTTATTACATTGAAAACAAAGTGGGCAAGTGTCGGTACTTTCAGATTCAATGCGTCAAAATACAATTTCGAGTTGGCTACGGATGGTTATCTGTTTACTTATTACATTGAAACCAAAGCGGGCACAGGTCAGTGTGGGTACATCAAAATACAAGTTCAAGTTGGCTATGGAAGGTTGTCTTTTTCTGGGTTTTTTTTGGAAGGTATGAAAAGTTATGTTTACTTATTACACTGAAAATAAAGTGGTTCTGTGCATGGATAGAACTCTTTTAACTCTTATTATTATTTAAAAAGAGAACAAAATAAGCTGTTTGATCGGGCAACACTGTTCTTTGTTCATGTAGGTAGACCTGGTGCCTTCCCGCGAGCTATGGGCATCTCCGGGCAAAAAAAAACAAGAACTAACTCCGGTCCCCTAAAGAAGGTGGCCTCCGCTAATTCGAACCCACGAACCCACATACCCATGGGTTTGGATCCCCATATCTCCCAAAACAGGATACGGACGCTCAACCCTATTTGGCCATCCCGTCTGGTCCAAATATTCATGTGCATGTTACGCTACAAATACACACAGCCATGTGTAAATATTGGATGATCTGCTATTGGTGTCCATGAACGTTCTATATCAACATGAGTAGCGAATGGTAGCCCATGAAGATGCATATCTATACAACGACAATGCAATATATCGGCCCGGCTCAGATATTACAAATTCGAGCCACGTGCTTCTATAGTCAGTAGCTGTTATTTGTCACATAGACCCAATGAGAGGCAGGCTACATTCAATATACTATCGAGTCAAACCAATGACTTAAAGATGTATACTTGTCGCTTCCTAGCCAGGTGCTCGGCATTATTATGATAGGGCAACAACTGGTTGGCTCAGTGTCAGGATAATGTGACTGAGTGGGATATGAGGTCATGCAAGGTGTTGGCAGCCTGGTCTCCCAGTGGGGCAACACTATAAAGTCACCATGAGTGTGCACTGTCACAAATTGGTACCCATTCTTATATGTCCTTAAATGTTGCCAGGACATAAAATTCCAACAACCACCCAACTTCAATATACTATAAGTTAATAACTTACCCCACCCTCTCCGACACTGGAAGGGTACGGCCATTTCGGCCCTGTGTATTGCTTTCCAATAACGTATCATTCAACGTTTTCAACATTTTCATGGTAGTACAAAGTGTATGACAAGGAGGGAGGGGGGGGGGGGTGTCAGTGAAGTATGAATTTTATTGTTTAATGAAATGTTTAGATCTTTCAGCGTGCTTTATGTTCTGTAGTAAAATGTTGAAGTGTACCACTTTGGAGTGAGGGGAGGGCGGGGGGGTGAAGGAAGGAAGGAAGGAAGGAAGGGAGGGAGGGAGGGAGGGAGGGGAGGGGAGGGAGGAAGGAGGGAGGATGGGAGGGAGATAAGGAGGGGAGCAAGGAGGAGGGAGCAAGGGAGCCAGGGAGGCAGCGAAGGAGGGAGGGAGGGAGGGAAGGACTGGAAAAGTAGTACGCCTTTTGTATGAACGTGAAAATGTTGAATAAACCATTGGATGAGCCCCAAATGACTCACTTTGGTCGCAATCGGAAACAATTGAGGCACTTATTTCAAATTCGACACCTGTACCCCTCATGTTTCACAACAACAAAGCTCTGTGAAACAGTTGGATTGTTGTCTTTGTGTTTTGTTATAACAGTAAAACCTCTCTAAATCGACGGACCATGGGACCGACTTTAAATGGTACATTTAGGGAGGTGATCAGTTCAGGGAGTTTTTGTTTTATCGTTACAGTGGTATTGTATGGCTGATCGTATAGGCCCAAATAAAGCGATCGTTATATAGGGGAGTGTTCGATCTGTGGAGGTGGTCGGTTAGAGAGGTTTTACTGTATTAAAAGACGGCCTCAAGACCCCTTGATGGGGTACCTGATTTTCTTTCCAAATAATATTATGTTTGTTTGAAGACCTACTAATATCCGCCCATGTCTCCCCGCCTTCCTCGCCCACCATGTGCTCTCCTACTGCCCACTACGTGCTCTCCTACTGCCCACCACGCTCTCTCCTACTGCCCACCACGTGCTCTCCAACTGCCCACCATGCACGATGTCTCCATCCTGCCCACCACACACACTGTCTTCCTACTGCCCACCATGCACTTTCCTACTTCCCACAACGTGTGCTGTCTCCCTCCTGCCCACCACGCACTCTCCTACTGCCCAACAGGCATGCTGTCTCCCTCCTGCCCACTGCGTGCTCTCCTACTGCCCACCGCGTGCTCTCCTACTGCCCTCCATGCGCCCTGCTACTGCCCACCACACGCTCTCCTAGTCCTACTGCCCACCACGCGTGCTGTCTACCTCCTGCCCACCACGCGCTCTCCTACTGCCCACCACAGATGCTGTCTCCCTCCTGCCCACCATGCGCTCTCCTACTGCCCAGCACGCTATGTCCTACTGCCCACCACATGCAGTGTCTCCCTCCTGCCCACCACGCACTCTCCTACTGCCCACCACATGTGCTGTCTCCCCCCTGCCCACCACGCTCTCTCCTACTGCCCACCACGCACGCTGTCTCCATCCTGCCCACCACACACGCTGTCTTCCTACTGCCCACCACGTGTGCTGTCTCGCTCCTGCCCACCACGCGCTCTCCTACTGCCCAACACGCATGCTGTCTCCCTCCTGCCCACCACGCGCTCTCCTACTGCCCACCATGCTCTCTCCTACTGCCCACCACACACTCTCCTACTGCCCACCACATGCTCTCCTACTGCCCACCACGTGCTCTCCTACTGCCCATGACATGCTCTCCTACTGCCCACCACACGCTCTCCTACTTCCCACCACACGCTCTCCTACTGCCCACCACGCTCTCTCCTACTGCTCACCAGGTGCTCTCCTACTGCCCACCACACACTCTCCTACTGCCCACCACGCTCTCTCCTACTGCCCACCACACTCTCTCCTACTGCCCACCACGCTCTCTCCTACTGCCACCATGCTCTCCTACTGCCCACCTCGCTCTCTCCTTCTGCCACCACACCACTCTCCTACTGCCCACCACCCTCTCTCCTACTGCCCACCGCGCTCTCTCCTACTGCCCACCACGCTCTCTCCTACTGCCCAACACACTCTCTCCTACTGCCCACCACACACTCTCCTACTGCCCACCATGCTAGGACGTAAAACAACAACAAACAAACAACAAACAAACAAACCCATGCTCTCTCCTACTGCCCACCACACTCTCTCCTACTGCCCACCACACTCTCCTACTGCCCACCACACTCTCCTACTGCCCACCACACACTCTCCTACTGCCCACCACACTCTCTCCTACTGCCCACCACGCTCTCTCCTACTGCCCACCACACTCTCTCCTACTGCCCACCACGCTCTCTCCTACTGCCCACCATGCTCTCCTACTGCCCACCATGCTCTCTCCTACTGCCCACCACACTCTCTCCTACTGCCCACCACGCTCTCTCCTACTGCCCACCATGCTCTCTCCTACTGCCCACCATGATCTCTCCTACTGCCCACCACACTCTCTCCTACTGCCCACCACACACTCTCCTACTGCCCACCACACTCTCCTACTGCCCACCACGCTCTCTCCTACTGCCCACCACGCTCTCTCCTACTGCCCAACACACTCTCTCCTACTGCCCACCACACACTCTCCTACTGCCCACCATGCTAGGACGTAAAACAACAACAAACAAACAACAAACAAACAAACCCATGCTCTCTCCTACTGCCCACCACACTCTCTCCTACTGCCCACCACACACTCTCCTACTGCCCACCACACTCTCCTACTGCCCACCACACACTCTCCTACTGCCCACCACACTCTCTCCTACTGCCCACCACACTCTCTCCTACTGCCCACCACACACTCTCCTACTGCCCACCACACTCTCTCCTACTGCCCACCATGCTCTCTCCTACTGCCCACCATGCACTCTCCTACTGCCCACCATGCACTCTCCTACTGCCCACCACGCTCTCTCCTACTGCCCACCACGCTCTCTCCTACTGCCCACCACGTGCTCTCCTACTGCCCACCACGCTCTCTCCTACTGCCCACCACGCGCGATGTCTCCCTACTGCCCACCACGCACACTGTCTCCCTACTGCCCACCACACGCTCTCCTACTGCCCACCACGCTCTCTCCTACTGCCCACCACACGTGCTGTCTCCCTCCTGCCCACCGCACACTCTCCTACTGCCCACCACATGTGCTGTCTCCTTCCTGCCCACCACGCGCTCTCCTACTGCTTAAGAGTTGTAAGAGTGGTACGAGTTGTAAGAGGCGGTAAGAGCGGTAAGAGTTGTACGAGTGATAAGAATGGTAAGAGTTGTACGAGTGGTACTGGTAAGAGTTGTAAGCGTGGGAAGAGTTGTAAGAGTTGTACAAGTGATAAAAGTTGTACGAGTTGTAAGAGTGGTGAGAGTAGTAAGAGTGGTGAGAGTAGTAAGAGTGGTAAGAGTGCTAAGTGGTAAGAGAGGTAAGAGAGGTAAGAGTTGTAAGAGTGAGTTGTATGAGTAGCATGAGTAACATTAGCATGAACCATGAGTAATATGAGTGACATGAGTAATATGAGCGACATGAATAGTATGAGTAATGTGTGGTCTGAGTTGTATGGGTAATAAGTAATCTGAGTAATCTGAATGACGAGTAGTATGACTAGTATGACTAACATGAATGGTGTGAATGGCATGGGTGGTATGAGTAATATGGATAACATGGGTAATATGAATAATTAGTGATCTGATTGGATGAGTAACAAGTAATGAGTAACGTGACTAATATGAGTAGTATAAGTAGTATTATGATTAACATGAGTAGTTTCATCCCGTCCCCCAGAGTGCATTGCAATCGACGGCTTCCTTATAAAACCACAAAGAAAAAGTCCACCAGCCTGCGAATTGTTCATAATGGAACAAGTAAAAGCATTGTTTGTCTCCAATGTTTGCTTAGTGGCAATCCTATTAAGAACTCACCTATATCAACTTCTACAAGTCACGTTTCCTTTATCCACCCTCTTCCAAGCCATTTTAAAAATAAATTTCGATATGGAAAATAGACATACTCCAGAGATGACCAGACAGGCCATATTCGATTAACACGACCCGGGCGACTCGGGTCATCCGTGTTGCTAGAATTTCAAATCGAACACCGCGAGTGGAGTCGAAAAATACACGGGCCGTGTGCAAAACAACCCCGACCCCAGTAACCCACCTCTTGGCTGGGGGTGGCTAGGAGCGATGACGTCACATTTGTGCTGGTACTTGTAGGATAGCAGCTACCAGTACAAGTCCTACGTGTTGTTTTAATGCTTTTTAAACATTTTTATTAACCCAGATTAATGAAATGGAAATATAACTAAACTATGCAATCATAAAATACTTTAAATCCTATTTTGCTGTAGTTATATCAGTTATTTGAAAAAAGAAAAGGTTTTGGATTAAGCCACCATTTTTTCCACCCCGAGCGTGGAAAAAAGTATCGGTTTATTCAACCCAAAAAGTGGCTCAGGCGACCTGAGTTCATTAATCGAATACGCCCAGAGGGTAGCCGAGTGGGTACGGTGCCGATTTCCCACGCTGGAGATAGTGGGATCAATCCCCGGGAAAGTCAAACAAGAACTTACTAAATTAACATTTGTCACTACCTAGATAAAAGATTCACCCGGTACTTGTACTACACGGGTGAAGACCAGCCTTATATAAATACAGGCGAAAATAGCTTTAGTATGGAACAAGAAGTAGAATGCCTGGCACCAGTGTCAAATGGTTACTTAGATCAGCACAGAGTTGGTGAAATGGGAGAGAATGCAAAAAGACAAGATGGTGGCCAGAGAATGCTGTCGATTTCACTTTTAAATTGCATTAAAGTATATGTTTTATTATATTTTCCAACTCAAGAGTAGCGGGTAAACATGAAGACATATACAAAGAATAAATGTACGCTCTCATAAAGACTCATTTCATTAGGCTGATTTTTCGACCGATTTTATATAACTTTATAAGGCTGGTCTTCACCCCTGTACTGGAAGTACGGGGTGAATCTTTTATCTAGTCACTACCCTGCCTGGTGCTCAACAGTATTATGGCAAGGCAGTGATTCCTTTGGTTCAGTGTCAGGATAATACAAAATGGCACATCGGGCCATAAGCCAGCCAAATGTTGGTTGGAGTTTTACATGCTGGCAACATCTAAGGTCATATCAGGATGGGTACCTGATTGTGACAGTGCGCACTCATGGTGACCCCACTTGGAGACCAGGCGACCAGGACCTGATATCCCACTCAACCACATTATCCTGACACTGAGCCCACCAGTCCTTGCCCTATCCTAATAATGCCAAGCACCTGGCTAGGAAGTGACAAGTATCAATTCTTAAGTCACTGGTTTGACTCGACCAGGTTTCCAACCTGTGGGTTCGAATCTCACAATCTACCAAAATGGGAGACAGACGCTCAACTCATTTGGCCATCCCGTCTGGTCCCATCCAAATGTTATTCCAGTGGATCAAAACTAGAAAGCTGTCATCAGTGCGCACGCAGCCACAAGTAAAATACCCATTCCTATATCATATGACCTCAGATCCTACAACGGCATAAAACCCCAATAAACCAAAACCACAAAATGTTTATAATGTGAGACGTGGGAGGAAGATGCGCAAGCGGCTTTTTGGGGTGTTTTTCCTTCCCCTTCTTCTGTGAGACTTGCCGACTGCGCCTGCGGAACGGGCGCCGAGACGCTGGGACGCTGGTTGCGTGCGCACCTGGCCGCCATGGGCCGCGTCACCCCACGCTGCGTCTGACGTAACAGACGCCCAAAATACACCGGGCTGTATGCGGTAGTCGTAACAATGGGAGGGCTGCGCGACCCGCCGACCCCGACCCAGCCGGCGGACCCAGCTCTTAAATGTGCCACCGGCCCACCGGGACCAGCGCCACCTTGTAGGGGCTGTCACGTGAAGCAGACACAGGCAACACTGACTGCTAACTGAGTCTGAGTCTGAGTCTGAGTCTGAGTCTTAAGGGTACATTCCTTACACGCGGCATGCGGCATGCAAATGCGGCAAAAAATCGAAATGCCTTGAAGTCAATGGACTACAGTCCTTACATGCAGTATGCGAATGGGAATGCGGCAACTCGATCGGTCCCTGTAGCGATCGGTGCGGCATGCGGCACGCGGTATGTGAATAGAAACCTCAGTCGCACTTGTCCATTAGTTTTAGACTAGGAGAGGCAACTGATCATTACGGAACGGTCACACAAATGGGTGCGGAGGGGAAACATATGGTAGTGGTGTTGGTGGGGGTTCGGGTTGGTAAAAATGCTACCATAGCCACAGAAATATGACTACTTATCTATAATTTGGTAATTATAAAGGTAGGAACCCCCATGTGACGTACCAAGAGGTACATAGATATAAATGCCATATTAGGTCATATACAGTGCAGTATTGAGTATATTTGTTTATTTTTATTTTTTAAATATAGCCAGTCGTGTGCCGCATGCCGCATAGAAGGAATCATGCCATTCGCATACCGCGTGTAAGGAATGCACACTTGAGTCTGAGTCGCGTGGTTGGATTTGTCAGTTATTGTGATGTGTATTTGAGAAGAGGTTATGTTTGGTCGAAAGTCTTGGTGTGTGAGTGTATGTGTGCATAGTTTGTTGGTATACATCCTGGCAACATGTAAGGTCATATCAAGGCGGGGACCAACTTGTGACAGTGCGCACGCATGGCGACTTTATAGTGCTTTCCCACTGGGAAATCAGGCCACCAGCACCATGACCCGATATCCCACCCAGTGACATCATCCTGACATGGAACTACCTAGATAAAAGATTCACCCCATACTTCCAGTACAGGGGTGAAAATCAGCCTTATATAAAAACGGTCGAAAAATCAGGCTAATGAAATGAGTCTTCATGAGAGCCTAATTTCACAATCTAAGAAGCAACATTTATTCTTTGTATATGTCTTCATGTTTACACGCTACTTTTGAGTTGGAAAATATAATAAAACATATACTTTAATGCAATTTAAAAGTGAAATCGACGGCGTTCTCTGGCCGCCATTTTGTCTTTTTGCATTCTCTCCCATTTCACCAACTCTGTGCTGATATAAGTAACCATTTGGCACTGGTGCCAGGCATTCTACTTCTTGTTCCATACTAATGCTATTTTCGCCCGTATTTATATAAGGCTTGTCTTCACCCGTGTACTACAAGTACCGGGTGAATCTTTTATCTAGGAAATACCCAGTCCTTGTCCTATCCTAATAAAACCGAGCACCTGGCTGGGAAGTGACAAGTATCAATTTTGTAAGTCATTGGTTTGACTCTATTGATTCGGCCACTGCGCCAGGTATGTATGTGTATGCATATGTGTATGCATACGTATACGTATGTGTATCGGACGTGGTGGCCGAATCAGTAGAGCGCAGGCTTCCCGTACGGAAGGTCGGGAGTTCTAATCCAGGCTAAGTCAAACCAATGACTTACAAAATCGACATGTGTTACTACTACCTAGCCTGGGAGTGCTGCTTCACTAGGATATATGGCAAGGACCGGTTAGTTCAGTATCAATATAATGTGACGGACCAGACGGGGTGGCCGAATGAGTTAGAGAATCCGTCTCCCGTGTTGGGAGATAGTGTGTTCGAACCCTGTTCGAGTCAAACCAATGACTTAAAAATTGATACTTGTCACTTCCTAGCATGGCGCTCGGCATTATTAGGATAGGACAAGGACTGGTTGGCTCAGTGTCCAGATAATGAAACTGAGTGGGATATCAGGTCATGGTGCTGGTGGCCTGGTCTCCCAGTGGGGAAGCACAATAAAGTTGCCGTGCGTGCGAACTGTCACAAGAGTTGGTACCCGTACTGATATGACCTTAGATGTTGCTAGGACGTAAAACTCCCAACCAACAAAAAATGTGTGTATGTCCCCTTTCGGGGATCCTGTTTGGGTTAGATGCTATGAAGCTGGTCAAAGGTCAAAGGTCATCCCGCCGCCTTCACCCGAACCTCCCCCTCTCTCAACGAGTCGCCTTCTGCATAATTAATGTGAGGATCAAGAAGGGATAATATATGCAGGTCATTTTAATCGAAGCCAATTTTAAAAGTAAGTTTGTTCAATACAAGTTACAACACAACCAACGCCGGACATTCGCATCTACTGAAGCCAATTACTGAGAAACGGGTCATAATTCAACATGCACAACACTTACTCATTTCAGCATAAATGGTCCTCATTTGAACATAATTAAAACTGTACTTGGCCGGCATTGGCCTAATCAACGAGAGGAAATAAAAGAGAGAAATGGCAACACACTCATCCATTGAGATAAATCAAGATGGCGCGTGCTTGACACTTACTGCTTATATGCGCGATCATTGTTCTATGTGACCATTGTCTACGCACAAATCACACTTTTGAATTCATAGCTCATGTACGCATATTATGCATTAACAAAATAGTTGTGGGGTAAAATATAGCGCCACTTTCTTTGAGTGAACAAAAAATAGCACTACTAGTACCACTAGTTGTACCTTGTGACAGCCGTATGGACATTAAAATTGCATAGTCCGATGGTTTTGAATTTCTGTATTTTTTTCTGAGATAAATATATTAGATCGATCACCAGTATCTACTTTACATTAGTTCAAAGTTACTTATATTTTAAATGATAAACATTTGAGATATTTTGAGTGCAAACATGGAAAATTAGTTTTGGCAAGCTTGCCAAAACTCTGACACCATAGACTTCTGCAGTAACAGGTTCTGTTAAATTGACTCAGTATTGCGTTCTACGCAGAAACAAATGCTTAATAAGTGCATCGGTATCTAAGTTAGATATGTAAAATCAAATCTAGATAATTGGTTTGGTTTTGAAAATTTGATATTTCATCGGACTATGCAGCTTTAACAACTCTCTCTAAAACCTAACTACATGTTGTTGGAGGTTTATGTCCTGGCAGCATCTAAGGTCATATCAGGACGGGTACCGACTTGTGACAATGCGTATACATGGCGACTTTATAGTGCTGCTGCACTGGGAGACCATGCTGCCAACACCATGACCTGATCTCAGTCACATTATCCTGACACTGAGCCAACCAGTCCTTGCCCTATCCTAATAATGTCAAACACCAGTGACAGGTATCAGATTTTAAGTCATTGGTTTGACTTGACCAGGGTTCAAACGTGCGGCTTAGAATCCAATGATCTACCAAAATGGGCGACAGATGCTCAACTCATTCGGCCATTCCCTCTGGTCAACTACATGTGAAAAAATATATATATACTAACGATTATTAATACCAAAAGGCGATAGCAACATGAAACATCATAGTCGAAATTGGTACTTTGTGATCTACAGCAAAATTACCGTATTACCAATTATTCATCAAGGTAAACCAAGCCATAAGTAGTTTGATTGTGAAATATAAAGTTCCATAAGCCGGTAATGTTGAGCTTCTGCAATATTTAAAAAAATAAATATAATTAAGTTTGTCGTTATTATGTACTTTAATTTAGTTTGCAGTATCTTTAATTATAAATGGCTAACTGTTTATATATATTTTGAGGTTGGTTGGTTGTTGGAGTTTTATGCCCTGGCAACATTTAAGGTCATACAGCATAACCCCATTAAACCAAGCTCGGCTAAACCAAACGATCGGTTAATCCAAACTTGTTTATCATATAAAAAAGTTGGTTAAGCCAAAGTCGGTTAATCCAAATTATTAGTGAATCTAAACAAAATTGTCGGACCCCAGCCGGTACGGTTAAACCAAACTTTCATGTGGTTATAAGGTCATCTGAGACCCCACCAACTTTTTTATATGATAAATGGTAGTATTTTGCCGGGCTGCAGAAAAAAGTTTGGATTAACCGATCGTTTGGTTTAACCGAGCTTGTGCGGGAGATCAGGAGTTTGGTTCCGAGTTGAGTCAAATTGATCTTTTCGCTTCCTAGCCTGGCGCTCAGCATTAATAGGATATAGCAAGGATTGATTAGCTCAATGTCAGGATAATGTAACTGAGTAGGATATCGGGTCATGGTGCTGGCAGTCTGATTTCCCAGTGGGAAGTAATATAAAGTCACCATGAGTGCACACTTTCACAAGTTAGTACCAATCCTGATATGACCTTAGATGTTGCCAGGATGCAAAACTCAAAGATGAATATTGTGTATTTTCCTTAATTTATTCACTCAGTAACCAACTCTTGTCCATATTTATCCTGGTAATGTGATGGAAAAGATAGTTGAGGTTACCATTTTGTCAGAAAAACTACCCAACCCACCAATAAGCACACCGGCATCTAGATTAGATACGTAGAATTCTAGGTAAGCGTGTTTCAGCTAGAAAATCTGCTGCTTTCTTCAGGCTGTGCGCCTTTAAAGTATTACAAAATTGTGGTTGATCCCGTCGTAAAGGCCCAGTCAGACCTTACCGGACTGAGTACCGGACACCCCCGGACAAAGAATTGTCTAGTCCAGTGGTGTTCGGTGTTGAACTGTTGCAATGGACGCCGGATGAAATGTACGCTAGACAGATGCTAAACGTACATTAACGAATAGCCAACGGACAAGAACCAGACGAGAACCGGACAGCAACCGAATGCCAATCGGACGGACCGGACACCAACCGGACTGTTCACGGACATGCGAAAAAACTGACAGACCGAATTCCCGAAGCACCGTCAACGGACTCTTCAGGATACAAACCGGACACCTAACGGATGAGTAACGGACATGAAACGGACTTAAAACAGACACCAACTGCACACCTCAATCCGGTACAAGTTTTGTGCATGGTCAAAACTTGTACCGGACACCGCCGGACAGTTAACGGACACACCGGATGCCAACCGTATATAAACCGCACATTGCAGTATTTCACCAGACAGTGTCCGTTTTCTATCCAGTTCCTCAATCCGGTGAGGTCTGACTGGGGCTTTAGTGGGGAGGGGGGAGGGCTGCGAGGTTGTGACTTTGAGAGTGAAATGTGCTTTTGATGTGGATGCGTATTAATTATATGTGTTCGGCTGTAATCAAAGCCGGGCCGTCGACGTGTGTGTTGGTATTGTTTAGTATTCTTTAAGTGTCTTACGGATCAGCGCTACAGACTGCCCAAAATAGACACCAGCTTCCGTCTACCAACAGATCACCAACCCCACAAAGCACACCGGAAGTGATCCAAATATCGTACATGCGCATTGTGACAAAGAACCACGCAACGTCTACGTCTGAAAATGGCGGCGATCGCAAAAAATAAAGTGTTTGCATACCTGGAGCATGTCAGTTGTGTCAATATTTAACAGTTATTAACATTGCTCGGCGAGGTACTAGTGAAGTGGGCCCCAGAGTATAATCTGGCGATTCAGCTGATTCACTCATGTTCGGCAAAGTGCAAATTCAGTAGAAACAACGTGCGGTTTAAGTCCCGCCTATAATGAGGCAATCAGGGAGACTGCTTTGGCTGAGGTCCGTTCACTAAGAGACCATCAGCGAGTTGACCTGCCGGAAACATCCTCCAAGATTAGTACATTTAGCTGACCGGGCGCGGTGGCCGAATAGGTAGAGCATGGGCCTCGCGTGCGGCAGATCGGGAGTTTGGTTACAGGTCGAGCCAAACCAATGACTTACGGTCGAGTCAAACCAATGACTTATAAAAATTGATACTTGTTGCTTCCTAGCCTGGTGCTTGGCATTAATAGGATAGGGCAAGAACTGGTTAGCTCAGTGTCAGGATAATGTAATTGAATGGAATATCGGGTCATGGTGCCGGTGGCCTGAATTCCCAGTGAGGCAGCACTATAAAGTCGCTATGAGTGCGCAATGTCAAAAGTTGGTACCCGTCCTGATATGACCCTAGATGTTTCTAGGATGTAAAACAACAAACATTTAGTCTCGCAGTCGGCGTTAAGTTGGTCGCTGGCCGCTGGCCGGTTTTACAGCGCCATGTGTGCAGCCATGTGATGGGGGGGGGGGGGGTGGGGGTGTCTTGTGTGTGTGGGAGGGTTGGAAGGGTGGGAGGTTTGGTTAAGGATGTAGGAATGACCCGCTGCCTTCGTAAGAGTTGGTTTGTCGTCCTGGCAACATGTAAGGTCATATCAGGACGGGTACTGACTTATGACTGCGCACTCTTGACGACTTCACTACTGAGTTGATTGTTGGAGTTTTACATGCTGGCAACACCTAAGGTCATATCAGGATGGGTACCGACTTGTAACACTAACAGTGTGCACTCATGGCTACGTTATAGTGCTGCCCCACTGGGAGATCAGGGCACCAACACCATGACCCGGTATCCCACTCAGTCACATTATCCTGACACTGAGCTAACAAATCCATGTCCCTATCCTAATATAATAATGGCGAGCTGCTAGCTAGGAAGCGACAAGTATCAATTTTGTACGTCATCGATTTTACTCGACCATGGTTTGAATTCCATCATCTACCAAAACAGGAGACGGATGCTCAACTAATTCGGCCATCCCGTCTGTATGCAGCCATGTAGTGTGGGGGGGGGGGGGGGGGTATATTGTGTCTGTGGGAGGGAGGGTTGGAAGGGCGGGTGGCTTGGTTAAACTTATTAGGCGTCGGGATGACGCGATGTCTTCGTAAGAGAGATTGTGTGTAAAAGGAGAATGTTAAAATAGAAAGTGGGACGAGGTGTTGGTAACGGCAGTCGCGAGACACAAGCGGCGTGCAGCATTTAGCTTTGGAGTGGCCGTGTCGCCGTGGTGGCCGTGTCGCCGTGTGCTAGCAGCAATCCGCTGCAATTCGGGTATTTGGGGGAGGGGGGGGGGGGGGCCTCTGATGGTTACAGTAGTCAATCAGGGAATGGCTTTCAATTTTAACCTCCCCTCCCCTCCCCGCCACACACACATACACACAAGCCCGCTCTCTCACTCACTCACACACACACAAACACACAAGCCCGCTCTCTCTCTCTCTCTCACTCACACACACACACAAACACACAAGCCCGCTCTCTCTCTCTCTCTCTCACTCACTCACACACAAACACACAAGCCCGCGCTCACACACCATCACAACCACCACCACCCCCCTCCCCTCAACCGGAAGTCCAATGCAAATAAAGAAAGCGCACGCCGGAGGACTGCCAAAGAGTAGGTCCAGGAGTCAAGCCAGCTCGCGGCAATTTGAAAGAGGCCGACTTAAAATAATTGGTAGGTGAGATAATCATCAAGTCTGCAGGATGAGAACCAAGTCATGTTGGAGAGATCTAAACTGCAGTCCAGTTTATTTTAAAGCTGCGTAGTCCGATGAAGCATCAGATTTTCAAATCCAAACCAATTATCTAGATCTGCTTCTACAATTATCTAGATCTAGCTTAGATAATGATGCCCTTATTAAGCATTTGTTGCCACATAGAAAGTGATACTGAGTCAATTTAATAGAACCTGTTACTGCTGAAACCTATGGAGTCAGAGTTTTGGCATGCTTGCCAAAATTAATTTGACATGTTTGCAGTTCAAATATCTCAACGGTTAGCCAGTCAAAATAAAAGTTAAACATTAAAGAACGGTAGATTATGACAATCAATTTAGTATATTTACCTCACAAAAATGACAGAAACTCAAAACCATCGGACTATGCAACTGTAAGGGGGGGGGGGGGGGGGGAACTGATCAAATCTGCAAGATTAGACCCAAGTCATGTTGGGGTGATCTAAACTGCAGTCCAGATTATTTTAAGGGGGGAACAATTGTATTGATTGTTGAAGGGCCTGCCACACTATGACGTACGGCATCAGCATATGCCCAACGTATGACAATTTGCCAGTACGTCGGCATTCATCAAACTTTTCAGGGGCGGGGGATAAAATTGGGCGTACACACAACGTATGCAGAACGTCTCTCTGACCTATTGCTAGCATATGAGAATATTCATGTGCCTCGCAAAACGTTCACAAAACATTCGCAAAACGCTCATGGTACGCTGACCAATGTTACGTACATTACTTCATCGCTAGAAGTACAGCATATACATTAAGTACGCTGGAGATACGACAGGCACACATTCGAAGTATGTTAGGAGTACGTTATGCATCCCTTGGCTGTACACAGACTGCACATTCTCAACAGGCTGAACGTATGGCTAGCGTGTTCCAACCTATCCCGACATACCCGTAATGTGTGCATAACGTACCTCGACGTTCACTGAGTGTATGAGAAACGTATGAGCCATAGGGCAACATACGTTGAAAATTTTGACCATGCACAAACATTTTTTAGCGGCTCGACCTATGACGCCGTATCCCAAGCATACTCGATGATTGCCCAACGTATACGTAATGTATGATGCCATATGCCGATGTGTTGGTCAAAAATCGCATACCTCGGTATACACTAAAGCTGAGATTCCTTACACGCGGTATGCGGTCTGCGAATGCGGCAAAAAATCGAAACGCCTTGAACTCAATGGACTACAACCCTTACACGCGGTATGCGAATGCGAATGCGACAACTCGATCGGTCCCTGTAGCGATCGGTACGGCATGCGGCATGCGGCACCCAGGGTGTGAATAGAAACCTGAGTCTGATGTGTCCATTAGTTTAACACTAGGAGAGGCGACTGAGCATTACGGAACGGTCACGCACAAGGCTTCTGAGTGGAAACATATGGTAGTGGTGGTGGTGGGGGTTCTGGTTAGTAAAAATGCTACCAGAGCCACAAAAATAGGAATACTTATCTATAATTTGGTAATTATAAAGGTAAGAACCTCCATGTGAGGTACCAAGAGTTACATAGATATAGATGCCATATTAGGCCATATACAGTGCAGTATGGAGTATACTTGTTTATTTTTATTTTTTAAATATAGCCAGTCGTGTGCCGCATGCCGCATGCCGCATAGAAGGAATCTTCCCATTCGCATGCCGCATACCGCATGCCGCATACCGCATGCCGCATACCGCATACCGCGTGTAAGGAATCTTAGCTTAAGGCCATACGACAGCCCCTTCAACAAAACTGACCAAAACGCCACATTGGTTAATGTCCAAGCGGGCGGGAGGCTGCGTGCCATTTCCTCAGGTTGCAGGTCGTGGGGGTCAATTCCTGATCCATTATTCAATGGTTTTGATTCTCTACTGTATGTTGCATTTTTTTTGGTTGGTTGTTGGAGTTTAAAGTTGCATAGTCCGATGATTTTGAATTCCTGTATTTTTTCTGAGATAAATATATTAGATCGATCACTAGTATCTACTTTACATTAGTTCAAAGTTACTTTTATTTTAAATGGTAAACTTTTAAGATATTTTGAGTGCAAACATGGAAAATTAGTTTTGGCAAGCTTGCCCAAACTCTGACACCATAGACTTCTGCAGTAACAGGTTCTGTTAAATTGACTCAGTAGTGCCTTCTACACAGAAACAAATGCTTAATAAGTGCATCAGTATCTAAGTTAGATATATATGTAAAATCAAATCTAGATAATTGGTTTGGGTTTGACAATTTGATATTTCATCGGACTATGCAGCTTTAACGTCATCACAACATCTAAGGTCATATCAGGACGGCTAATATGTGCAGAAAGGCTTACAATAAAATTCCTGTCCAATGACAGGGTACCAACAGTTAAAATAGGTTGTTGGTTGGTTATGGGTGTTTTACGGCTGGGAAACATCCAAGGTCATATCAGGATGGGTACCGACTTGTGACAGTATGCACTCATGGCGACTTCATGGTGCTGCTCCACTGGGAGACAAGACCGCCAGCACCATTACCTCATATTCCACTCAGTCCGATATGACCTTAGATTTTGCCAGGATGTAAAACTCCAACAATCAACCAACGTAAATGTTTCGGTTTCGGAAAATGGGATGCGTTCATCGGATTATGCAGATTATTTAAAATTAACACACACACACACACACACCACGCTAACTACCCTGGCACTTCAGGGATCAGACAACGACTGGTTGGCTTAGTGTTAGGATAATGTGACTGAGTGGGATATGCTGTTGGTAACGTACCCAACGTTACAAGTCGCCACCCGTCCTGATATGGCATAAAACCGCAATTAGCCAAACATAGTGTGGAAGTCAATAAGTAATTAGCACAATGACCAAGAGAAAAGGCATAATACACAATATTCACAACGCACATCTGATGGCGACGATGAACACAACAGTTGTGGGACCATTGCCACAGTGCATACAAAAGCTATGGAAATGACTAACTTTCAAATGCAAGTATGTCAGTCAAATTTGGGGATATTTTGAAAATTCCAAAAGTATATTGCTTTTGGGTCATTGGGGCTTCCAAGAAAAATATAATATTCATGTTTGGACCCTTTTGTAAATTTTAGGAAGGTACCAAACTAGTCAGTCACTATTAATACACAATATTCACAATGCATGCGATATCTGACGGCGACGACGAACATTACAGTTGTGGGACCGTTGCCTAAGCACATGCGTGTGAATATCGTGAATTGTAAGCTAAAGCTTTTGTCCAGTTCCGAATTGGATTGTTTGTTTGTTGTTTTACATCCTAGAACATCTAAGGTCATATCAGGACGGGTACCGCTTATGATAGTGCACACCCATGGTGACTTTATAGTGCTGCCCCATTGGGAGACCAGGCCACCAGCACCATGACCTGATACCCCTCTCAGTCACATTATCCTAACACTGAGCCAACCAGTCCTTGCCCTATCCTAATAATGACGAACGCCGGGCTAGGAAGCGAGAAGTATAAATTTTTAAGTCATTGGTTTGACTCGACCAGCGTTTGAACCCACAAACCCATGGGTTCAGATCCCAGGATCTCCCAAAACAGGAGACGGATGCTCAACTCATTCGGCCATTCTGTCTGGTTTTCCGATTTGGACAAAACACCATTGTCAGGGATGAAAGTGGTCTCCGGCAAACAAACGCAGAAAAGAAGCTGAGATTATTACACGGACGGCGAGTTTCCATGAAAACGCAGATTTCCCCAATAGGATTAGTGTGTCAGGGAATCGCCGGGAAAATGCCAGAAATCAGGGTTCAACTATCTTTGTTGCGCCTATATCATCACCCATACCTAACAACATCTAAGGTCATATAAGAACGGGATTCAAACTACCCAATTGTTGTCATATTATATCCTGATTCCATAGCATTTTGCTTAACGTTAATCGGGTTGATTGATTGCTTGGTGGTTGTTTTACGCCACGTCGGCAACAAAGGCCATATTCACGGTGAGAAGTGTTTAACTTGTATTCTGTCCATTTTCGTTTAACCATCACTTTTACACAGAGTGTAAAATCACACAAATATTTATCATACATATTATTAACCCGAATCGGTGAATATAAAATATCGCAGAAATCCGCGAAATCGGGGAGATCTTTCACCGCTGCCACACACACGATCATGCCGTTATTGTGAACAGATTGAGTCAAATCATTTACACCAGGCGGGGAGGGAGGCAAAAAATATCAAGCAAGCTAAGTTTGAATGCACCCCTCTGGCGTTTTATGAATATATGTGTACACTTGACCCAGTTCCCATTCTTAACCCTGGGGGGAGGGCGGGGGGGGTAGCGAGGTACACACACACGTACATCTATCTACATTCATGTGATTTTTTTGCAAACATCTTGAGTTTGGTACAATAGGCGACTATTATCGAGGGGGGGGGGGGGGGGGAAACAGCGGAATGATGAAGTAGCTTCGATGTTAATTGCAGTTTGTATAGATCATGCAGTATAAAAAGAGTAGCGTCGCAGTTTACCCCATTCTGCAGTATGTACTGAGTCACCCAGTCGAACTACACCAAGCCGCAATAGTCACGCACTCAGCAGTAATTATCATACACCAACGCATCCATCAAACAGGGGATGAGTACATTCTCACCCCCCCCCCCCCCCCACAACTTTTGACATTGTTAAAATATATGGGATTTTAAATATCGCCTTTAAAAAAAAAACTAAAAACATTTAAATAGCATAATTTTCAACACATTTAAAGACACATATGTTGACTTTTCTTGGAGGGGCGGGGCCCTATTCTCTGGTTAAACACAGGAAATGCCATTGACTTCCTCATTCCATTCCTTCTTGCCCTCTCCTAGTCCCATGCTAGGTGGTGACAAGTATCCATTTTGAATTCAGTAGTTTGACCTGCCTAGGATTTGAATACCACGACCAGCCACCCAGAATGGCCTAATATTTAAAAAAAACAAAAAAAACTGTATGTACACATTTTGGCCAGCTTTGAAGGATGTATACAGACTTGCAGCTGACCAAGAACGGACATCGCATCAAAGGTACCAAATTTGTAGCTCTTATCTTTGACAACAGACTGTATTTAGCTGGACATATTAAGTACCTTAAAATGTGATGCATTAACCAATAGATATCCCAAGAATGCTGTCCAACTGGTGGGGAGAAGACCCGAGACATTCTATTGAACTAGCCCAAACTTTGGTTTGGTCCAGATTAGAATATGGTAGCAAAACATATGGGTCATCATGGGATTTGAACCCATGGGTTCAAACACTGGTCGAATCAACCCAATCACTTAAAAATGTATACTTGTCGCTTCCTAGCCTGGCGCTCGGCATTATTAGGATAGGGCAAGGACTGGTTGGCTTAGTGTCAGGATAAAGTGACTGCGTGGGATATCAGGTCATGGTGCTGGTGGTCTGGTCTCCCAGTAGGAAAGCACTATAAAGTTGCCATGAGTGCACACTGTCACAAGCCAGTACCCGTCCTGATATGACCTTAGATGTTGCCAGGATGTAAAACTCCAACAACCAACATATGGTTCTGCAAGTTACCCGTACATTCAGCTGCTGGACACAGTGCACTACCATGGTCTCTGTCGGGCTTTATCTTGAACCATCGCTTGTAAATCGAAGAATCAAACCATCTCTGAGATCTGAAAACAAATCCTGCATATAAATATGTATTTGAAAACACAGGTGACGCAATTGCAAAACCAGACTGATGGAAAGTTGACCTGTCAGATTTCGTATAAAGTGTCACTTAGAGGTGGATTTGGATATTTTAACACCAAACCAAGCCTTAGATTTTAGAACATCCTCCATGGTTGGTGAGGACATACATTGGGTTGTTTGTTGTTTTACATCCCAGCAACATCTAAGGTCATATCAGGACGGGAGAACATGCATACATGTTCGTAACCAGTAGCCAGACCACTTCTCTATTTTGATTGATGCTTCCAAAGACTTAGGCCGGGTAGGTGCTGCTGCTGCTGCTGCTGCTGCTGCTGCTGCAATTTCCCATGGTTATACGACAAATACTCACATTCCCAATCAAAGCTCAATTTTCATCGCAGAAGCCCATGTACTCGTTCTCACATTAGTTTTTTTAATAAAACTTTTCTTTTTCTATGGGAATTTGTTTCCCTTGACGACAAATATATGATTGTGAGCTTTCTAATTTAATGAGTGTCTATTGGCACATACTTGATTGTCTGCTTTTACATGTAAAAGCGATGGTTTGAACAAAAAACTAACATTTCTCGCTGCGAATATGGCCTATGCTGCCGACACGGAGTAAAACAACCACCAATCAATCAATAGTTTTTCTACAGCGACTCTTTTTCAGGTCAGGTCTCCTGGTGGTTGGAAATCTTAAAGTAGCCCACGCTAATCATGAGAAAGGTAATTTGGAAAATAAATTCCGTGGCAATGGCAGGGTACAACATCCACTTGTGCTCGGTGCCTGGCCATGTAATCTTACTGAGCTGCAAACATGGCTCTGAGTGGGTGTTGTTGAACCGTATTGCATCTCTCATCCTGATCTGTGACTACATATAAAGTCAGGCTACGTGAAAGAAAGAGGGCTAGACGGAGGTTGGTGAACAGCCTAATTTATTTGGTAAGGCACTTGGCCGAGCAATAAACGCCCTACCTAGACAAAGCTTAAAAGTAATAATGGATGTGTAGTGGGAGGGGCGGCTACAGTGCACAAGTAGAAGGTGGGGGGTGGGGGGGGGGGCAGCAGTAAGGCAGCGTACTGGCCCGCAGCAAATATAGCATTCAAAAGAAATAATTCTAAAATCGTAGATAATAAATAATCATTATTATAAGATACATCCCTCCGCCAATTTATATTTATATAATAGATTATATCACATATTCTCAAGTATATCAAATCATAGCACAACACGAATGGGACAAGCACCCAAACAAGTTGCATAACATCAACCCACGCATTGAGGAATATCCAAGTCAGTGTCATGGTGCGTATCAGCAGGACCCTATCGTCCTCACATTGGCCACTCTTGGCTGACTCAAGCAAGGGAAAATCACCCCCACGAACATTCGGTGTCAGTGTCCACTAACACGTGGACACATTCTGCCTGAGTGTGTAAATTAAATATCAATGTGGCAATGTCTTAATGTGAATAACATACAAGACTTCTTTACCAAAGCAAAGCACAAACAAATTTTTGAATTTCTATCAAGAACTGGGCTCTTTTGCCTCATGTAAATTTAGCTATGATTTGTGATTGAATCTTTCTTACATTTGACACAAATTTAACCAATCGTTTTAGCTGTCATTTGACATTCTTGAAGATTTATACTGCCTATTATGGATAAGCCTGAATAGACTTGTTTTCACCATTAGACAGTTTGACGATAGAAAGCCCGAGTCTACACTTTTACCGACCCAAGGGATTTTTTACCTCCCACACCACATAGTCATGGTATGAGAGCAACTGGCTTTTGATGATGTTGTAAGTTATCCACAGCGGTGGAAATCCAAATTGGCAGAGGTGGGGGCACTGGGTATCGAACCACCGACCTTCAGATTAGGAGTCTGACCTATAAAAAAGCCAGACACTCTAACCACTCCGCCACAGAGAACACCATTATGACCTGAGATGTTGCTAGAACATGGATCTGACCATTGTGGAATTTCGTGTAAATTTCAATGCATGCATACGACTGATTGGCAAAACTGACAAAATAAATACTACCAGCTTTTCGCGCTAAAAAAGGCCTCGCTGCTAACACAGTGTTCAACCATCAATCAAGTAATCATTCAAGTAATCAATCAATCAATCAATCAATCAAGTAATCAATCAATCCTGCCACATGGGAAGTGGGTACTTAACGTATTCAACCATTCCAGCTATTAATTCGTAGAACCAGTATTAAACATACTGAGTACAAATTAGATGTGGTCAGTGATAGCAATCTGCATCTACAGCACATTATATTACATATATATGTGAAAGTATTCATCATTCAATAACTCTGTATTCAGGGATGAAAGTGGTCTCTGACCAAAAACGTGGAAATCAGGCTGAAACCCGCGTGCCAACAGCAAATTTCTGCGAAAATGTAGACCCCCCCCCCCAGGATTAGCACTGTCAGGGAATTACAGGAAGTCAGGTTTCAACTGTCCTTGTTGTGACTATTTTATCATCCATACCTAACCCTTTCTTGTGTGGGTTTATGTTCTAGCAACATCTCAGGTAAGATTGAGATTCAGATTAATCAATTGCTGTCATATATTAATTATTATATATACATTTTTTTAACGTTAATCGGTAAATATAAAAAGAAATCACGGATATATTTATTTCCTGTGTATATGAGGTGAAAGTCATGCTGCAATTTGACAGGGGGGTAGGAGAGATAAAAATTAGAGAAAATTAGAGAAAAGTAGGTGCAACTTTTGAATACAAATAAATGACCTAAACCGGTTTCGCAGTCACACTAGAAACTTGATAGTTTGTTCTCATTTATATAATCATAATGTTAACACACAATCAAACCTCATTCGTTCTGATATGACCATAGATGTTATCGGGACGTAAAACTCCAAGAACCAACAATCAAAGTCGACTAAGAAACCCCACGGAATTAAATACAAACTAAAATTCATTACCAATGCAAGTGATGTTTACTCTACGTTCTTGTCCAAGACTCTCTCTGCCTTATCCTTCGAACGCCTCACAAATATCCTCAATTATACTCTCGCCCACATTGTTTGTACGTTACAAGTGGAAATTAAAGAGGAAGAGTTTGCATAAATAACGATAGCTTGTCAAAGGAGCTTGTCAAAGGAGCTTGTCAAACGATAGCTTGTCAAAGGAGACATTAGTAAGTCATGGTGGAAGTATTCGGATATTTAGCACTGTGGGGGGTCAATTCGTCAGCAGCGTAAACTGAGTACGGTATACCTACTAACACTAGCGCAGGGGGTAGGTATACAGTACAACCCCCTTAAACCAAGCTCGGTTAAACCAAACGATCGGTTAATCCAAAATGTTTTCGGTGGCACGGCAAAATACTACCATTTATCATATCAAAAAAGTTGGTGAAACCAAAGTAGGTTAATCCAAATTATCGGTTAATCCAAACAAAATTGTCGGACCCCAGGCCACTCCGGTATGGTTAAACCAATCTTTCATGTGGTTATAACGTCATCTGAGACCCCACAGACTTTTTTATATGATAAATGGTAGTATTTTGCTGGGACTCCGAAAAAAAGTTTGGATTAACCGATCATTTGGTTTAACCGACGTTGGATTAATGGGGTTATACTGTATATACATAAAAAAATAATAATCAAAGTGTCCACATACATTGTATATTACATGTGCAATACACGCTTATTCAAAGTCAAAGTCAAAGCCAAAACTTGGTTAAACCAATGATCGGTTGATCCAAACAAATTTCTAGGGTCCCTTCAAGTTTGGTTTAACGAGGAATTCCTGTATAACAAAATGTTGCAAATGTGGCACCAAAATAAAACACCACAAAACAACTAACATAACTACTAACAGCTAAGATGACACGCCGACTACCAATTTGGGACTATTGCTGTTCAGCGATGAAAACAAGCCGCAATGCGACTTACTCGTTATGGACAGGGTAAATAAACCATCACAAAAAAACATCAGAATCTGCCATGGTCAGCAAAGGAGAGCACCTCCCTCATGACATCCCCAACAAATTACCTTTTCTTAACCCCAAATTACTTTAATGTAAATTTGTATTATAAATAACCCATCAAGTTTTTGTGTAGGAAGAGCTATAGATGTATGTCTTAGCTCGACAAATAGTTGTGATTTTGGTTGTTACATTCGTTGATTAAAGTTTCATAGTCCGATGGTTTTGAATTTGTCATTTTTCTAAGATAAATATATTAAATTGATTGTCATAATCTACCTCATTTTACTTTGAAGTAATTTTGATTTTAAATGTCTATCTTTTGAGATATTTGTAGTGTAAACATGTCAAATTAGTTTTGGCAAGCACAATAGACTTCTGCAGTAACAGGTTTAAACAAATTAAATTGGTTTAGTATTCCCTTCTATGTGGCAACAAATGCTCAATAGGTACATCAATATTTTAAGAGAGATATCTAGAATCAAATCTAGATAATTTTTTTTTTTAATTTGATGCTTCATCGGACTATGCACCTTTAAGCTATGGACATTTCAGTCGCAGATAGTTGGTCTTCTGGATTCAAGTACTTCTAGTAATACCAGGCAGCGGCATGTATAAGTTATTTGTTTGACTTGGCTAGGGTTAGAACCCCCGACCTGCATCACAAGAAGCGAATACTCAATTCATTTAGCCATCCCATCTGGTCATTTTCTTGAAGATTTATACTGCCTATCATGGATAAGTCTGAATAGACTTGTTTTCACCATTAGACAGTTTGGCGATAGAAAGCCTGAGCCTACACTTTTACCGACCCAAGGTATTTTTAGCCTCCCACACAACATAGACATGGTATGAGAGCAACTGGCCTTTGATGACGCTGTAAGTTATCCACAGCGGTGGAAATCCAAATTGGAAGAGGTGGGGGCACAGGGAATTGAACCACCAACCTTCAGATTAGGAGTCTGACCAGAAAAAATTCAGACACTCTAACCACTCAGCCACAGAGAACACCACAATGTGACAAAATATCAATACCAATACATTAACAGTTTATTAGTTTCAATATCTGTATCTAGCAATACATCTAGTTTAAATATCTGTTTCTAGCAATACACCAAATATATATTTCTAATCAATGATAGAAATAAGCAAAATATTTCACTTGTCCACCAGACAAGCCTGGTGTGATTTCCATTTGTCCCGGACAAGCTCTTATTTCGAACGCTGCTAACTATGGATAGAGTGCTCTGTCGATGGATAATGTAGCATAGAACTATTAGAAATGCAAATTCCTGGTCCACAACATTAAAATTTGAATTTAAAGCCATGAGATATATTGACGGCTAGCGTTTGAATCTCTGAATTTAAATGCACGGATCAGAGAATATTTATCAAAACGCATTCATATATTTGCATTATAATGAAAGACCATTTAGTGGACCGTGTCAAGAATGGACTGAAAGATTACTATCAGTGATGACAATGCGACAGTGATGATTAAGTAGGACAATTTACGTGAAATTACAGCAACACATTGATACCTACAAAATTATAGTATTTAAAACAGTACATCAGAACGTATGGTTGGTTGGTTGTTGGAGTTTTACATCCCTGCAACATATATGGTCATATCAAGATGGGTACTGACTTATGACAGAGTGCACTGTTGGCGATTTTATAATGCTTTGTTTGTTGTTTTACGTCCTAGCAACATCTAAGGTCATATCAGGACGGGTACCGACTTGTGACAGTGCGTACTCATGGCGACTTTATAGTGCTGTCCCACTGGGAAACCAGGCTGTCAGCACCATGACCTGGTATCCCACTCAGTCACATTATCCTGACACTGAGCACACCAGTCCTTGCCATGTCCTAATAATGCTGAGCGCCTGGCTAGGAAGCGACACGTATCAATTATTAAGTCATTGGTTTGACTCGACCATGGTTCGAACCCATGATCTACCAGCATGGGAGACGGACGCTCTAACTCATTCAGCCATCCCATCTGGGAAATTAGGCCAACGGCACCATGACCCGATATCCCACTCAGTCAAATTATCCTTACACTGAGTTAACCAGTCCTTGCCATATCCTATTTATGCCAGGCTAGAAAGCGACAAGTATCAATTTTATAAGTCATTCATTTGACTTGACTGGGAACCAAACTTCCGATTGTGAGACCCACGCTTTACCGATTCGGCCACCGCGCTCGGTGAACGTACAGTCACTTTCAGGATTATGATTATTATTTAGTGACATCGTTTCAGTCGGCCTTTGCAATGTGCTTATTTGCATAATTCGCAGAATTTCAAAACGATCAATTGGTAAGTAAGCCTACTTTTCTAGCTAATCGCATATATTCCTGGTATAAATAAAAAAATATATATATAAACAAATTTTTTTTTAATTATGGAAATGAATGAATAAATGAAAAAAAAATAGATTTGTGAAAAAATATAATGAATGAATAAATAACTGCAGAAATAAAGAAATGGATAAATCAATCAATAAAATAAAGATTCAACTACATTGAAGAAACCGACACACCAGACTGGCCCCCATACAAGTATGTTGTTGAAGCACCTCGGGGACCACAGGACTTACACCCAGGGAAGGTAGTAAGAAATAGGGCCAGTGGCCACTCCGGTGTCGCAGTTTGAGCGCCCTGCCAGTGGTTGTATACTTTTTTTGTAAAATAGATTTTAAAGCTTTCATTGGATCGATTAAAAATATCTTAATGCGCAATTGAAGAGGAAGATCTGAAGTAAGATAATGTAACCTAAGAGCAATTTACTCTGAAAGTATTAAAAACAGATAATAGTGAAAGTTGGGATATTCTGAGTGTCAGTGCCAGTGTTAGCCTTACCAGATCATGGCCTCAAAAACTATTTTCGCAAAATAAATTCAAGAACTTCCAATTGGCTGATAAAAAAAAGAAGCTGAATGTGAAATTGTAGAGAAAGATCTGAACTATTTAATAGAAACAAGAGAAATTTGCTTTCAAAGCACCAAACATCACAAATTACTGTGATAGTTAGGGTGGTTTTAATGTTGTCTCTATCCGCGCATGCGCAGAAGCAACAGAAGGGCGCTCAAACTGACAGGGCGCTCAAACTGCGACACCTGTCAGAGGCCAGGGTGTGTGTGGGGTAAGGGATGGGGGGGGGGGGTCACCCCGCGCGGCGTGCGGAGGGCACCACGTGGTCCCGGGCTGCACCACGTGGTCCCGGTGTCGCGTTTTAGATTCTCGGTGGGTTTAGAGTCTACGGTCGGGGTTCTGCGCATGCGCGTATTCGATTAACACGACCCGGGCGACTCGGATCACCCGAGTTCCTAAAAATTCAAATAGAACACTACGAGTGGAGTTGACAAAAACATGTGCCGTGTGCAAGAAGTTTAACCCACCTCTTGGCTGGGGTTGGCTAGTAGCGATGATGTCACATTTGTGTGTCAAAAAATCGCTCGGGTCACTCGAGTTGATTAATCGAATAGGCTGAAATGCTGTTTGATTTTGACACATGCGCAGACCCCCGAGTGTACTCTAAACCCACTGAGAATTTAAACCGCGACACCGGTGTGGCATTTTCAGCCATGTACCGTGCTCAGCCGTGTGCATAGACTCAAACTCAAGGCATTGTCAATGGTCGTGAGTCACTAACCTTATAAATTTAATATAATGTTTTTGGTAAAGATGTTTTTTATATGTGCACCAAGCGATTTGTTTCTAGGTGGTGTGGTTTTAGAGACATTTCACTTTTCCTGTATTTTCTGTATGAAGATTGCTCACCACCATTGACAATGCCTTGAGTTTGACGGTAAGCGCAGTGCAAAACATTAGTCTTAATCAAAATTAATAGAAATCAAGAACCATAACGTTATAAATTTAATATAATCTTTTTGGTGAAGATGTTTTCTATATGTGTACCAAGCAATTTGTTAATAGGTGGTGTGGTTTTAGAGATATTTCACTTGTTCTGTATTTTCTACATGAAGATTACTCACGACCATTGACAATGCCTTGAGTTTGAATCTAACCACACGGCTGAGCACGCCACACCGGGCTCCACCACGTGGGACGCCAGCGCGCAGATTCACACAGATTGCGAAATCACCCAGGGTGGTTTACAATCATGGCGCCACTAGCGGGCAGGGGGGGGGGGGGGGCCTGATGCATGCACAACGCAGGTATTGAAGACACATACGGAGCGGGAATAGATGACGCATAGCGTGTAAATGGCAACAGACAATGGAGCGTTATCTAACAGCGCCCCCCACCTATCCATGATTCCCCATATAGTATACATTGTTAAATTGAATATAATTTAAGGCTGCATAGTCCGATGAAATATCAAATTTTCAAAACCAAACTAATTATCTAGATTTGATTTTACATATCTAACTTAGATACTGATGCACTTAAGCATTTGTTTCTGTGTAGACGGCAATACTGAGTCAATTTAACAGAACCTTTTACGGCAGAAGTCTATGGCGTCAGAGTTTTGGCAAGCCTGCCAAAACTAATTTTCCATGTTTGCTCTCAAAACATCTCAAAAGTTTACCATTTAAAATAAAAGTAACTTTGAACTAATGTAAAGTATATACTAGTGATCGATCTAATATATTTATCTCAGAAAAAATACAGAAAGTCAAAACCATCGGACTATGCAACTTGAACCAACACAATAAGATAGATAGTTGTGTTTGTTGTTTTACGTCCTAGCAATACATAAGGTCATATCAGGACGGGTACCAACTTGTGACTGTGCACTCATGGTGACTTTATAGTGCTGCCCCACTGAGAGACTAGGCCACTGGCACCATGCCCTGATATCCCACAGAGTATCACAACGGCATTATGTTGATTAACTCTCAAAATTGGCACCTATCCTGATATGACCAAAGATCTTTCTAGTATGTAAGCCCCCAAAAACAACAGGACAGCTTAACTAAGTTTTGCTGGACAATGTCGCCGCTGTGATGGAATATAATAGTACCAAATATAATTAAGTATCCGTGCCGGACCCCCATGGACACTATGACACCACCGCATTGGCACGAAGATTCCTGGAACCTGGCTAATCTGCATATGGTAGATTCCATACTTGAAATTAGAGCAAGACTAACGAGGTCACGAGATTAACCTACATTTTATGTGGTGTCCCTACTTCATGGCTTTCTGAAAGTAGTTGTCCTCCAAGACCATGAGGATGGTCTAATAAATCCATTAAGTATTCCTTATAAACAGCCCCAAATCATTAGTTAATGCACCAGCATCTAAGCTGGAGACATAGGATCAAATGTAGGCTATGTATTCTAGTTTTCAAAATATTAGGCTTTATCGGACCATGCAACTGCACAGTTCGAGAACCAGACGGGATGGCCGAATGAGTCAGAGTCCATCTCCTGTGTTGGTAGACCGTGGAATCGTACCCTGGTCGAGTCAAACCAATGACTTAAAAATGGATACTTGATGCTTCCTAGCCAGGTGCTCGGCACTATTAGGTTAGGGCAAGGACTGGTTGGCTCAGTGTCAGGATAATGTGACTGAGTGGGATATCAGGTAATGGTGCCGACAGCCTGGTCTCCCAGTGCACACCATAAGTGTGCACTGTCACAAGTCGGTACCCGTCCTGCTATGACCTTAGATGTTGCTAGGTCGTAAAACAACAAACAAGCATAGTCCGATGGAAGCACCACATTTCTTTAACCCAAACACCTATAAAGTTTTTATGTGTTTTAACTTCGAATATGTCAACGTGTTAGTCACTATTTTATATAATTTTTTTTATTAAAACTAGGTATATATATAACGATCAACGTAATATACTAGTCAAATGAAAAGACAAACTCAAAACCATGGTATCATGCAACTTTAAAGGGGACATCATGGAAAAGAAACAATGGTATAGTTAAAGCTGTATGATCCCCTAAAACCATCAACTTTCCAACGTCAAAACGCTTACCTAAATTTGATCCTAACGATCTAACTATACATGTATAGCAATACACTCATTAAAGAGCGATGAAAGTGGTCTCTGACAAAAAAAAAATCAGAAATCAGACCGAGATCTTGTTCTGACAAAACCAGTGGCGAATTTCTATGAAAATGTGGACCCCCCCCCCCCCCCCACACACACACACGAGGATTAGCACTGTCAGTGTTTGGGAATCGCAGAGAAATGTCAGAAGTCAGGTTAGAAAATCGCGGAAATCTGGGAAAACACGGAGATCTTCCATCCCAGAAATTAAATATTTATTTCAGTTCGGTGCTCCTGTACTACCATGCTACTTTCAACACCGGATACAGAAAGCATATTGCAGTATTTCTGTGTGCACACCAAATTCAATTTTTGCCTGGTTTAACTTCAAATACCCGTTCAAAATTAAAGTTAATTCAAACTAATGCAACTTAGATCATAGTTATCAGCCTAATATATTCTTTTTGAGGTGGGGGGGGGGGGGCAGAAGTCACCAGATTATGGAACTTTAATCTTAATCTCAATCTCACATCGGGTTCCATTACCACAGGTTCTAGTGGGCTGGTTCGATAGCGCGAATGGAGTGGAGTATGTTTGACCACCAGACATGAGTGGTCCAAAATTGCTGAGATGTGTTTTATACGTGTCTTTTTCCCCCTCTTTCCTTTTTTATATATTAAGTTTGTGCATTTTTAAAAAGAAGTGTCTTTTTAAAAACACAGCTCGAGGGTAAATTCGCACACTATGCAACCATTGACAAACGCAGGTGCATGCTGGGACGGTGCAGTGGTGATCTCTCAGGGTAGCCAACAGGACATTGCACCATTGTTTGCTACTACACTGTATATCATGATCAGGGTCAATGCAGAAAGTTAGCAGCCAAATTCAAGAAAGTTTTCAAGGAGACGTGGAATATTTTGTTACCAAAATTGTATACAATATATTCATAAGTATAGAATGTTAGGAAACCACAAAAAAATAACTGTCAGGAATTCATCAATACAAGCAATTTGTCAAAAACACAAGATTCAAGAATATACAGTTCAATTCAAGAACCAACAATCTAAATTCAAGAACATTAACGATTTTAGACGCCACTTGTGAACTCTGATCATGATTGCTTCTTTACTATCTAAGGCAAATGAGCAAAGAGTTAAAATGAGCCATGGAATATCTAGAGAATATCATAATGTAATAAATAGTATATGTAATATACTAATAGTAATACCCTCCCCCCCTGCCACTACTTTATCAGCTTTATGTTACAAATGTAAGTTTCTGATGAGAACATGTTATATTTATACCAGTGTAGCCATATTCTGTGCCTTTCGAACAATAAACAATGTTGTAACAACGATTGATTCCCCCCCCCCTCCATTTCTCTGGTAAACTCAACACTTTGATAATATAGCATTGCTTAAACGAAGAAAACAAAAATATATATGAACTTCCTACCACTCTGTGGATCTTGAATTCTATTGATGTAAATAAGTGAATAAATATGTAAATAAATAAGTAAATAAATAAATAAATATGTAAATAAATATGTAAATAAATAAGTAAATAAATGTAAATAAATAAATAAGTAAATAAATAAGTAAATAAATAAAGTCAGGTGAGAATAAAAATGCAAATCTTCACAGAACTGTCATGACTGAAATTCTGGTTCAAAACGCTTCACAGATACTGCATTGTTCGTCAACTGTGCGCGATCTGGTGTGTGCATTTATCTGGTCCACTGCCCGCCCCCTGGCGAGTATTCGTGGAAGAAGAACACCCGTAATTATGGAGACCGATATATAACCACAAGCCGACATATTAAGGGAGCAATGTCCATGCATTAAATGTTCCATGACACAATAATCCGCACAACAACAATAATAACTGCCTTTGGAATGTTTGTAAAACCAATTGAAAGCACCCACGCATGTGTAGCCCTCAAACCCATCAACACTTCAAATGTCTCCCGTTGAGTATGAAGTTCAGACTTATTATGTTGTAAAAGAGCACTATTACCATGCTTCCACACACACACACCCTTACTATGAAGTGATTTATTCTCTTCATGCAATTTAAAGGGGTAAAACTAGAGTGAAATGACAAATTCTCAAAACTAAAGCAATTGGTTAGATTTTTTCCTACATATTAAATAAACTTAAATACTGACGCAACCATTCAACTTACATATAGTGATATTCCAATGGTTCTGAGTTTCTGTCATCTGAAATATTCATATATTAGGTTGGTCTTTATACTCTACCGTACTTTAGTTTGGAGATATTTTTTTTATATTATGACTTGTTTTCTTTGGAGATATTTGAAGTGAAAAGATGCTAAATTATTTCGGCACGCATATTGCAATTCTGACACACGGGGGGTCCCAATGATAAAAGGTTTTATTCGCTACAAAAAAACTAGGAGGGTCTGGGGGCATGCCCCCCCCCCCGCAAATTTGTTAAAACCTACAATTAAAATGGTGCAATCTGGCACCGACTTGGACATATTTTAGGCATGAAATTCCAACTGTTTAAAAAAACTCCAAGACTAACAAATAATTAAAAATAAAAGTTATTTTCATGGACAGAATTTGTCTCCACTTATTTGGAAACTCAGTTTTCGCTGAAATCTGTGATTTCGCTGAGATCCCTGAACACCATAGGATTCAGCAGTAACAGGTTCTATTAAATTGGTTTAGCATACCCTATTACGCAGCAACACATGCTTAATAAGTGCATGCCCATTTAAGTAGAATATGTAAAATAACATCATGGTAAGTGTTTTAGTTTCGAAAATGCAATACTTCCATCTGACTGCAGTTTTCTGAACATTTACCACAACATAGAAGGAATATTAAGTCAATTTAACAGAATTTGATGTCCATTCTGCATTTCGGTTTGCGCATTAAAATAGTCGTCCACATTTCCAATTCAAATATCTCAAAAGTGAACATTTAAAACAAGTTACCGGAAACTAAAGTAAAGTAGATTGTAACCAGGGTTCGGAATAGGAGCTTGTCCGCGACATGTGGCTATTCAGATGGACAAGTGAAAATATCACCAGACTCGTCTGGTGGACAAGTAAAAAATTCGGCTTATTTCTACCAGTGGTAACAATCGATCTAATATATTTATCTATTATTTATATTTTTTTAATTGTTTAAAGGGGGGGGAGGAGATGGCAAACATTAAAAACATTGGATTATGCAAATTTAGTTGAAACCTACAATTCAAATGATGCAATCTGGCACCTACATGGACATATTTTAGCCATGAAATTCCAACTGTCTTAAAAACTCCCAGACTAACAAATAAGTAAAAATAAAAGTTATTTTCATGGACAGAATTTGTCTCCACTTATTTGGAAACTTAGTTTTCGCTGAAATCTGTGATTTCGCCGAGATCCATGGACACCATAGGATTCAGCAATAACAGGTTCTATTAAATGGGTTTAGCATATGGTGGACAAGTAAAAAATTCGGCTTATTTCTATCACTCGATCTAACATATTTATCTATTATTTATATTTAAAAAATTTGTTAAGAGGGGGGAGAGATGGCAAACATTAAAAACATATTGGATTATGCAAATTTAATCAAACTACTGCGTTATTTTTAATTCAAAGAAATAAAAAACACATTGATATTCAATTATAGATTTGATGTAAACTTGTATTTATGTTTCCCATTTGTAAGCTGTGCACTAATTCATTTTATTGCACCAGCGTGCTAAGCATTAATACCAGAGAGCGTGTATATAAACAGATGAGAGGGACAACTCCCATACTAGACCTTGTAACAGCTGCCGACTGTGGCGCTCCAAGTGGTGGTTGTTGAACAGTATGACACAGCTGTCAAACTCAAGGCATTGTCAATGGCCGTGAGCAATCTTCGTACAGAAAAAGTGAAATATCTCTAAAACTACACCACATAGAAACAAACTGTTTGGAACACATATAGAAAACATATTTAACGATGAGACTATATTAAATTCATATGGCTAGGGTTCTGTATTTCTATTAATTTTGAATAAAATACACGTTTTGCACTACACGTACGGCAAACTCAAGGCATTGTCAATGGCGGTGAGCAATCTTCATACAGAAAAGGTGAAATATCTCTAAAACCACATGACCTAGACACAAACCGCTTGGAACACATATAGAAAACATGTTTACCAAAAGGATTATATTAAATTGATAAGGTTAGGCTTCTGCATTTCTATTAATTTTGAATAAAAACAAATGTTTTGCACTGCACGTACCGGCAAACTCAAAGCTTGTTCAACACTAACCGCCAGGAACGCCACTGTAGCCTGTGTTACCGATTTTCGCGGGAGTTGTCCCTCTCATCTGTTTATATACACACTCTCTGTTAATACTCAGCAATGTAAGTTACATTGAGTGTAAGGCTCTGTTATGAATATTCATGTTATCGTAACGATCTGGATTATAAAACATCATTGTAGTATTTAATAATATCAGCATATGTTTATGGCTTTAAAACAGATAGGGTTGATAATGATAGATACAACGAAAACCTTCATCTTCTCTACTGCCTTTTTGGTTTAAGTGCCTGTCACACCTTAACGGATTGAGCAATGGACATAAACCGGACAAGGAATTGTCTAGTCCGGTGGTGTTCGGTATCAAAATGTACCGAAATGTGTCGAACTGATGCAACCGCAGCCGGACGAAATGGACAAGGAATGTACATTCACGAATAGCCACCGGACGATAACCGAATGTCAAACGGACAGACCGAACACCAAACGGACACGTAACGGACTGTTCACGGATGCGCCGAAAACATTCTGACAGAATTCCCACAACACTTTCAACGGACACTGCAGGAAGCAAACCGGGGACGCAATGGATGGGTAACGGACATGAACCGGACAAAACGGACACCAACAAACGTGCACGTCAGTCCAGTACAAGTTGTGTGCATGTTCAAAACTTGCCACCTTACACAGAACAGACACGCCGGATGTGTACAGTATATACATTGCCGTATTTCACCGGACAGTGTCCGCTTTCTATCTGTTGTCCCAGTCTGGTAAGGTGTGACTGAGCCTTAAGTATTACACATCACATGTACTGAAGTAGATAAAAGATTCACCCGGTACTTGTAGTACACGGGTGAAAGACAATGTAGTCTAAATACGGGCGAAAATAGCGTTAGTATGGAACAAGAAGTAGAATGCCTGGCACCAGTGTCAAATGGTTACTTATATCAGCACAGAGTTGGTGAAATGGGAGAGAATGCAAAAAGACAAGATGGCGGCCAGAGAACGCCGTCGATTTCACTTTTAAATTGCATTAAAATATATGTTTAATTATATTGTCCAAATCAAAAGTAGCGGGTAAACATGAACACATATACATAGAATAAATGTTGCTTCTTAGATTGTGAAATTAGGCTCTCATAAAGACTCATTTCATTAGCTCGATTTTTCGACCGTTTTTATATAAGGGTGAATTTCACCCCTGTACTGGAAGTATGGGGTGAATCTTTTATCTAGTACTGAAGATGCATCACAATTAGGATGCATTCAAAACGAATAGATTTGAGCAATTTGATTAAGATCGTTCTGAATTTCCTGTTTGTTGGAGTTTCACGTCATGGCAACATCCAAGGTAATATCAGGACGGGTTCTGAATTTCTGGGTAAACATGCTAGCCAAATACGACAGGTAGAAAAACGGGGTCCTAATTTTGTTTGAAATAAGCTGTGCCGATGACAGTCTAAATTCAGTTATACCCACTCCCCTTATCCATATAGGTAGTTTTCAGAATGCCTTGGGAAGTCAATATAAACTATAAATAAATATAAATTAAACTATAAATAAATATAAATTAAACTATAAATAAATATAAATTAAACTATAAATAAATATAAATTAAACTATAAATTAAACTATGAATAAATAAAAAATTTCAAGATCTGCACACATTTTCGGGAAGGGTCCATATTGAACACGATGATCTACCACTCCACGCTTAGGCATTCAATAAAAATTTTATTTTATTAAAATGGTGTGTACATTTAAACGATCGTGAACAAAATTGATTAAAATGAAGTGGATCACCATTCACTCCCACATATACTGGTTTGTTGCTGGAGTTTTACGACCTGACAACACCTAAGGTCAGACTGGGCCCACATACGCTAAAGATGCATAGCAATTAGAATGCATTAAACAGACAGGATGATCGAATGAATTGAGCATCCGCTTCCCACGTGACAAGTCATGTGATTCAAACATGGGGTTCAAAATCCAGCCGAGTCAAACCAATGATGTACAAATGGATACTTATCGTTACCTCGCATGACATTCGGCACCAGTTATAGTAGTATGATAGGGGATGGAGCAGTGGAGTGAGGAAGACCAATTATCTGTGATTTAAATTTCCCCTGATTAATCAATGAAGGTAAAAAAAAATATAAAATTCATCTGCATCAATTAATGGTAAAAAAAAATATAGAAGAAATGTGTCAATTGTAATGAAACACATGAAAAAGACGGATTCATAAAATAGAAATTAAAGACCCAGAAAATCTCATTTATGATAAGTAAAAATATTTACCTAGACCTATGCATTGTTGAATGATTTGTTTGTTGTTTTACGTCCTAGAAACATCTAAGGTCATATCAGGATGGAAGAGTTTTGTTGGCCAAACCTTACCTTAATGCTCTAAATCCCAAAGTTTACTCTGATTTGATGGGAACTCCATTCTCATGATGGATGCCATGTGACCAAACAGCATGTATCCAAGCTGCGTTCCAAACAGCATGTATCCAATGATGATGACGTCGTCTGCCACGCGATAACGCGCGTGTAGCTGCCGCTACGACTACAACAATGGCCGATCAACACCAAACACCCAACCCCTTATCAGAAGATCGCGCCAAGATTATAATCAGAAATCATTCTCCGCGGAATGAAAATTCCCCCCAGTGGACGCAGGCAAGGCACAGTAAGCTCTGATCTCGGCGTTGGCCTAACGCAGAAGGGCGCCACGTGGTGGGAAGATTGTGCACTAGTGGCTTTGTGAGTATCCCACAACGATGAACTGGTGGTCGTGATTGTGTGAAGTGTCTGCACGTCTAATCCTTATGACTCACATCCCATGAATGATCCTGCATTGACCGCAGCTCTCCCCCCCCCCCCCCCACATTTAACTTTACTATCGTGCACCTACCCTCTTCCAGCCCTTCCCCACTACCCACCCGGACAATCTAGTGCTGATACCATGGATGATGGAGGTACTCACTCACTCACATGTGTGCTCCCGAACGCTTCATGTGGTTTCCGTATTAGGTGTGTGCGTGCGTGTGTATGTGTGCAAGAGTGAGTGAGAATATATGAGTGAATGAGACGATATGAGTAAAGAAGACAATATGACTGAACGAGACTATATGACTGAACAAGACAATATGACTGAACAAGACGATATGAGTGAACGAGACGATATGAGTGAAAGAGACAATATGAGCGAACAAGACGATATGAGTGAACGAGACTACATGAGTGAACAAGACAATATGAGTGAATGATATGAGTGAACGAGACGATGAGTGAACGAGACGATATGAGTGAACTGGACGATATGAGTGAACATGACTATATATGAGTGAACGTGACTATATGAGTGAACAATACAAACGAACGAGACGATATGAGGTAACAAGACTATATATGAGTGAACAAGACTATATATGAGTGAACAAGACTATATATGAGTGAATGAGATATGACTGTGAGTGAACAACACAATATGAGTGAACAATGCAATATATGTGAACAAGACGATATGAGTGAGTGACAATGAGTGAGACTGAGTACGTGTGCGGGTAGTGTGTATGTAGTCATGTACGCACAAATAAAAGTGTGCACACGTGGGGAGGGGCAACAGCCTGAACAGGCTAGCTGGCCGTGTGAATGTCAATGTGAGAGAATCCGGTTAATCTAAAGTCGATAACATGGTTGTCAAGTTTATGGTTTCCACATGTACCGATTCACCCTGCAAAATCAACAAAACCCCGGATGTACATTAGCAATTGACTAAGACTATTCATGTATCCTATAAGCTATACTCGTGCTATCATGGAATAACACCTCAACTTTTTTTAAATTTCTATCACTCATAAATATAAAATACGCAATTAAAAAAAATAGCACATACATTAATAAATATACTAGCTGAAGTGCAGATTATTATAACTATCAATAGATTATCTAATTATTTTCGAGTAATAATAAATTAATTGGTTAAAATAAATATACTAGCTACGCCTAAAGTGCAGGTTATAACTATCAATAGATTGTATAATTGTATGTGCGAGTACAAATAAATATACTAGCTAGCCTAAAGTGCCGACTATTAGAAGTATCAATAGATTATCTAATTATTTGTGAGTAATTATAAATTAATTGGCTAAAATAAAAAAATATTAGCTAAACTAAAGTGCAGATTATTAAAACTAATTAAACTATCAATAGATTATCTAATTATGTGCGAGTAATTATAAATTAATTAAAATTCCGCTTATAAAATTATAGGACAAGGTGACAGAAAGACGGTCCTTTTCTTTTTCTTTAAAAGAAGAAGTGCGTGTGTGTGTGGGGGGGGGGGGGGGGGTGAAGGGAGAAATCACCCAAAGGGTGTGTATCATATGCCACGACCTCTTGACTTTGGACAACAACACCGTGTTGTAACGAGAGCCGTGTCCACATTTAATAACGGTGCTGAACACGGTACTGCTCTAAGTACCTGCGGACATGCAAACATACCCGCGCCCCATGCGGAGCCAATATACATATGTACCATTTGGTAATGGTATGGGTGTCAAGCGCAGCTGCGACGCGTACTGTGACGCAGGCGGGCCGGCCACGGGGGCAGGCAGGGGCCGGGCGGGCGGCCGCCGGGGCCCCGGCCTCCACCACCTCTGCCCTCCGCCCGCCGGGTACAAAGCGCGGGTACAAACAAGACGTGCGACACCCGGTTGAACCCTGCCCTTCTCGTGACAGGACCGTTTACAAGGGTCATAACTCACCATTATTAAGTGTTAACATGTAACCAATGAGCCAACAGCAGCAAAGAGATGGGGGGAGGAGAGCAGAGGAAGGGGGATAGGGGAGGAGGAGGTCCGTGCCCCGGTACCTCCCTCCGGCTCCGTCGGCGCAGCAGCACGGTGGGTGGCGTGCCGATATGCCGAGCTACCACCAACACCAACACCAACCAGCCAGACGTCCTCCCGTCCTCTTATCTCCTCGGCGTGTCTCGTCAGAAATTGGGTCAGACAAATCTCGACTGCAGTTGTACAAGACCGCATGTCACGGCAGCAGCAGCCGCCGCCCGACATGCCATTGTCTGAACATGCGATCCGCTTCCACCACTCTGTTTGTTTACTCCTCCCACTGCTCGCCTCCACTCGTGCTAGTAGATGCTCCGAGTAGTCACCTCGACGCTGCCATCTGGGTTAATGAAGCCTAGATGTAGGGCGACACCGCGGCGAAGACGGTTTTCGTCGATAGTTTTTGGCGGCAGTCACTGCACATGGTTCACGCATTGACAGCGTTTACTGATCAAAAGCCCACAGAGAGTCCAGCATCACTGGGGCTTGACAAGGGAGGGGGAGGAGGGGGCTCAGGCTCAGCGCTCCTGCCGTGCCATCCTCTCTCTGCTCCCGATGCTAAATATACCCGCTTAAAATCAGCCACGCCGACTACGGCCTAAACACCAGTTCTAGCGTTTGTCATGATTGTAGATTCGGCATGCAGTCGGGTGAAATCCGTAACAAATCCATTGTGATATACTGTCATTCTAGCGGTGTGTATTCGGGGAGCATTGTGGCTTCACTGCCCCTATTATCGCTCAGCTCCCCCCCCCCCCTCTCCCTCCCCTTCCCGCTGCCGCCTGCCCCGGCCCCACCTCCACCCTTCCCCCAACCCACCACCACCAACCAAAACCCGAGGAATTTGCCTATTCTGCGCTGCGCTCGCTAGACGGGGCCCTTGCTGGTGATAGTGATAGGCGTGGGGGTTTCTGACAGTCAGCCCAAGAGGAAACCTTTCTACTTACCATCCGTCTCTCTCCCGGCTGGATTCCCCGCACATTAACGGTGCTCCTGCGACATTCTGCTGCATCCTCCTTTGTCCGTCGTGCGCTGGATGCATGACATGTTTGCACTTGTTGACCTAGCCCCGTTCAGAGTGTGGAGGTGGCGGTGGTTGCGCACGGCGCTGCGGCGGCGACTGTTAACTACCTGTGGGAGCTGTTCGCGCCACTATGCCTGACAAAGGTGGGGGTCTTCTAATACATGATGCACACATGGGCACATGCCTCCCCGACCCACATCCTGCTAGGGCGCCCGCCGACACCGGCCGCCTCCCTCCCGCCCTCCCTCCCGCCGCCCGTCCGTGAGCAGTCGGGCTCAGTGGAGGGGAACGGAGGGGGTAGGCAGACAGCACACACAGCACTGAGACATGTTGATGAGCAAGCCTCAACCGGACAAAGGGCATGGGGTTGTGACATCGGTCACCACCCCGCCCTGACACCGTGACCCCTGCAGCCGGCAGGCAGTGGGCAGACGGCGGTCAGCCGCTACCCCCCCCCCCCTCTGTCCACTGACCCCCCCGCCCCCCTCCTCCTCCCCCGGCCCCCTACGCACCCTCACCCCCCGCCAGCCCAAACGCCCTCTCTCCATGTCGGGGGGTGGGTAGGGGTGGTTGCAGACTGAAAATAGGTCCCAACCTCTGACCACCTCATTAGTAATTCGTCCTAACCCCCTACATCCCATCCCATCCCACCACACACACACACACACACACACACACACACACACACACACACACACACACACACACACACACACACACACACACACACACAATCCAATTCTCTCCCACACTTTTATTAGAATTAAGCGTGGAAAACAAGCACTAACTAACTAACAGTATATTACATGTAGGTCCAAACCCCGCGCGTCATAACTTATATTCACCCAACCTTTAAAGTTTAAGGGCAGGTGAGTTGAGATAATCATCATCTCAGCACATGTGCTGTGATCGCGGGCGGTGGTAGTCGGGCCTACACCCCGCTCCCGATGTGTAGGGGGGCCGGGTGAGGCACGCAGTTGTTCAACAGTGTGCTGGAGGGGTAGGGGCGGGGGTTGGTGGTGGTTGTGGAGGGGGGGGGGGGTGATTGCGTCGCTACTGGGGCTGGCCTCATGGCCCTTGTTGTCTGGGTCTTATTTTAGCCATGTGTGCAATTACCATGACACTGAATCTGAAATTAGGGCTAGCGTCTGCCCTCGGACACCCGGCGGCGGACTTGGGAACTAACTGTCGTCCAGATATAAAGACTGACCAATGATTCCACACGCAAACAACTATGAGAGTTAGCTGGGTGTGTTCTAAATCTTAGAGTATTTCCCCCCAGTGTTCTGTGCGCTTAAAGTTGCATAGTCCGATGGTTTTGAATTTCTGTAATTTTTTTGAGATTTTTTCTGAGATTTTAGATCGATCACTAGTATCTACTTTACATTAGTTCAAAGTTACTTTTATTTTAAATGGTAAACTTTTTAGATATTTTGGGTGCAAACATGGAAAATTAGTTTTGGCAAGCTTGCCAAAACTCTAAAACCATACACTTCTGCAGTAACAGGTTCTGTTAAATTGACTCAGTAGTGCCTTCTATGCAGAAACAAATGCTTAATAAGTGCATCAGTATCTAAGTTAGATATGTCAAATCAAATCTAGTTTATTGGTTTGGTGTTGAAAATTCGATATTTTATCGGACTATCCAGCTTTAATATGAGTGGGAGAACAAAACAACAAACAAAAAAGGGCATTCATTCCCGCGCAGTATTCTCCTTACATAGACTATCTAAGAATAAGATAAACTTTCAAGTAAATCTATAAATGAGTCATAGTACCAAATGAAATATTCACCACATGTAAATCGCCCGTGTACATGTCTAGGCCCTATATACTTTTTTTCTTCTTTTTTTTTGGTAAACATTTGATTCATCTGAATACATATTTTGTCAGTGCCGGGGCACTGGTCTTCCAGCCATTGGAGTGATCGCATTTGATCTGTACCTAGTGGAAGTGGAATGTGTTGCATTGTGTGCAGCACAACCCATTCTGAACATAAAAAGAAAGTGGGGTAGCAGCCTATGCTGCACAGTGTACAGCATAGGTACTCAACATAGTGCAATGTATATGCATCAAGATAGAGTGTGCAGTAATGTACACTAGTGGTTAAATCATATGCTGTGTTTGTATATCAGTTAGATTTGGTCTTATTAACGGTTAGTCTTTAAATAGTGCCATGTTGTGCGTGTATAGTGGTTTATATTGTGTGCATTGCTGGTTGAAGATGTAGTTATTCAGTGGTGGTAATGGGTCTCAAGTAGTGGTAGTGGGTCTCGAGTCATTGAGTTATAATAGTTGTTTGTCAAATGTGGATGGGGGGCGGGGGGGGGGGGGTCCATGGGCAGGGGGGCGGACATGCAGGAGAGAGCATGCATGAGAGAGGGAAGGCCGGATTTGTTATGCGTTGACATCCCGTTTTAGTAGGTCGTTGTGGGATTAGAACCCCCGCGGTTCAAACTCTGATAATAACTTTAAAGATTATACTTGTCGCTATCAAGCCTAGTGATTGGCATTACTAGGATGGGACAAGAAGCAGTGGAATTACAAAGACCAATTAGCTGTGATTGAAATTTCCCTTGCTTAATCAACTAAAAAAAGTATATTTGTATTTCCTTCCTATACAGCAATCGAGGGGCAGAACGTTAATTATACTATTTTACCATAGGTGATCTTAGGTTATTATCAGGTTCTATGTGTCAAATGCACATATTGTTGATACATTATCATTCTTTATAAAGCTGAACTCCCCTATTTAAATAAAGTGAACCAATTCAATTCGAAACACTATTCGGTATTATCACTTTGATTAAGACACGTTATATATTATCAGTTTGATTAAAGCTGAACTCGACCATTTAAACACAGTAAACCAAAATAACCATGTTATATATTATAACTTTGATTAACACACATTATATATTTTCCCTTTGATTAAAGCTGAACTCGACCATTTAAACACAGTAAACCAAAATAACCATGTCATATATTATAACTTTGATTAACGCACGTTATATATTTTCCCTTTGATTAACAGTAATACCATATGGTAGATATTATCACTTTGATTAAAGCTGAACTCGACCATTTAAATCCAGTGAACCAATTTAAATCGACCTAGTATTCTAATCGTTCAGCTCTTGTTGTGGTGTGCATTCTGACGTCTTATACTATGTATATTTATATTATATTGTACACGGATCCTGTTGACATTTATTGGGAGTGCCACGCCACCTAGCGAGCATTGTATACCTGATCACGGATGTAGGACAACATTGAAGTTTGGCCACTTAGAGAGTGTTGTGGGCAGGTGAGGCAGCGTGGGGTGGTGGTGGTGGTGGCGTGGTGGTGGTGGTGGTGGAAGGGGGGGGGGGGGTAATTCGTTGTGTACACGTGTAGGGGGCGCTAGACGCGACGCGCCCTTTTCTTTCTTCTTTTTCTTTCTTTCTTTCCTTATTTTATAAAGGGGTGGCAGTGAAGGACACAGGACTGGCTGCACTGGGCATTTTGGCACCACCCCCTCTCCTTCCTCCTCCTGCCTCCTTCCTCCTTCCTCCTTCCTCCTTCCTCCTGCCTCCTGCCTCCTGCCTCCCCCTCCTCCCTCCTCCCTCCTGCACCCCCCTCCCCCTCCTCCCTCCTCTCTCCTCTCTCCTCCCTCCTCCCTCCTCCCCTATCCTCCTCCCTCCCTCCTCCCTCCTCCCTCCCTCCTCCCTCCTCCCTCCTCCCTTCTCCCTCCTCCTCCTCCCTCCTCCCTCCTCCCTCCTCGCTCCTCCATCCACCCTCCTCTCTCCTCCCTCCACCCTCCTCCCTCCTCCCATATCCAACACTACCATTACACATGCTCGTCCGAAGAAAGAAATGCTCTATGCGCATGCAATAAAACTGTCCCTAAGCCGAGACCTCCCCTGGGAATGAAATGTTAATGCACGTCCCATTAGATATACACCCACACACCCACCCCATCACTCCCACCACGCACCTCACCCTCCTCTCGAGTCTCAGCATTGCTGTGGGACCGCGTAGATCTATTTTCGATCTGAAGGCTAACTATACAGACCCTACACGCGTCTTTGTTCTGTCGGCTGTGACAACACACCGCGAGGTATAGACACCCATTCCTCTCCACTTTACAGGCCAAAGTCTATTTCCTGCTCTCTGTTTTCATAGAATCTTGTGATATGACATGTGCGCTTCGGTACGTGACGTGGGATCGTTGTGTAAACAATCCACGGTCCATACTGCCGTGTCCTTGTTTGTGGGATATTAACATCGTTTAAAACTACCACAACACAGAACGGGATCGGGAGAGTTGGTTAGTTGTTGGGAGTTTTACGTCCTGGCAACATCTAAGGTCATATCAGAACGGGTACCGACTTCTGACAGTGCGCACTCATGGCGATTTTATAGTGCTGCCCCATTGGGAAATCAGGCTGCCGGCACTATGACCCGATATCCCACTCAGTCACATTATCCTGACACTGGGCTAACCAGTTTTTGCTCTATCCTATTAATGCCGAGCGCCACGCTAGGAAGTGACAAGTACCATCTTTATCAATGTTTAAGTCATTGGTTTGACTTGACCATGGTTCGAACCCATGAGTTCGAATCTAATGATCTACCATAATGGGAGACGGATGCTCAACTCATTCGGCTATCCCATCTAGTCCCGCAGAAAATGACCGGACGGGTGTGTGTTGATACACACAATTCTCAGGGATAGTTTGTACACACATAACACATGATGCATGATGCATGATGCATGATGCATGATGCATAATGTATAATGTGTAATGTGTAATGTGTAATATGTAATATGTAATATGTAATATATAATATATAGATAGGATAATCACTTATCAATGTATAAAAAGGCAGAGCGGCTCATCTCCGATTATTGTGTGAATTATTACTGCCCAGTAAATTATTTGCGTGTACAGTGAAAATGAAGTTGGTTGGCCTAATATGGCCTGATGGGATCGATCCCTCCGTCTGCTACTGCAGCACCACCGTGTGTTCGTGCCCTGCACCCCACTATTCGGCCAGTTCGCACCGGGTTTTCAAGCTTTGTAACCAGTTAGGCAGTTATCCTAGCCAGAGACTAGTATTAAACTGATCAACCCATACCCGTGTTGTTCTTTGTCTTCCAGAGCATAGCCTAACTTTATATATGGATTTTCAGAATTCAAAAAAAAAAAAATTTCGCCATGGTTTCAAACTCAAAGTTCTTTTTATATTGGGGTCTTAATGGCGGCGTGCTAGTCAGGAAGCAGACCGCAGGTGTTGAGGTGGGGGGTGGGTGTGTGGACGACAGCGATACGTTAGTAGGGGTTGTGGGTTAGTGGCAAGCCCGGGTAGGTAGGTGGGTGGGTGGGTAGACACTGTGGGGAGGTAGACAGGCTTGGCGGTGTGTGGGTGGCAGGTTGGAGCGCACGCTGATGTTCAACGGACGGGAACAGGTCGTGGCAGCCAAAGGGTTAAGCGTTGTCATGTCACAATGGGCTGAGGTTCAACCTGTTTAGACCCTTCAGATACAGCCGATCAGCAGCCTACTCTGTTAGCCTAAACCGCCATCTTGCCACTTTTTGTGGGGGGGGGGGGGGTGAACATTCAAAACATGCTTTGTTCCTTCAAACATGATGAAATGCGCTTTATGTCATCTCGTAAAACTCGTAGTGATTGGATGTACATGAGTTAAGAAAACTATTGTTGTTAATGTATAAAATTGTTTGTATTTAAAATATTGTACTCGTTATAGAATTCGCTTCAATTTTATAAAGATTTTTTTTTTAAATTCTGAATAGCTCGTAGTTAGATGAGGTCAATATTATATAGGTAGGGAGGGAGTCTGTAGGACCTACATAGCGGTTGGTTTGGATATTAAAACTGTGATCGAAATATGTATATATGACTTTCAAAGTTGGACCAGACGGGATGGCCAAATGAGTTGGGTGTCCGTCTCCCGTTTTGGTAGATCGTGGGTATCCAACCCACGGGTTGGAATCTTGCTCGAGTCAACCAATGACATAACAATTTATACCCGTCGCTTCCAAGCCAAGCACCCGGGTCGTAGCGGGTCTGCTTCATGGCTGTTCATGCCTGTTGATGTAGTTATGAACTTGATAGCCTGGCGGTTCTTGTTCTTCCAGGCACTGTCGGCAATTCCCGCCTCCATCATTGCCATGAGTCTTCTGTGGTGGGGTGTGGGGGGCCAGGTTAACCTGGAGAGAAAGGCAATTAGAGGCCTATCCAGGTTAGAGTGTGGTCGCTAGGAGTTGTCATGGTCGATGTGAACAGGGTATGATCCCCGTTCTTCGATGTTTGCATAGGCGAGGCACTCTGCAGCCGGGTCAAATGGCACCTGGCTCAGGGCGTCCGCAAATGGAATGTCCTTGCCATGTTGTGTTTAATTATAATGTCAGTTATTTTCTGGGCGGCAATAGCCAGATCTCTCTGGTGCATGAGCAGAGAATTGGGTCTCTCCCCGCACCCGACGTAAGGGCCTGTTGCGAGCCTTCATTGTCGGTGTTCACGCAGATCATGTAGAGGTGAGTGTCATGTGGTGCGAGTGACTTGGGTGCCATGATAATGTTTATGGCCTCAAGCTGCGCTATGTTCAGTTTCTTAGATGTTAGTCTTTCTGAGTAGGTGGCACTGTAGTAGTTGGTCTCGGAATGCGTGCCACCCACCCGCACGGACGAGTCACAGTCCAAGATCCATGGAATCCGATCATTTTCAGGTAGGAGGACCGTCCCGTTGGAGATGGCTGCATAGGCCCTGTTGCTGGCATCTTAACATCGTCAGTCATGATGAACGTTGGTTCGCCCAAATGGTGTAGAGTATGACCGTCAGTTGTGATGAACGTCGTCAGTTGTGACACACGTAAGTTCGTCCCAGTGGAGTCGTCCCGATTATTGGTTCATCCAGAATTGTACCGGGAGTGCCGGTTTTGTTTGTCCGTATTGTTCGTCCTTGCAGGGCTTGTTAGTGGCAGAGTTAGGATTTTGCACACTTTAGAGTCTTCTGTGGTGGGGGTGTGGGGGGGCCAGACAAACCTGGAGAGAAAGGCAATTAAAGGTCTACCCAGGCTAGAGTGTGGTCGTTAGGACGTTGTCATGGTCGATGTGAAGAGTGTATAATCCTCATTCTTCGATGTTTGCATAGGTGAGGTGCTCTGCAGCCGGGTCGAATAGCATCGTGCTATGTTCAGTTTCTTAGATATTAGTCTTTCTGAGTAGGTGGCACTGAAGTAGTGGGTCTCAGAATGCGCACCACCCGCCAGCAGGAATGAGTCACTTTCAGGTAGGAGGACCGTCCCATTGGAGATGGCTGCATTGTCCTTGTTGCCGGCATCTTGTCGTCGTCAGTCGTGATGAACGTTGGTTCGCCCAGATGGTGTAGAGTATGACCGTCAGTTGTGATGAACGTCGTCAGTTGTGACACGTAAGTTGTAAGTTTGTCCCAGTAGAGTCGTCCCGATTATTTGTTCATCCAGAATTGTACTGGGAGTGCCGGTTTTGTTTGTCGTATTGTTCATCCTTGCAGGGTTTGTTCATCAGATTTATTGGTTATTGGTGGTGACTCAGGTGACTAGTGGGCCTCCCACTCTGCTTGTTCCCTTTTGCCGGCGTCTCAACGTCATCAGTCGTGATGAATGTTGGTTTGCCCAGACGGTGTAGAGTATGACTGTCAGTTGTGATGAACGTCATTAGACGTGACACACGTAGATTCGTCCTGGTGGTGCAGACTCGGTTTGTTAGTTTGTTTTGTTTGTTATCAGTCATAACGCAAGTTGTTCATCCTTATGGTCCAGGCTTGGTTCGTTTAATTCATCCCGATTGTGCAAATTGGTTCGTCCAGATTTGTTTGTCCCTGTGGCAAAGGGTTTGTTTGTCAACTCGTACCGGGAGTGCTGGGTTTGTTCGTCTGGAATGTTCGTCCCTGTGGTGCAGGGTTCGTTTGTTAGTTTGTGCTGGGAGTGCCATGTTCGTTCGCCCGGATTGTTTGTCCATGTGATGACGTGTTTGTTCGTCAGATCATAGCGGGAGTGTCGGGATTGTTCGTCCAAATAGTTTGTCCCTGTGGGAAAGGTTGGTTCATCTGTTGGTACTGCGAGTGCCAGATTTGTTCGCCTCAGATGGGTCGTCCCGGCGGCGAGGAGCCGGCTCCCTCGCCACCACCGGGAGTGCCGGGTTTTGTTCCAGAGTAAAAGGTCCATAGCCGTCCGCCACCAAGTTGTAATGGCAGAGTTCGAGTTTTGCTGGTTTTATATAGCAGCTTGGCCGGCCCTTAACGTCATGACTGCCTCAAGTTTTCGCAACTTTGTAATAGCTTTCCGCTGCTGACGTTGTATCTAATTTGCATATGCACATCTACCAGCTCTGCATGGTTACTCGGCATAGTTTATAAAAGACCCGCTAGGCATGTTGGACGTCAATCAATATATTTTATGTTAAGGTTCAAGTACAGGTGGCACCAGCGGCCGTTGAATAGGTATCCGACCTCGCCTTGTTTGATTACCCATGTTGCAACCAACATTGACAATTAAGCAGCTTTTTAAATTCATTTTTGCAAAGCACCAAACTGGATAGCCAAATTGTGATGGTCATGTCTGAGTCAAACCAATTATGACAAACACAATTTATACTTGTCGCTAGCTAGCCAGGTAATTGGCATTACTAGGATAGGGCAAGGACCACTTTTGCTCAGTATTAGGATAATATGATTGAGTGGGATATCAGTTCATGGTGCCAGTGGTGTAGGTCCCACAGTAGGACAGCACTATAAAGTCGTCATCAGTGAGCGTGGTCACAACTTGATACCTTAGAAGTTCCTAGGAAGTAAAAGTAACCCTTAAATTCAAATCTAGCGCAAAATTGCGTCAATTAAGAAAAAAAGATGCATTAAAAAACACCCCCACTTTTGTTGTTACTAATTTACATGAAACTCACATATGCAAATTATCTACACATCTGGCTAGTACTACTGATGCGTACACACTAGCCTTTGTTATGGGGGTGGGGTTGTTGGAGAGGTTGCCCTGGTTTTGAGTGGGCTTTATTGTGGTTGCATCTGATTGATTGGTTGGTTGTTGGAGTTTTACGTCCTGGCAACATCTAAGGTCATATCAGGATGGGTACAGACTTTTGACAGTACGCATTCATGGTGACTTTATAGTGCTGCCCCACTGGGAAATCAGACCACCAGTACAATGACCCGATATCCCACTCATTCATATTATCCTGACACTGAGCTAACCTGTCCTTGCCCTATCCTATTAATGCCGAGCATCAGGATAGGAAGCGACAAGTATCAATTTAGTAAGTCATTGGTTTGACGCGACCGGGAATCCAACTCTCGATTTCCCGAACGGGAGGTCTGCGCTCCATCGATTCGGCCACCACGCCCAGTAGGGTGCATTTGATGGTGATGCCTTGTTCTTTGTGGGATGTTAATATTATTATTTGTGTTTGTGTGATGTGTTCTGAGTGTGTAATACACACATCACACGCATCGTCTTCACCATGCAATGCAACGCGTCACTGATCACTTAAAGTTGCATAGTCCGATGCTTTTGAGTTTTTGGTATTTTCTGAGATACATATATTATACTAATCGTTATAATCTACTTTACTTTAGTTTGAAGTAACTTTAATTTTAAATGGCTAAGTTTGGATATATTTGACATCAAAACATGCCAAAATAATTTTGGCAAGCATGCCAAAACTCTGACACCATAGAATACAGAAGTAACGGTTTCTATTAATTGACTTATTATGACCTTCGATGCAGCAATAAATGTTTAATAAGTGCACCATTGTCTAAGTTGAATATGTAGAATCAAATGTAGATAAGTGTATTGGTTTTGAACATTTGATGTTTTCATTGGACTGTGCAACTTTAAAGTTAAAGTGGCATAGTCTGATGGTTTTTGAGTTTCCGCCATCTTTAATATATTAGGGTGATCCTTATAACCTAGTTGACTTTAGCTTGAAGCAACTTTTTTAAATTAAAGGACGTTAATCATGAATATCTATATATGCAAAGCAATTTGTTTGATTAATTAAAGTTGCATGGTCCGATGAAATGTATTTTTTTCAAAACCAAAACACTCATTTAAAAACCAAAACACTCATCTCAAGAGGACTTTTGGGAAGCTTGTCGAAAATATGTTGGCTTCTTTCAGCTCCAATTGCTTCAAAACTAGCCATTTTCCCTCAAAATCACTCAGGACTAATGATTAGTAAGTTATAACGATCAATTTGATATATTTATCTAAAAAATAAAATAAAAATTCAGACGCCATCGGACCATGCAACTTTAGAGGAGATTAATCTTGGATATATACATATATATACATCCAAGATTAGCCTCTTTTAAATAAATGTTTCACGTCCTAGCAACATTTAAGGTAATATCAAAATGGGTACCGACTTGTAACAGTGTGCACTCATGTCGACTTTATAGTGATGCCCCACTGGGAAGTCAGACCCAATATCGCATTCGGTCACATTATCCTGACACTGAGCTAACCAGTCCTTGCCCTATCCTATTAATGCCGAGCACCAGGCTAGGAAGCGACAAGTATCAATTTTAAAGTAATCGGTTTGACTCGACTAGGAACTGAACTCCCGACCTTCCACACACGAGGTCCGCGCTCTACCAATTAGGCCACCGCGCCCAGTTCTAAGGTAAAGTTGAAGTATAATATATATTCCAATTGTTTGTTTGTTGTCGTTTGTTTATTGTTGTTTTACATGCTAGCAATATCTAAGGTCACATCAGGACAGGTATCGACTTGTGACAGTGCACACTCTTGGCAACATTATAGTGATGCCACACTGGGAAACCAGGCCGCCAGCACCATAACCCACTCAGTCACATTATCCTGACACTGAGCAAATCAGTCCTTGCACTCTCCTAGTAATGTCAAGTGGCCCGGCTAGGAAGCGAGAAGTATCAATCTTTAAGTCATTGGTTTGACTCGACCAGGGTTCGAACCCACAAACTCATGGTTTCGGATCCCCCGATCTCCCAAGACAGAGGATGGACGCTCAACCCATTCGACCACCCCGTCTGGTTATATTTCGTGAAAACATATTAAATTAATGTTGGGATGCGCATTGAAATGCTAGACCCCATAGTATTGACCAGACGGGATGGCCGAATGAGTTAGAGCGTCCGTCTCCCGTGCTGGTAGATCGTGGGGTCATGGGTTCGAGTCCCGGTCGAGTCAAACCAATGACTTTAAAATTGATACTTGTCGCTTCCTAGCCAGGCGCTCGGCATTATTAGGATAGGGCAAGGACTGGTGTGCTCAGTGTCAGGATAATGTGACTGAGTGGGATACCAGGTCATGGTGCCGGCGGCCTGGTTTCCCAGTGGGACAGCACTATAAAAGTCGCCAGGAGTGTGCACTGTCACAAGTCGGTACCCGTCCTGATATGACCTTAGATGTTGCTAGGATGTAAAACAACAACAAACAAACAAATAGTATTGATGTCTTCCTTCTCTGCAACAATAATTGTTTAATTAATAAGTGCGCCAGTATATAAGATCGATATGTGGAATTAAAATCGGACGCGGTGGCCGAATCGGTAGAGCGCAGGCTTCCCGTGCAGAAGATCGGGAGTTCGAGTCCAAGCCGAGTCAAACCAATGAATTATAAAAATGGATACTTGTCACTACCTCGCCTGGCACTCAGCATTAGCAGAATAGGATAAGGACTGGTTAGCACAGTATCGCGATAATGTAACTGTGTGGGATATTGGGTCATGGTGCTGGCGGCCTGGTCTCCCAGTGTGGCAGCACTATAAACTCACCATGAGCGTGCACTATCACAAGTCGGTACCCATTCTGATATGAGCTTAGATGTTGCTAGGACGTAAAACAACAACAAAGAAACAAACTGTAGAATTAAATCTAGGTCAAATGCTTTAGTTTCGGAAATGTTATGCTCTCATCGGACTATGGAGCTTTAAATATATGGAGGTTTAAATAGTTTAGTTTAAGTCCCATCAGCAGTGAGTGCAGCAAGGTAGAACAACCTAGGCACGCACCTCTAAGCTCTTTTAATACACCTGAACAATGCTAATTTAGGAATAGGACGCAAAGGTAAAAACCCAGGCTGGTTGGCTTTAGCAATTATTAGTTGCATTTTGGTTTGCACAACGCCCACCAGGTGTCTCCCACAATTACGCGCCATCTCTGAATGGTTTTTGAGTCAGTTTAGTTTTTTTTTAAGGAAAAAAAAAGAAAGAACATGCGTAAAAAAAAAAAAGTCGAAGCTTCAACATACTCATAAAAACGTACAAAGAGAGATGGAATGGTGTGATTGTGTTAGGACTGGGGGCAAATTATGGCCTGGTGGGAATGTAAGGAAGACCTGGCGCTTGTGTTTGCTAATAATTTGTGGGAGAAAACAGGGTGCGGACATTAACCATACCTTGCACCCTTCTCACGGGTCGCACTGTTTATACATGTTTAAATTGCTGCGCATGCTGATTTAGAACAAAATCATGTATTGGCTTTTTTATCTGTTGTGAGTGGGAATCTATGGTGAGTTCTTCTATGCGAAACCCCATTTAAGGTAGTGTATTCCATCGGGGAAAAGAATGATTTATTAGTTGAACAGGCACATGCAGTGCCCTGAATAGGACATGTCCCCATGCCTGAGCCAACACAATCATATGTCATATGGGCCAGCCCTGGGGCAGCGACAGGGTAAGCGGGAAGGCGGGTGGAGGAGGTGGAGGGGGTGGAGGGGTGGAGGAGGGGCGAGGGGTGCACAGTGGGACAAAGAGGATTCTTGTGCTCAATGCAAATATTTATTAGTCATGAAAATTACCAGCCTACGTGGAATCTGACAAGGGTGTAAATAGTATTTTAGTTGACATTACGGCGTGTTTTCAAAAACCCCAAACCAAATTGCGCACCGGCGTTCTGTGAGAACGCCGCGTATTCATGAGCGTTACGTCATTAATGAAAGAATGTCAACAATGTCGGCGTTAACAATAAAACACACATATGCTGTTGTACCCATTGGCAGTGGGGTTGGGCTGGGCACACCTCATGACTGTCTTGTTCGATGTGTTTGTGTGTATGTGTGTGAGGGGTGTAGGGGGGGAATGGTAGGTGTGGGGGGAGGGGGACGAGCATGCGCACACATGCACGAGTGTTCCGCTATCTTCTTGCGCTTAGTTTTTGGTCGCCTTTCAACCAAACTCCACTCCACCACTGTTTGTTAGTTTCTTGTTGTTGTTTTACGTCCTAGCAACATCTAATATCATATCAGGACAGGTACCGATTTGTGACAGTGCGCACTCATGACTACTTTATAGTGCTGCCCCACTGGGAGACCAGGCCACCGTCACCATGACCTGATATCCCACTCAGTCACATTATCCTGACACTGAGCCAACCAGTCCTTGCCCTATCCTAATAATGCCGAGCACCAGGCTAGGAAACAACAAGCATAAATCTTCAAGTCATTGGTTTGACTCGACCACGATTTGAACCCACGATCCCATGGTCTACCAACACGAGAGACGGGCGCTCTAACTCATTCGGCCATCCCGTCTGGTCCCCCAACCACTAACAACAACAACAAACAGCGCCGTTTTGAAACCATCACCATCAGAATGCACCTCAGGTTTACGTCGAAATGAGCTTATGCATGCAATGCCACGTGCTGTCTCACTTTAGATGGCCTTCTTTTTTTTTTGGCGGGTGAGGTTATTAATTAGGTCATTAAGCGGCGTGAACACGCGCTATGAACCTGTCGTAATTGCTATAATTAAAAAGGCACGCAACAACACACGGCCCGGGGCTAAATGAGGCTCCTCCACTGCAGACGGCAGCCTGCTCGCAACATTCAGGTGATACTGCTAACCTGCTAACACTAACAGCACAGCCAGTTAGCCACAGTCATTATTGGCTGACTCTAGTCACTTAGACTTAGAGATGAGGATTGTCAGCTCATTGGAACCCATAGTCCCACAGGTGGCGCTGTGGCAGCGGCAGGCCTAATCCACCTGGCGGAAGTTGGTTGGTTGGTTGTTTGGAGTTTTACGTCCTTGCAACATTTAAGTTCATGGTGACTTTAGAGTGCTGCCCCACTGGGAAATCAGGCCACCGGCACTATGACCTGATATCCCACTCAGTCACATTATCCTAACACTGAGCCAACCAGTCCTTGCCCGATAATAATAATGTTGACCGCCTGGCTAGGAAACAACAAGTATCAATTATTACGTCATTGGTTTGAGTCATTGGACATGTAAATAAAATAAAATAGGCTAGTATAGAATTAAGTAGAAAAAAAAGTGGAAAACTCTTCCCAAGAAAACCCCAAAACATTAACATAGAACCTTAAGAAAACAACTAACAGAGTAATAAGAATATAACAAAAATACAATGCCAAGAGGGCCTAAAAAAGTAACATATGCTATTAAACATACCAACAGACTATCTATCTGCTACTGAAATGCAGACAATCAAATAACTTATCAGCAGCTACTGTTTGGTAATACAACACCAACACTACAGCTGGCCAGCATTGTAAACAAGCCTGGGTACCCAGGCTTACATGCTATGGACAGAATAAATACAGCCTCAATTTAAAAAAAAGGGAAAAAAAAGCAGGGTTCAAATCGATGGGTTCGAATCCCACCATCTACCAAAATGGGAGAGGGGTGTTCAACTCATTCTGTCATCCCGTCTGGTCCGATTGGTGGGAGTGAAGATATATATAATATAATAATTTATATAATATATAATATATAAGTAATTTATATATATATAATTTACATTATATACAAATATTATATATATATAATTTATGTCATATATATAATTTATATAATATAGAATTATATTTGTAATTCATATAATATAAAAATATTTCATATCTTTAATTATATATGTAATTCATATAATATAAAAATATTTCATATCTTTAATTGAGCATGTTGGCGAGGCTAACATGTGTAATTTGCGAACGAGGCAATCTGTTATTGTTTACCTCACGCCTCCTTTCACAGTCTCAACTCAGTCCACCTCGCTGCCTCTTGCTGTTCACTTCGCTTCCTTCCTACTATTCGCTATGCCACCAACTAGGAAGAGACGGGGAAGGCCGCCCCTTTCCCAAAGGTGTTCTCAAAGGGCTAGGGCGTCCCGGTCAAGTGAATTGTTGCAGGACTCACCGAATTCTTCTTCCTCGGGGACGGTTACTGCACACACGTCGTCCCCGGTTCATGTCGAGTCGGAGTGAGAAGAACTCTACAGGCTGAGGAGGAAGGTTCGGAAAAGCGGTGATTTTGCAGCAAGGCTCAGGGCGTTAGAGGCACGCTCTCCGTCAGCTAGTTTCAGTCGTCCTCGGTCTCCTCTCCCAAGTCCTCTCTCTCATTTGTCTTCCCTTTCGCGTCATAGGTCTCCTTCACCTGCCCCACATAGGCGTAGGACTAGGCCGCCATTATCACCGCTGCCCCTCTCGCCGCAGGTGCTACCGACAAGGACTCCCCGAGCGAGGTACGGGCGGGAAGACTGCCCACTGGACATGCCCCCTAGGCCGCTGTGCTCCCCTCCGCTGCCTCCCCGACCAGTTCGCCTGCCTGAACCGGTAGTAGACTTGGCACTTGGAGCAACACCAGCACTCACCAAACCAAAAGGTATGAAACTTCTACCTCACCTCTTTATTACCAGAGGGGACAATTTCAAGCAGCTTTCATCAGGTCAGGCGACGTGGGCGGAGTATTTTCTAGCTCTTCATCAGTTAGCAGTAGAGCCCTCTTTTGCGCAAGAGTGGTGGCCCGGGTTGTTGAGACATGAGGAAGAGTTAGCAAGGATGGCAGTGACATGGGAATGGCTGACTTGCCGTCGTTGGTCTGAGAGAGTTTTCCAGCTAGCAGCGAGTGGCCGCCTAAGACTAGGCCTGTTAGATGAAGTACACATTAAAGATCTTCAGAGGGACATGTGTAATGACGCTATGAAAACGGCTCAGTCTAGGACAGTGTATATGCCCTACGAGAGTCGCCCAGCAGCAGCGGCTGTGGCCCCGCCCCCTCAGCTAGGCCCTACCCCGATAAATGGGTGTGACGATTATAATAAAGAAACAGACGGTAAAGCATGTTGCAACTAGAATTGGGGCTAGGACTGTGGTTTTACTGAATCTCATGGTACTGGCACTAATCGTTATCAGCATATTTGTGCGTATTGTGCATATCGCCTTAAGCGTGTCTTGGTGCACAAAGAACAAGACTGTCTAAAGAAAAGGAGGTTCTTGGACAAGAAGCCGGACGGTGATTCCGGCTCTGCACAGCAGCCAGTAAGTTCCACGTCTGTTGTTGACATTGCTCTAGCCACGCCCACTGCCCTAGTTCCTGTGCTTGACCCTTCTGCTGTGTTACTACAACCACAGCTCCCGCTGGTCACTGAGGCCGGAGAGGGGCGGGTCCCATTTCAACTACCCTTGACTCAACAGCCTCAGATCTCTACTAGTGATTGTTTGTCATCGACTCGGCCTCCAAATTCCTCCCCCTCCAATTACTTAGAGGCTCGTATTCCAGTTCCTTCAGATTTAAGGATTCCGGCTTCGAGAGCTCTCCTTCTAGACTATCCAGACACTCTGTTAGTTGATCATTTGGATTTTGGTTGGCCTCTCAATTATACATCTTCGCATATCCCATCGCCCACATTGATTAATCATACTCCGTTAGCCAGTTCAGATCCTCATATTTGTGCGTATCTTAAAAAGGAGATATAGTGTGGAGCGCTTCTTGGCCCTTTTCCACAGCTTCCATTTGTCCCTTGGTGTCAGGTGAGTCCACTAATGACTAGGCCTAAAAAGAACTCCTCTGCTAGGAGAGTGATTTTGGATCTCAGTTACCCACAAGGTAAGAGTGTGAATGCTGGCATCTTTAAAGGATTCTATCAGGGACGGCCATTTAATTTCTCTCTTCCTTCGATAGCTACTCTAACCGACAGATTGACTTTGTTAGGCCCAAATTCTTGACTGTGGTCAGCAGATCTAGCGCGTGCTTATCGGCAGTTATGTATTTGTCCTCTATCCGCACCTCTCTTAGGCATTACTTTGAATAGTAAGTTCTTCATTGATGTAGCACCTCCGTTTGGATGTCGTATGCGAGGACCACCCGCTTTGGCCTATGCGAGGACCACCCGAGCATTAGTTTGGCTCTTACGGAAAGAAGGTTATTTTGCACTCTGTTACCTTGATGATTTTGTTGGTCTTGAAAGTACTAAAGAAAAGGCGTGTAATGCATATGCGAGATTCCTTGAGTTAGCAGAGGTCTTAGGACTAGCGTTAGCCGTTGATAAGTGTTCGTCTCCTGTGACTTCCCTACTGTGGCTAGGCTTTCTGGTAAACACAGTCGATATGTCAGTTTGTATTCCCTCTGAGAAATTAGATGCTGCTCTGCAGGATTGCTTAGCTTGGAAGAATAAAACTCTCGCCTCTCGGAAACAGTTGCAGAGTTTGGCTGGAAAGTTACATCATATTTCAAAATGCGTTAAACCAGCAACAAGGTTCACAAATAGGGTGCTCGAGGCTCTACGAGCAGCTCCGTATGTTGGCCTCTATCCTTTCAGTCAAGACATGTTGTTAGATCTCGAGTGGTTTGAGGAGTTCGCCAGGTCATGTAACTCTTCCCTTCTCTTACCGATAGGTCCCAGATCGCCTTGGATTATCGAGGGTGATGCTACTTTGTCAGCGGCGGGAGGTTTTTCCCCTTCCGCATTCTACGCGGCGCAGTTTCCACCAGCTGTCCTTGAAATGAATCTTCCCATTGCTGACTTAGAGGCCCTGAATCTAGTCCATGCCATCTCAGCCCTCATGCCTCCTGATCCCTGTAATGTTGTTATCACCGTGAATACGGATAATCTTCCGTCGCAACAGGTACTATCCTCAGGAAAAGGGAAAGATAAGATACTATGTGCTTGTGCTAGGCAACTTTGGTTAATTGCAGCTAATCATAACTCTGACCTTGAAATAGTACATAAAGCAGGAAAAGATCTGATTCTCGCTGATGCTCTGAGTCGCTCCTTTAGTAACTCGGTCCTTAAAGGAAAAGAGGAACAGTTATGTAAGACCCTGAACCTGTCAGAAGTAAAAGTCTCCCTTGATATTAACATTCTCGACTTTAACTTGTAACCAACTTGTAACCTACTTTACCCTGGAAGATAGTACTTTGTTTGCCCTATCTTCCAGGCTACACGATGAGGCATCATGAGAGGCTACTGCTCGTCTACAAATCAGCACTCACAACAAGAACGTGGTAGAATAAGCTCTCCCACCTGAAGCGCTACATCCAGTTTTGCCATGCACATAGGGTGTCTCCCCGCGCACCGTCTATATATGACCTTCTGTCGTTCCTCTTGAGTCTCTCTGCCTCCCTATGTTCCCCAGGGGCGGTCTGTAATTACTTCAGCTCAGTAAAAATATGGGTCTCTGCCTGGCCGGGTAATCAAGATCTGTTCAAAGCCTACGAGATAGGAGTCATGAAGCGTGCCATTATGAAAGCCTCGGTTCATCGACTCTCTAAAGCCCCTGGCTTGTCTCCCACTGACCTTAAGCGTATTATTGTCTTCCTCTATTCATTGAGGAGTCCACCCCTAGCAGCCATAGCAGCACTCTTAATCGGGTTCTTAACCCTGCTCAGACAAAGCAACCTCATTCGTTCTGACCCCCCTTCGCCTCATGTCCTTCGGTTTAAAGATGTATTTATCTCAGACTCCGCCCTTTATGTTAAGGTTCGCTCCACTAAAACCCGGCTTGCTTCTGCCTGCCCCGTCTTATTCAAGCTTCCCCGCATTCCTTCCTCCTCCTGCTGCCCAGTCCGGTCGTGGCGTTCTTATGCCAGATCTGTCCATCCTGACCCCTGTGGCCCTGCCTTCCTACTTCCCCTCGGTGCTCCCCTGACCATCAAGATCCTGACCAAAATCCTTCGAGATCCAATGAGAGCGGTCCTTCTGATCCGCTCTCCTCTGACCCTCCACAGCCTTCGATGAGGGGCAGCTCAAGCCTGTCAAGCGGCAGGCGTGTCAACAACCGACCTTCTACAAGCAGGCACCTGGAAGGGTAGGGCAGTCCGCTCCTACCTTTCAGTTCTACATGTCCATGAGGCTCCGTCAGCGCTCGCTCTATTATTGGGTGAGCACTGATTGTCTTCTCACTGCAGAAATCTGAATACATGATGTTCCTGATACAGAACATGAACTTCACCCTTGTCGGCACACAAATTGACGGGTCCTGGCACCCACCTGCATAGCCTGTCCTCAGGCCGAATTGATTTCTTGATTAAACCTTTCAAAGTTTCATGTCTCTCACTGTCTTTCTACTTAGCCGGGTGAAGCAAATTATATATGTAATTCATATAATATTAAAATATTTCATATCTTTAATTATATATGTAATTAAAAATATATATTTATATAATTTGGTAGTTGTGCTTTGTAAATAATGCAATAAATGATTACCACATAATCTATGTAAGTCTCTTTTCTACCAATACCTTTTGAATAGGCCTCTGGCCAGTTCGTGCATTATGCTTTAATAGATAACGATGCTATGGGGAACACTCTCTATGGAAGTAATGCAATAAACTGTAAGTGTAATCGCATAATCTATGGAAGTCTCCTTTCTGCGAATACCTTTCGAACAGGCAGTATGGCTTAAAGTTGCATAGTCCGATGAAAACATCAAATTTTCAAAACCAAAACACTTATCTAGTTGATTCTACATATTCAACTTAGATACTGGTGCACTTATTAAACATTTGTTGCTGCATAGAAGGGCATAATAAGTCAATTAATAGAAACCGTTAAAATTGAAGTCTATGGTGTCAGAGTTTTGGCGTGCTTGCCAAAATTATTTTGGCATGTTTTGAGTCAAATATCTCCAAACTTAGCCATTTAAAATTAAAGTTACTTTAAACTAAAGAAAAGTAGATTATAATGATTAGTATAATATATTCATCTCAGAAAATAGCAAAAACTCAAAAGCATCGGACTATGCAACTTTAATAGATAACGATGCTATGGGGAACACTCTCTGTGGAAGTAATGCAATCAACTACAAGTGTAACCGCATAATCTATGGAAGTCTCCTTTCTACCACTACCTTTTGAATAGGCTTCTGGCTAGTTTGTGCATTACACCTTTACAGAGAACCATGCTATGGGGAATACTCTGTATAAGTAATGCAATAAATTAACATCTGTTGCTGATCCCAAAACCCAAGTTCTAAACCAGAAACTTACACTTACAGAGAGTGTCTTTGCGCCGGTGCTCTACCTTCTGAGCTGGAACAGTGGAAGTTACATCGGTAGATCACTCTGATTTCAGGTCAACTTTTTCTTTTGTTTTATTTATTCTTTCTTTGTTTTATGCCTGTGAAGAAGAAGGGGGAGGGTGGGATGCAGTTCAGTGTTTCTGTCTCCACAGGTTTTACCCTACCGCTCCTCCTCTTCTAAAATAAAATAAAATAAAATGACCTTATCATGAAAAGGCTTTTGTATTGGCGCATCCATGCATGTAACCTTTGAGGTCTGGCTCTATAGCAGCCATGTTGCTTACTTTAAACTCTGCCGATCATTCATGTAAATGTAGACTCTGACATGATTATAGCGGGGCGGTCTCAGGCAGCCACCAGGTCCGGCCCGCCCGGCAGCCGGCCGCCCCGTGCTCCCGGGGAAGGACCGAGTAAATACCGGCGGACAACTCTCAACTCTCACCGACCGCACCTAAAAACTGGACGCAGTTGACCCCTTTGTCAAAACAAGTCCTCCTCAGAATGGTGTGCCACAGGGGTCACACCTCCCTCCCCTTCTTCCCCTCCCGCCTGCCCCATCCGCCCCCCCCCCCCGTCACCCGTCACCATCCCCCCTCCTCTTCCCTACAGACACACACTCCTCCTCGCTTCCCCCCACCCCCACCCCCACGTCTTCACTCCCCGCCCAAGACTCCGCTCAGACACCATCGGAAGGAGAACAGGGTAGAGCTAGTAGGAGGGCATGGAGCTATCAAGAGGTGCACCTGATGAAACTCGCCCCTGATAGACGAGATCACCGTTCCGACTGTGCATGCGCCAAAAACGCCGTTGGCAGCAAAGTAAATACGTACAGCCATTGAGTTAGCCGATATGCATGGGGGAAAAACTTTGATTTTATTCAAAATTAATAGAAATACATACAAAATTGGCATAAACATGTATGCACACATGCAATATAATGATCTGATGAATATATCTAAGACAAAACTGACACTGAGCGAACTAGTCCTTGCCCCACTCTGAGACCAGGTCACCAGCACCATTACCCAATATCCCACTCAGTCACCTTATGCTGACATTGAGCCAACGAGTCCTTGCCATATCGTAATAATGCCGAGTGCCTGGCTAGGAAGTGACAAGTATACATTTTTAAGTCGTTGGTTTGACTCGACTATTTGAATCTCACAATCTACCAAACTGGGAGAAGGATGCTCAACTCAGCATTTACGACTAATTACACATGTATTTATGACGTATGGCGTTAGGGTATGCCAGTGTATGCTCTTTTCGACCAATACGCCATCATATGCTGGCATAGGTTACGCATAGGTTGGGCATAGGTCGTATATGCTTTTCGAGCCGCCGAAACAATTTTTGTGCATGTTCAAAATTCTCAACCTATGCCGGCGTATGCCTCATACGTTTCTCATATGCTAGACGTACACCGGCATAGGTTACGCATAGGTTAGGGGTATGTCAGCATAGGTTACTCATACGCTGGTCCTGTTGCCTCCAACCGTCAAAATACGTCCCAAAACGCCGAGTATACGTCGTCATATGCTTTGCATACGTTAATATACAGTAGGGATACGGTAGCCATATGCCAAGCATACGCTACGCGTACGTTTCATGTGGGGCTGGAGTGCAAAAAGGTTGGCATATCTCGACCTATTATCATTTTAAAATTATTTCACGACGTTACGCAAACACCGCCGCCATACTTCGTAGTGTGACAGGCCCATTAAGGGTGCTATTTGCTCATAAATGGGTAAACAAAGCCCATGCCCAACATTTGATATATTGTTGTAAATATAGCTTATTCATTGATTAATGTGTTTTGTCAGAGCCGTGGCACTGGTCTTCCAGGCATGTATATGTTGTCTGATATTGTCATCAGCAGCTAGATCAAGTCAGCTGAAATAACAATATTAATCATTCCAAGACTTACAAATGGTATGTTTGATAACTCACATACAAGATAGTAATTATATGTTGTATACATTATACATGCATATATATATGATACATATATATACAGTAAAACCCCTCTAACCGACCACCTCCACAGATCGACAACTCCGCTATATCGGGGGAATGGGGGGTGGTACGGCGACAATTTAATAGAACCTGTTACTGCAGAATTCTATCGGGTCAGAGTTTTGGCATATTTGCCAACATTAATTTTGCATGGTTGCATTTCAAATATCTCAAAAGTTGGCCATTTAAAAACAGTTACTTCAAACCAAACGATCAACCTAATATATTTATCTCAGAAAATGCCAGAAACTCAAAACAATCAGAAAATGCAACTATATTGTTGCCTCCCAATGTAACCCACAGACCGCGGTGGCCTAATCGGTAGAGCTGGGGCCTCGCGTGCAGAAGGTCGGGAGTTCGGTTCCCGGTCAAGTCAAACCAATGACATACAAATTTATACGTGTTGCTTCCTAGCCTTGTGCTCGGCATTATTAGGATAGGACAAGGACTGGTTGGCTCAGTGACTGAGTGGGATATCAGGTCATGGTGCTGGATGCCTGGTCTCCCAGTGGGGCGGCATTATAAAGTCACCATGAGTGCGCACTGTCACAAGTCGGTACCCGTCCTGATATGACCTTAGATGTGGCTAGGACACAAACATACAAATGTATACCTGTTGCTTCCTAGCCTGGTGCTCGGCATTATTAGGATAGGGCAAGGACTGGTTCACTCAGTGTCAGGAGTGGGATATCAGACCATGGTGCTGGCAGGCTGATTTCCCAGTGGGGCAATAAAGGTGCATAGCCCGATGAAATATCAAATTTTCAAAACCAAACCAATTATCTAGATTTGATTTTACATATCTAACATAAATACTGATGCACTTATTAAGCATTTGTTTCTGCATAGAAGGCAATACTGAGTCAATTTAACAGAACCTGTTACTGAGGAAATCTATGGTGTCAGAGTTTTGGCGTGCTTGCCAAAACTAATTTGACATGTTTGCATTCAAAAGTTTACCATTTAAAATAAAAGTAACTTTTAACTAATGTAAAGTAGATACTAGTGATCGATCTAATATATTTATCTCAGAAAAAATACAGAAATCCAAAACCATCGGACTATGCAACTTTAACAGAGGCACAGTTTTTGCTGTACAGATGTACATTAATGCAGGCACACTTTCGAACTCCCTACCTTCCGCATGAGAAGCCTGCGCTCTAACCGATTCAATACCACGTCCCGTAAATAAGGTTTTTGTTTGTTGCTTTACGTCCTAGCAACATCTAAGGTCATATCAGGGCCGGAGGTAAATAAGGAAACAAGGCGATGGTAGGAGGCATTTCTAGTTATGTGTTGGCGGGAAGGTGCGGGTGGCGCCGCCTGGTGTTGGTGTAAGAATTAAGACGGCCAGCCACAGGTGTGGCGCTGCGTGTTGACGGCGGCTTGGGGAATTAAAAACTCACCCGCTTAAATCCCAATTGGCAATGTCGTCTGCCAACAGGTGGCGCCAGAAACAACACGTGACCGCGCAACAATGGCGCACTTCCGGTGTACGCGCAGAGGCGTGATGGGATTGTGTTCTGTCACACACACAAACACACATAATGCTGCGCATACACTTAGTGTATAGGTGCTACTTTAAAGGCACGCATACACAAAACGCTCCACACACACACTCATCATAGATGTGCTACTTTGATAACACACCCACACCCACCTACACACACTCACTCTCACACACTCACTCTCACACACTCACTCTCACACACTCACACACTCACATAGTCACAACGTTCTATAGATACTGTACATGTCATACTTTCTATATTTCCATTGGATTTGACTCGAGCAGGGTTCGAACTCCCGACCTTTCGCACAGGAAACCTGTGCTCTACCGATTGGCGGAGAGAATGGAGGGGGTAGAGGGGAGGGCGAGGAGACCAGTGAAATACTGAGAGAAATTCTTCTTCTTTTTTTAAAAGAATAAAACCCACCCACCCGACCTTGATTTATATTTCAAAAGACGATCACCAACTTAAAAAGTATCTTTGGACTTATTGCAAACGGTTTTAAGGACTGCAGTGACCCGCCCTCAGGTTCGATCCATTTAAAAATCGCATCTGCGCATCCAAAAGAGTGAAATAAAAAAATCAACAAAATAAAAAGAAAATCATAAAAAAATCAACAAAATTAAAAATTAACAGAATTAAAAATCAACAAAATTAAAAATCAACAAAATTAAAAATTAACAGAATTAAAAATCAACAAAATTAAAAATCAACAAAATCAACAAAACCATCAGAAAACACCACCCTCCCCACACACACACAACAGACTACGCACAAACAACCATGTGTGAAACCATCCTACTTTAAGGAGAATTTAAACACTTTTGACTGACACTGCGACAGCAGATGATTTCCCCCCGATCGGTTCCTACCCTATAATCGGGTTGACCCTGTTTGAATTAGCATTGTGATTGGGCAGCAAAGCGGAGTGGGCTTAACTGCTATAATATATTTCATATAAATATATAATAAATATATATATATATATGTATATATATATAATATATATATAGTATACCACGTCTATCCAATATACCCAAAAACCAAAAGACCCATATATCCACTAACCCAAATATCTGATTTACCTGATATATCCAAATACCCAAATATCCAAATACCAAAATACCAACGATATAACCCAACATACCCAACCAGCACCTTATATCCCATATACCCGATATCCCATGAAACCCAATAATATCCAATTAAATCAGTCATGGGGGTGATGAAAATGGGATATATTGCGCCTAGAGCGGGACTCGAACCCACATCTCTTTGCATTCCGGGCCAGTGTGCTAACCATTACACCACCTAGGCTCCCTGATATCAACACACTCCCCACGCCTACCTGTCTATGTGGTTACTTGCCTGAGAGGTCAGTGCAGGCCACTACAATAACACTCCCTTCTTCCTCTTCCTCCCCTCTCCCTCCCCCTCTCCCTCCCCCCTCTTCCCTTTCCCTCATCCCTCTCCCTCTCCCACCTCTCTCCTCCCCCTCACCCACTCCTTCCCCCTCTCCCTCTCCCTCCGCCCCCTCCCACCCCACTCCCCCTCCCACTCCCCTCCTCCTCTCCCACTGCCCTATCCCTCTTCTCCTTCTCCCTCTCCCCTCTCCCTCTCTCGCTCACCTTCACCTCCCCTCTCCCACTCCAACTCCCTGTCCCTCTCCCACTCCCCTCACACTCTCTTCTCACTCTCCCTCTCCCACTCCTTTCCCCCTCTCCCTCTCCCCCTCCCCTCCCACTCCCACCTGTCTCCTCCTCCCATCCCCTCTACCTCTCCCTCTCCCGCTCCATTTCCCCTCCCCTTTCCCCCCATTTTTCCATTTCCCCCCCCCCCCATTTCCCTCCGACCCCTCCCCCTCTCACCTTCACCTCCCCTCATCGTTTTTCCTTCCCTCTCCCCCTACCCTCACTCCCTCCCCCCCGTCCTCCTCCACCCTCCCTCATCCTCCACCTCCCATCCCCTCCCCTTTCCACATGCCCTCATCCTCACCCACCCCCCCTCCCCTCTACTACCCCACTATACCCCTCGCCACCCTCCCCACGTCCACACCCCCTCCCCTCTACAGCCTCTCCCACCCCCCTACCCCCGCCCCCCGCCCTCCAAACCTACAAACACACCACTTTGGGACAAGGTGAAGGGCATGAGTTGAGCATGTCTCTCCCGTTTTGGTAGATCGTGGGATTCTAACCCAAGAGTCCGAACCCTGGTCGAATCAAACCAATGACTTAAAAATGAATACTTGTCACTTCCTAGCCAGGTGCTCGGCATTATTAGGATAGGGAAAGTACTGGTTGGCTCAGTGTCAGGATAATCTGATAATGTGGAATATCAGGTCATAGTGCCAGTAGCCTGGTCTCACAGTGGGACAGCACTATAAAGTCGCCACGAGTGCGCACTGTCACAAGTCAGGACCCTCCTGATATGACCTAGATAAAAGATTCACCACATACTTGTAGTAGTAGGGGTGAAAGACAATGTGGTCTAAATACGGGCGAACATAGCTCTAGTATGGAACAGGAAGTGGAATCTTTGGTTCCAGTGTCAAATCACTACTCATATTGGCACAGAGTTGGTGAAATGGGAGAGAATGCAAAAAGACAGGTGGCGATAGAACGCCATCGATTTCACCTTTAAAGTCCATTAAACTACATGTTTTATTATATTTTTCAACTCAAAAGTAGCGGGTAAATATGAAGACATATATAATGACTATATTTTGCTTCTTAAATTAAGAATTGATCAGCTCAGTTCATTTACCTACCATGTCAAACATTTTTGGAAGCTTTTATATAGGGTTGTTTTTCACCCCGACTACAACTTACAAGTACGGGGTGAATCTATTATCTAGATATGACCTTGGATGTTGCCAGGATGTAAAACTCCAGCAACCAAAATGTCTTAGCATGTGCAGTACAGTGCCCGGTTAGGAATGGGAAGACTAAAGCACGTATTCCTTACACGCGGTATGCGGTATGTGGCATGCGGCATGCGGCATGCGGCATGCGGCATGCGGCATGCGAATGGCATGATTCCTTACACGTGGCATGCGGCATGCGGCATGCGGCATGCGGCACACGACTGGCTATATTTAAAAAATATAAATAAACAAGTATACTCAATACTGCACTGTATATGACCTAATATGGCATTTATATCTATGTACCTCTTGGTACGTCACATGGGGGTTCCTACCTTTATAATTACCAAATTATAGATAAGTAGTCATATTTTTGTGGCTATGGTAGCATTTTTACCAACCCGAACCCCACCACCACCACTACCATATGTTTCCCCTCTGCACCCTTGTGTGTGACCGTTCCGTAATGCTCAGTCACCTCTCCTCGTCTAAAACTAATGGACAAGTGCGACTGACATTTCTATTCGCACACCGCGTGCCGCATGCCGCATGCCGCACCGATCGCTACAGGGACCGATCGAGTTGACGCATTCGCATTCGCATTCGCATTCGCATTCGCATTCACATACCGCGTGTAAGGAATGTAGTCCATTGACTTCAAGGCATTTCGATTTTTTGTCACATTCGCATACCGCATGCTGCATGCCGCATGTAAGGAATGCACGCTTAACTGTCTGCCATGAGGGCGGGTTGTTCACAAAGCGGTGAGTGGCCAGATGGTCGTGGAGGCATTAATGGTGTCAGCTGAATTTGCTAGAACTAAGTAACAGGGCTTGGATAAATCAGGAGGGATTAAGTGTAAATACACACATATATATATATATATATATATATATATATATATATATATATACGGTAAAACCTCTCTAAATCGACCGACCATGGGACCGGCTTTAAATTGTCCATTTAGGGAGGTCGTCGGTTTAGGGAGTTAAACAAAATCTCTACATTGGTATTGTATAGGCGATCGTTCGGGACCCAAATAAAACGATCGATATAGGGGAGTGGTCGATCTGTGGAGGTGGTCGGTTAGAGAGGTTTTACTGTATATATATATATATATATATATATATATGTATATATCCATATATATCAATATACATCAGAGTGTGTCGCGAGGGGGGCGCCCGCCCGGCAATTAACTTACAGCTGGAATGGGGGGGGGGGGACTCCACCAATGCGCACAGAGGATATATAAGGTGCACGTGTTGCCCTTACATGTTGCTAGGACATCAGACCAAATAAACATGTTCTCTCTTACCGAATACATATGAGAATGCACATATCACATTATTAATTTGTGTATGGTGATGGACAAAATATATAGAAGTATATATACTATATAGACTACATATACCATGTTTTATTCTATACTACCAAATATGAGAATTCACATTCTTAATTTGTGTAGGTGATGACGAACATAATATACAAAAGTATAATTTTATACTATATAAATACCGTCTACAGTTTGAAATGAAGACGAGATCCCATGTATTTATACTTTATATAACATAGACTATACAATATAGAACATACACCATATTATATGGTATATTACTAAATATGAGAATGTACATATCGCATTATTGATAGAGGAAAAAGAAGCTTGTTTTATTCGATGACCCCTCTAAGGCACATTGATTTTTATCATTGCCTATTGGAATCAAAGATATGGTCATTCTGACATATTTCTTTGTAGGAAACCAGCTGACACCACATAGGCTACTCTTTCCGATTAGCAGCAAGGGGTCTTTAAATGCACTTTCCGACAGTCAGGACAGCACAGACTGTAGTATATGTATGGAGAACAAGCCGGACCCAGTGAGAGGGGGTCACGTGATGCAGGTGACGTGGTAGATTGGGACCAGACTAAACTCACTTAGCCTTCAGACTTCATTCCGTTCGTGTCTGTCTTCTCTACATGGTGTCAGATATTAGGACCCTGCTAAGACATCGCTTTGTCAGGCCTGAAACTGCCGGCTCCACTCAGCCTAAAAGGAAATTTGGCCATAAACTGGCACATGTGGCATGGAGCATATGAATTGTTTGCCGCCGCCACGGGACTCTCAACGAAGAGCGAAAAAGTTCAGTGCTGCGCTTTCCTTTACGTAGCAGGTTTGGAGGCGCAAAAGCTGTTTCATTTCATGAACTTGGAGAGTGGAGACAGAGAGAAAATAGGCACGATAAAGACCACATTCCAGGACTATTGTCATGGAAAAACCAACAGAACCATAGTCCGGTACAAATTTAATAGTTACAACCAGTCGACACAGGACATTGAGATGTATATACGTGAACTACAATATAAAATATTGTTGTGTGACTATGGAGTGACTGAGGAGTCGATACTGTGTGACAGACTCGACTGTGGTATTAAGGACAATGTGGTGAGGGATAAGCTGTTACAGACGCAGAATTTAGAGTTGGACCAGTGCCTTGAAATATGCAGACTCAGCAAAAACAATTCGGACCAACTAGCAAGCATGACCAACAACACCCATGATTCTGAAGTGCTTGCGGTCAACCGGTGTGACAACCGAAGGTCACGCCCCCAAACAAACTGCCCACCCACACCTGCTGGTAGTGACACCAGATGGCGGGGAAGTAGGAAGATCCCCCCAAGTGAGGAATACAGAGTTTTTGCAAACACATGCTGTTTCACACCAAAATTCTCGAGTCCATTGTATCCCAGAAGTAACAGGCAGGCAGAAAGGGCAATACAGACAATCAAATCCATGCTTAAAAAGTCAATTATAGACATGTCAGACTTTAACCTAGCACTCTTAGATCTTCTAAACACCACCATAAGTGACCTGGGGGCATCCCCAGCGCAGCTCTTAATGAGTAGATGACGAAGAAGCAGGATACCTACACTGCTGAGCATGCTAAGAGCCAAGCCAATGGCATCTAGAAAACAACACCTGCAATGAAGACAAAGCAAACAAAAAACATACCACGACATGCGTGCCACGAGGACACACAAACCACTAAAAATCGCCGAAAACATGAGGTATGTAGACCACAAAGGGGAGTGGAAAAAGGGCGTAATCACATACATGGACGTGCAACATGGGCGGGATTACCACATTAGAAATCCCCAAAACAAAACAGTAAGACGTAACCGCACACTAATCACTCAATCACCTGAAGCAGTTACACATACACCAGCACCACATAATGACGTGACTAAAACCACACCAGTGGCAGCTGACGACGCCACACAAGGGTTATGTAAACAGGTTTGGTAGAACAATTAAGCCAATTGTACGTCTAGGGTATTAAGAAGAATATGACCTATACATAAGACTTGTTCAAAGTAATTGTTACATAAACTGCGTGATGTAAAATGACTAAATGACCAGATGTCATTGATGAATGTAATCAACTGAGTAGTGTTATCCCGATATTATGCATTTCTTTGAAACATTGTACACCGTACTGTGCATTTCTTTGAAACAGTGTACATAGTTAAGACCTAAAAGGAAACTAGCGTTAGTTCACGGGTCATTTATCAAACACAAATTAAAAAATTAAAACAAATTTCAATAATTTGAATTCAGAGGTGACACTGATGTCACCGAGTCAATGAGAGTTAAGAAAGAAAAGAAAAGAAATGAAGATGAAATGATACAAAAAAGAGACTAATTAACTAACCGAGACGATCCTATTGAAATTAATCGACCATGATATACGCACTGCGCCCCTGCAGACAAACAATAGCCTTGTAAATTGCTTGTTGTAATCCGTAGATTCATGTCAGATTGGTATCACACTCTTCAATTCCGAAAGAGGAAGATGTAGTATATGTAAGTGGGAACAAGCCAGACCCAGCGAGAGGGGGATCACATGATGCAGGTGACGTGGTAGATCGGGACCAGAATAAACTCACTTAGCCTTCGGACTTCATGGCGTTTGTGTCTGTCTTCTCTACACATACCACAACCTTTGATGAACCAGTTGTGGACCACTGGTTGAATCGGAAAATAGCCCAAACTGCAAATGTGTCCACTGAGCAGGATCTATAGGATGACCCACACCTGGACAGGTGGACACTACTGCCTGAGCAAGGTCCTGCTCCAGTTGACAGTGAAAGAGCTTACGGGTATATTGTAAGCGGTTTTATCAATGCATCAAGATCAAATCTAAGTTTTGATGATATGCTAAGCACATGTGAAGTGCAAGCTAAGGGACAACGTGCATGAAAACCAAACTTATCTGATAATGCATGACAGTGATTGCGTTGGATCGCCCAACTATTAAACATAATCCAACAGGTGTGTACAGGATTGTCATAATGTCTATTTCCTGTAAGGTCTGATAGTTTGGGTTAGCATACTAATCTCCTTTGATGACTGTCAGCAAGGCCTCAGGATAATAATTGCTTCAGGAAAGGACATCATTATAATAATATATATTCATTAATAGTACGAGGTTTACATTTACACACACACTCTCCTGGGGCCGTATGCAGGAAACGGTGTTACGCGAGTTTTAGGTTAGCCGCTAAACGCGTATAGCTAACACCGACCGTGCGAAATATGTCAAGTGGTATGCAGGAGCGCCTAAACGGCCAGTGTTAGCTAAACGTGAAATTATTTATAGATTTGGGAATTCCCTCTGGGTCTCTACCCATATATTAGGCTTAAATATATTAAATGCTATCATATTTAACAGAATTAGATACGCAATAAGTGAAATTTTATGAAATTAACCGTAAATTCGAAGCAATATTAATGCTGCGGCCGTAACGGCGGCGATATTAACGGTTATATTTTCGAATCGATGAACCTACAGTAAACAAACCGCCGCCACTGCCAGTATGGACAGCGACGTCGATGCGGCGCTACGGCGAGTTGTTTACTTTACGTTCGTCGATTCGAAAATATAAGTATTAATATCTCCGCCGTTACGACGGCACCGTTAATATTGCTTCAGATTTAGGGTTAATTTAATCAAATTTCACTTATTGCGTATCTAATTCTGTTAAATATGATAGGATTTAATAGATTTGGCCCTATCCTTACGCTAACACCGCCCGTAAACGTCATATGAAACGGGGTTAGTGTCGCGGATCTTAAACGCGCGGTGTTAGGCCTATCACTGACTCGTGCATACCGACTTTTCGGCGCTAAACCAGAAATCCCTTCTAAACGAGTTTTGGCTCGATAACACCGCTTCCTGCATATGGCCCCAGGTCGTTCGTTCTGCCTCTTTCTTTCTCTTTCTGTCTCTTCCTCTTTCTCTCACTCTCCCTTTCTCCCATTCTCCCTCTCTCCCTCTCTCCCTCTCTCCCTCTCTCCCCCTCTCCCTCTCTCTGTCTCCCTCTCTCGCCCCCTCTCTCTCTCTTCACCGGACGCGGTTGCCAAATCGGTAGAGCGCAGACTGCCCTTGCGGAAGGTTGCGAGTTCGAATGCAAGCTGAGTCAAACCAATGGCTTTAAAAATGTATACTTGTCACTACCTAGCCTGGCCTTCACATCAATAGGATATGGCAAGGACTGGTTAGCACAGTATCAGGATAATGTGACGGTGTTGGATGTTGTGTCATGGTGCCGGCAGCCTGCTCTCCCAGTGGTGCAGCACTATAATTATCAAGTCACCATGAGTGTGCACTGTCACAAGTCGGTACGTACCCATCCTGATATCACCACATGTGTTGCTAGGACATAAAACAACAACTCTTTAAAAAAAAAAATTTTTATGGTCCATTAGTTGTTTAAGCAGGGGAAATTTCAGTCATAGACGACTGGTCTTCCTCATTCCACTGCTGGTCGATAGAAAGCCCGAGCCTACACTTTTACCGACCCAAGGGATTTTTAACCTCCCACACCACATAGACATGGTATGAGAGCAACCGGCCTTTGATGACGCTGTAAGTTATACACAGCGGTGGAAATCCAAATTGGCAGAGCTGGGGGCATGGGGAATCGAACCGCCGACCCTCAGATTAGGAGTCTGACCTAGAAAAAAGTCCGACACTCTAACCACTCCGCCACAGAGAATAGCAAACACATACTGTTTCACACCAAAATTCTCGAGTCCACATAGGCTACTCTCCGAGTCTAACCACTCCGCCACAGTAATAGTTTGTAGTTAACAACTTAGTCAGGTGTGTAATGAATGTAGATCCATTGCTTATATTCACATAATGCAGTATTTATATATGGGTCAGGATCACGAAAAGAGGCCAATTGGTGGAAGAGGCCAATTGTCGGCGTCGAGCATGGATGTCGGCGTCGATCAGTATAATTATAGTTTAGCATTGACAGAGATGTTGGAAAGTCCTTAAATTTATACTGAATGTATATGTCGAGAAAATACAACAAACTTATTTGTTTCTAGGATAATTTAATATAAAACAAAAAATGCATGAGACTTTAAGAATTGCGATGCCGACATCTATTAAAGTTGTCGCCGTCGATCATTGGATTTCGGCGTCAATTGGTATAATTATAGTTTAGCATTGACAGAGATGTTGGAATGTCCTTAAATTTATACTGAATGTAAAGGTAGAGAAAATACAACAACCTTATTTGTTTCTAGGATAATTTAATATGAAACAAAGAAATGCACTACACTTTTAAGAATTGCTACACCGACATCTTCACTTGACCACCGATTGGCCCGTTTTCGTGAGGCTGACTCATATACTGACCTATATATGCATATATGTATATATCCCCCATACATGCATATCTGTTTGTACTCATGTATTCCTGTGTTTAAAAAGACTTGGTTGGTTGTTGGACTTTTCCATCCTGGCAACATCTGTGGTCATATCAAGACGGGTTTAAAAAGATGTATAGTTACATAGCAAATATAAAATCGAATAATGTAAAATATTGAAAATAACATGAAACGTATATCAACAAAAATAAATACTCACACACATTAGGCATCCCATAGATAAAAGATTCACCCCCATACTTGCAGTACAGCGATGAACACCAACCCTATGTAAAAGCTGGCGAAAACTACTTTAGTATGGAACAGGAAGTGGAACTTCTGATTCCAGTATCAAATGGCTACATATATCGGCACAGAGTTAGTGAAATGGGAGAGATTGCAAAAAGACAAGATAATGCCTTCGATTTCACTTTTTAAAGTGCATTAAAGTTTTATTATATTTTTCCTATCAGAAGTACCGAGTAAATATGAATATGTATGTGGAGAATATATTGTGCTTCTTAGATTAAGAATTTATCAGCTCAGTTCATTTCCCCAGTATGTGTGAAAATTCTTCGCCAGCTTTTATATAGGGTTGTTTTTCACCCCTACCGTAAGTATGGGGGAATCTTTTATCTAGGCATCCGACACATATGCCGACTGGGGACACTCGTATATTCAGTGTGTGTTCTATTAGTATTAGTATAACACTAGAGTTGTAAACCACTGCCTTGCGGTACAGGTTCTTGACAGAGCCGAAGGCTTATGGGGCTGTTACACTACGACGTGACGACGTCAGCGTAGGGAGAATGTGAAAATTTGGGCACAAGTTGAACGTGGATGCAGCGTAGTGGACGAGAGCGTAACATCGGTAAAGCGTAGTGATACCGTCATTCAACGAGAGAGGACAACGTCATTACGCTCACGGAACATTATGAACTTCATTCCATCACCAGAAGAATGTTACGTGATGTTACATACATCATGACACGGTGGTGAAACGTTGAACGTATGTTGAACGTATGTTCTCCTGATGTTCTCCTGACGTTCTCCTCACGTTCTCATGACATTCCCATTACGCCGCATGGACATTTCCACCCGGTTTAATGTGGGTCAACATAGTGGAATGTAGTTGAACGTAGTTAGCAGCGTTTGACTAACATCCGTTTAACGTCATTGACATTCGCTGAACGTGTACAGAACCTATGGCGAACGTAAACCCTTACATTCGAGGTACGTCGAAAGTTTTGAACATGTCCAAAACCTCGACGTAACTCGACGTAGCACGACATAATGTGACGTAGCTCAACATCATTCTGACGTCATCATAACGTAACCCAACGTACATCAACGTAATGACGAAAAATGACCATGTTAGGCTCACGTTCGCTCGTTACATCGTAGTGTGACAGGGGTATAAGGGAGCAAACCCTAAACAGAAAACCGTGTCAGTGTGGCAGCATTAAGGGCGGTTGATATATGAAACTCCCAACATCTCCCGACCAGCCATTGGAGGAACAAATAGTTTTGCGCCTGTCTTGACATGTTCTTGCCGTTGTGAAACCTCTATTTGCTCCCTGAGAGAGTGCCGCTGGTAACTTGCAAAAGCCAGCAGCACTTCAACACTTTTGCAGGCAGCTTTCATGAAATGCCAGAGAGCTAAATGGAGAGCGGCAGTCAAGTAATGAAAGCAGTCTTTGTTGCATTGCGACCGACAGCATGATGATGAGTATAACACAGACGGGCACGAATAACATATAATAATGAATATAATACGAAATATATATAATAAACATGAAACCAATTTTTAAAAACCACAACAATAATAAACAGTAGCACCCTGCTGTTGCTTATTAGACGCGCCGCTCGGTGGTGAGTTTGTGAAGCTGCGCATGCGTGCGTGGACACTTGTGAACCACCACACCGGCCGGCTTACATTTACGGCCAATTGTGTGTGAATGCATCATTATGGGGTGTTTGAGGTAAACGCCGTCACGCGACACCGAGGTCCGCCCGTGCGCATGCGTGCTGCTCAACATGCATGCACACAGAATTCGCAACAGTCTGCTGCAGTTAAAGCTGCATAGTCCATTAAAAGTATGAATTTTTGAAAACCAAAACAATTATCTAGATTTCATTCTACATATCTAAGTTAGATACTAGTGAACTTAGTAAGCATTTGTTGCCAAATAGAAGGACATACTAAATCAATGTAATAGAACATGTTACTGCTGAAGTCTATGGTGTCAGACTTTTGGCGTGGTTTCCAAAACTAATTTGACATGTTTGCACTTCAAATATCTCAAAAGTTAGTCATTTAAAATAAAAGTTACTTCAAACTAAAGTAATGTACATTACAACAACATATCTAATGTAGTTATGTCAGAAAATGTCAGAAACTCGAAACCATCAAGCTATGCCACTTTACAGATCTCCTACATGTTACCGGATGCGATGGCCGAATCGATAGAGCGAAAGCTTCCCGTGCGGAAGGTCGGTACTTCGAATCCTAGCCAAGTCTTCTTGAAGATTTGAAGATTTATACTGCCTATTATGGATAAGTCTGAATAGACTTGTTTTCACCATTAGACAGTTTGTCGATAGAAAGCCTGAGCCTACACTTTTACCGACCCAAGGGATTTTTAACCTACCACACCACATCGACATGGTATGAGAGCAACTGGCCTTTGATGATGCTGTAAGTTATACACAGCAGTGGAAATCCAAATTGGCAGAGGTGAGGGAATCGAACCAACGACCTTCAGATTAGGAGTCCGACCTAGAAAAAAGTCAGACACTCTGACCACTCCGCCACAGAGAACACATGCTAGGACATAAAACAACAGCTCTTTCTCTTCAGTAATAGTTTGTAGTTAACAACTTAGTCAGGTGTGTAATGAATGTAGAGCCATTGCTTATATTCACATAATGCAGTATTTATATATACTGACCTATATATGCATATATGTATATATCCTCCATACATGCATATCTGTTTGTACTCATGTATTCCTGTGTTTAAATAGATTTGATTGGTTGTTGGACTTTTTCGTCCTGGCAACATCTATGGTCATATCAGGACAGGTTTAAATGTTATTCTGCCATAAGACATAGCTTAATCATGGACTAGACCTTGACTTATAAACCAATGACTTATAAACCAATGACTTATAAACCAATGACTTATAAACCAATGACTTATAAACCAATGACTTATAAACCAATGATTTATAAACCAATGACTTATAAAATTGATGCTTGTTGCTCCCTAGCTTGGTGCTCGGCATTAACAGGATAGGACAAGGACTGGTTAGCTCACTATCAGGATAATGTGAGTGTGGGGAATAGGGTCATGGTGCCAGCTGCCTGATCTCCCAGTGGGGTAGCACTGTAAAGTCGCGATGAGTGCACATTGTCACAAGTCGGTACCCATCCTGATATGACCGTGGATGTTGCTAGGATAAAAAACAACAACAAGCAAACATAATCTCCTGCATTTATCCCGGAAGAGAACACGATAGAGTGGCCAAGTAAGTAGGGTTCCCCGCTTCCTATGCGGGAGGTCGTGGGATCAATCCTCGGCCGAGTCAAACAGCAAACCAGAAGCTTTCAAAACTCGATGCTTGTTGCTAGGTTGTCTGGTGTCCGGCATTATTAGGATAAAGGAAGCACTGGCTCACTCAATCGGGTTAATGTGACTGAATGGGACATTTGGACATGGTGCTGGCTGCGCGGTATCCTGGTGGGATAGCACTATAAATTCAGTTTTAACGCTGCCTAGTCTGATCAAAGCATACAGTTCTCAAAATCCTAAAAACTTATCTAGATTTGATTTTACATATATAACTTAGATCCTGGTGCACTTATTAAGCATTTGTTTCTGCGTAGAAGAGAATTCTAAGTCAATTTAAAGTTGCGTAGTCCAATGGTTTTGAGTTTCTCTCATTTTCTGAGATAAACATATTAGATTGTTCATTATAATCTACCTTACTCTACTGTTTTGTTGTTGTTGGTCCATTAGTTGTTTAAGCAGGGGAAATTTCAGTCATAGACGACTGGTCTTCCTCATTCTACTGCTGGTAGATAGAAAGCCCGAGCCTACACTTTTACCGACCCAAGGGATTTTTAACCTCCCACACCACATAGACATGGTATGAGAGCAACCGGCCTTTGATGACGCTGTAAGTTATACACATCGGTGGAAATCCAAATTGGCAGAGCTGGGGGCACGGGGAATCGAACCGCTGACCCTCAGATTAGGAGTCCGACCTAGAAAAAAGTCAGACACTCTAACCACTCTGCCACAGAGAACGCCACTCATTTTCCTCTTATATGTGATGACAAATGTTTAATATGTCCACCAGCATCTAAGTTAGATATATAGAATCAAATCTAGATAATTATTTTGGTTTTTAAAATTTGATGTTTTCATTGGACTATGCAGCTTTGATAGAACCTGTTACTGCTGAAGTCCACAGTGTCCAGCGTTTTGATATGCATCCAAATATTAATTTTGCATTCTTTCACTTAAAATATTTCCAACGGTAACCATTCCTAATCAAAGTTACTTCAAACTACGTCATGGTAGATAATAATGGTGAACCTGGTATATTTTACTCCAAAATAGCAGAAACTTAAAAGTATAAAACCACCAGTCTCTGCAACTTTAAATCAGTAGACATCTTGCGGTCGTGATATGAACTTCGATGGTCGCTCAGTGTCAGGACATTGTCACTGATATCGGATCATGGCTGATCCATGTTGGCGGTATGGTATCCCAACATGGCCTCACTATAAAGTCATCATCCGTGCACAGTCACACATCGGTCAATCAATCAATAGTTCCGTCCTCTAGTCAAGGGTTGGATGCAATGGTTCTCCACTTGTCCCGATGGTGTGCTGTTCTGATCAATCAATCAATAGTTCCGTCCTCTAGTCGAGGGTTGGATGCAATGGTTCTCCACTTGTCCTGATCAAATCAAATTGTTCTGATAGACTGTGAATAATTCAAGCCTGTCCACTGTGAAATATTTGTAAACCATGATGTTCTTGGTCTCCCTCTCCCTCTGCTGCCATTCACCTTCCCTTCCAACAATGTACGGTATATTGAACTCTGACGAATGATGTGGCCAAAATAAATCAGTTTCTTTGTCTGTATAGTGGCAAACAAGCTTTTCTTATTTTTAATTTTTCTGAGAACTTCTTTGTTGGTGATCTTCTTTGTCCATGATATTTTCATCATCCTTCGATAAGTCCACATCTCAAATGCTGCTAAACGTTTGTACATTTTCTTAGAGATTGTCCATGTCTCTGCCCCATACATTAGAGTAGACCACACATAACACTGAAGAATACACTTCCTTGTTTGTATTAATATCTTACTTGATGTTAACACTCTATACATTTTGGAGAATGTTGTTCGGGCTATTGTTATCCTTCTTTTAATTTCTTCCTCACATCTCCCATCATTTGTAATCTTTTGTCCGAGATATATGAATTCGGATACTTGTTCTATATGGACTTTAGGTGTCACGATGTATAATTCCAATAAACTAACAAATAAAGAGACATCTGGAAACTGGGCTCAGAAATTCATAGGAGGGGACCCGACGAGTTCTAACTTGTAAGTAACTAGTGGTAGATGCATTTGAACATGTTTAGTGCCTTTAGAATTTGATTATTAGAAACATTTTACTTAAAACACTCACACATTTAAAAAGAACTTACCAATAAACAAACAATTTATTTAAAGAATACACTAAGAATAACTCGGACAATGACAAGTTTTTAATCTGATTTTGTGTGTGCAAAGAAATCATGAGCAAGCACTGAAATTGGGCAGAACAATTGTACACAATGTACTTCCTTCCATTCCGAGGTGCGGAATGGTGTGTGTGTGTGTCGGGGGGGGGGTTGTGTACATGATGTCGGACATCCGGGACCTTTGGGGGTTCACGGCATGCGAAGGGTAAAACAAATGCCACTCTCATAGAAACAACATTAAAACTACCCTATCTATCACAATGATTTTTGCTTTTTGGTGCTTTGAAAGCAAATTTCTCTTGTTTCTATTAAATAGTTCAGATCTTTCTCTATAATTTCACATTCAGCTTTTTTTTTATCAGCCAATTGGAAGTTCTTGAATTTATTTGGCGAAAATAGTTTTTGAGGCCATGATCTGGTAAGGCTAACACTGGCACTGACACTCAGAATATCCCAACTTTCACTATTATCTCTGTTTTTAATACTTTTAGAGAAAATTGCTGTTAGGATAAATTAAATACCTCAGATCTTCCTCTTCAATCCCGCATTAATATATTTTTAATCGATCCGATGAAAGTTTTTTAATTTATTTTACAAAAATAAATGCTCCCCATAGACATAGCATTGCTGCAGCACACATCACGGCGGTATTTTACCCTTCGCGGGCTAGTTTCCGGGGTTGTGACGTCATGCCGACATCGAGATAGAGTGGGAATCGAACCGACCGTCTGCCATTCCGGAGCTAGTGTCCTAACCATTAGACTATATAGGCTCCCTGATGGATTTGCATATATGTGTGCATATATGTGCATGTGTATAAATATACAGCATATAAGGTAGGGCTATGTAATAAGAGAGAGACAGACGAGAGAGAGATGGGTCGGTTTGAAATCGAGTAGCGAACTGACTTAGGCCTGCCCGTTCCCCGGCGTTGCCGGGGCAACCGGGGCAAATCGAGGCAAGTCAGCGATTGGACATAATAACTTAGAGACTAAATGGTAGAATAATAATAGTAATAATAATAAGGAATATATACTCTGCCTACTTATATACGCATAATTAATTATACATCCCATAAAGTAAAACCTCTCTAAGTCGACCGACCATGAGATCGACTTTGAATGGTACATTTAGGGAGGTGGTCGATTTAGGGAGGTGTTTTTTTTTCATCATTACAATGGTATTGTATGGGTGATCATTTGGGACCAAAATAAACAATTGATATAGGGGAGTGGTCGATCTGTGGAGGTGGTCAGTTAGAGAGGTTTTTACTCTATATGCATATATATGCAAATTCAGCCATACAGTGAGTGAATGCAGGGGCTCTGAGGCGTGGGTGAGTAGGTGGCGCCACGTGCTCAGGTCATGAGGAACTAGTAGATGACCTAATGAGTAGGTGACCAGCCGATGACTAAAGCCGTGTTTACACGGGCGAGTTAAGTCGCTTCATATAAATCACCTTGCCTAGTTCGCCTCACATTCGCCGTGTAAATGCGCCACTGAAGCGGATTAGGGCTGATTCGTTTCATATGATTCACTTTATGTAAACCACCTAGCGAGGTGGTTTGTATGAAGCGAACTAGCTTAAGCATGTCACACGCATGCGCAGTCAAGACCTCAGTTTGTTTATTTTCCGGTTGATCAAAAGCGCATATTATATAATTTGGTCTATGAAACCGCTAGCTGTACACGGATATTTTTTTCATCATTTATTTTTAGGGTTTCACTGCCCAGCAGAAGTTTTGACCGTTCCAAACCAATACCATTCAGTCCATACATATCTAGGTCGAACCCACACTCTTTCGTGGCGACGTCGATGAACCCAAAATGGCGCTGGTTAGTCTGGACTTGCTCATGCGCAGATATCGATTTCCGCCTTAAACCGCTCCATGTGTAAACGGGCCCCTAATTCGCTTCATATAAATCGCTTTGCCTAATTCGCTTTACAATTGCCCGTGTAAACACTGCTTTAGTGGCTGGGGGAGTAGATGAATACATGGGAGCGGAACGTAGCTGAGGTGGTAGAGTGTCCACCTGTGAAGGTGTAGGTCATCCTATCGATCCATCTCAGTGGATCCATTTGCAGTTTGGGCTATTTTCTGTTCCAACCAATTGTCCACAACTGGTTCATCAAAGGTTGTGGTATATGCTCTCCTGTCTGTGGGAAAGTGCATGTAAATGATCCCTTGCTGCTTATCGGAAAAGAGTAGCCTATGTGTTGGCAGCAGGTTTGTTTGTTGTTGTTTTATGTCCCAGCAACATCTAAGGTCATATCACTATCAGGACCGGTACCGACTTGTGACAGTGCGCACGGTGGCAGCAGGTTTCCTCCCAAGAAATGTAAAAATAAACATATCTTTGACAGCACATTGGTTTTTATCTTCGGCTATTGGATGTCGTTAAAGTGGCTGTCACAACTCGCCAGATTGAGGAAACGGAAAGAAACCAAACAAAGTCTGTTGATATCCAGCAAAGTCTGGTTTGTGTCCATTGCATATCCGTTGTTATCCATTGACATCCGGCCCAATCCATTAGAAGTTTTGAACATGCACAAAAGTTAGAACGGATGCGACCGGATTGATGTCTACTTTTCTTGTCTGGTTTGAGTCCGTTTAGTCTGCTTATCGTCCGTTGGCTATCCGTTCATGTCCGTTTCATGTCCGTTCGTCCGGTGTCCTTTGACCCGATATCGCAACATTTTGACACATTTTGATACTATCACGCCCCAACACCACTGGACTAGACAATTCTGTTTGTTGCTCAATCTGGCATAGTGTGACAAACACTTTAATAAAACAAACTTTACATATGAGCCTGTCTCAAAAAGTGATAACTCTTTTTATTTTGTCCATTGTAACGATTCACAAAAAACAGCACATAAATGGTTACACTGAAAAACACAAGGACATTTGCTTCAAATCAATATGTATTCTATTGGGATTATGAAACACCATGTAAAAAACTAATCAGTTTATGCTGAGCAAATGCATAAGCACATAGTATGTTGATCGTTGCAATGGACAAAGTTTTGTCCCATATTGCTTAGCACCTTTTGAGACAGTCTCATATGCACACATATACACATACACATACACACATGCATACCGAAGATATGTAAAGATATACACAGCTGTAGATAATATATGCATAGATATACATATACAAGCATGTACTTGCATGTACTTACATGTACTTACATACACATATGTATATATATATACGTGTGTAGTACTGCATATACAGATAGTGATATAGATAGATAGAAACACGCGAGTGACACAACAGTAATGTGCCCTGGTGGCTAGCGGTAGCTTGTTTCCGTGGCTATAATGATGAGGCATTGCACGGCGTGCACAACGCACAGGTTACAACGTGGTCAGTCATCAGCGCCGTCTGGTGGCGTGACGGTCTGCTCGGGTTGGTTGGTTGTTGGGGTTTTAACGTCCTGGCAACATGTATACCTCAAACCCTTAATTAGCTGAATATAATAACAATATTTCATTGTGCATGTTAACATAACATGGGTAATTCGCCAGCGGAGATAGGCCCCCACCTAACTGAGCTAATCCGACTCCACCCTCCACAAGAACACCCATACACACAACCCCGACGCCCACCTAGCCTGAGACAACCTCCCCCCACCCTACGGGAGGAGACCCCCCCCCCCCCCATCTTCCACCAAAACACCACGTGACCACCCGAATCAGACCTCCCTCCACGGTCACAACTCCTCCAGCTGCCGGCCCGATAACACTACCACCACCTTCCTTTACCCACCCACCCACACCTCAAAAGAATGAGTATCGAAGGGTTAAGGGCTCGTTATGGCCAGGACCACCAGCACTGGGACACATAATAAGGGGAGGGGAGATAACGAATGAACACATGACTAGCATCCTGAAAAAACTGTCAACATAATGTAAACGAAAGACGAATAAACCCACTATATACCTACACCTGTCTCCGCATTGGTGAATTATCATAAGATTGTTCTTGTAATTAAATAGTGTAAATGACTGAAGTTAAGCATGGCCGGAAGATCAGTGTCTCGGCGCTGAAAAAAGACTGTATTCGGATGAATAAAACTATTTACCAATATAATGGTAACCAATATAATATTTATAATATATGTTATATATATATAATATATATATGTGCTATATAATATATTATATTAATATAAATTAAGACTGTAGTTATGGTATGGGTATATGACAGCGAATATATCGGGCGCAATATGATATGCGATTTCGGGTTTAATCGGACGTTCAATTCCGAAACTTGGACCACATTCGCCCAGCTCGGCGCTAAAGGGGCTGTCACATTAGGGTTTTTTGCGGGAGCGTATGGCGGCGTAAGCGCGTTACGTCATATACGTCGGCATACGCCGTATATGCTACTCATACGCTACGCATACGCTACTCATACGCTACTCATACGCCGCCAGATGCCGCAGATGCCGGCGTATGTGAAGCGTATGAGGCATACGCCGCCATACGCTTTCATAAATCCGTCCGTCCAAATTTTTTTGTGCATGCTCAAAAAAAACCCGACCTATGAGGGCGTATGGCCCATACTGTCAAAAAATGTCACAGCACGCTCCCATACGCTCCCATACGCTCCTCATACGCTCCTCGTACGCTCCTCGTAGGTTCCACATACGCTCAAAACCACCCGAAAGGTCACCAAATGTCATCATAGGCCGGCACGCGCAGGACCTACGTAGGTTTTCAATACGCTCCCGCCATACGCCGTAATGTGACAGGGCCTTAAGCTGGTTGTTTCTGGCCAGATCGAATGCGGCGGTTGGTGCATTCGTTTTTGAAATTTAGCTTTATTTGTGTGGTAGGGCATTTATAGTCTGACCAAGGGCCGAAATAAACATCGGTTCCCATCCACACCTCCGTTATTGTCTCTTTCTCCCAAGTTCCTAAGCAAGGAATATATATATATATATTTATATATATATATATATCAGGATGGTGGTCTGATTGGGACGAGACGCCATAGTTCCAAACAATACACAACGCTTCAAGTCCGTCCCCATCCACGTAATGCATGAATATCAAAGGGAAGTGAATTGCCATGCTGCAACAAAAGACAGTGGATTAAATCGGGCTGCCAATTTCGTCAGATTATTTCACCAATTTAAACGATGTTTCATAAATATTATGAAATGGCGTCTGAATGGCTGCACAGGAGACTATTATTGTGTTGGAATAAGGAAAGAGTAAGATAAAAGCAAGTGGCTTTCATCACAGTAAGAGTCATTGTAAGACACACACACACATTCTTTTGAATTTTGTCTTTCTAATAAATTTGGTTTCTTGCTTCTTGTTTATGGCTTGTAACTGTTTGTATATTGGAAAGTTATACATGCAACGTGAGCTTAGAGTATAAGGATATATAATATATGAGATATAATTTATTATATGAATATAAATGGGCGGTGCTGGCTATCTATTAATTGTATATATATATATATATATATATATATATATATATATATATATCATAGTCCAATGTCGCATAACGACTCGCTTTACCAAATAATCGCCGATTAGTGGACCGAAAATGCAATGATGCGAGTGTGTGTATGCTGCCCAATTCAATACAATACAGACATTTCTTACAAACTGTTTCTCTGCCCCCGCACCCCCCCCCCCCACACACACACACCAACAGCAACAAAAAAACACAATCCCGGCACATTGATAATCACCACAATTGAAGAATTCGGTGTTGAGTTATCAGTAAAGCTTCAATCAAGACCGGAAATAGAAACTTGACTTCACATGAGTGTTGATATGACTGATAGCATTTCCTTTCCATGCTCTCAAGGAGATCACATGTTTCCGGGGGGAGGACGTTGAACTCGCGTTGGTAGATAACTCATCGATAATGCTAAATAGATTTCTGGTTTCTTCCTACGCATATAAATTACCTACTTTTGATTCAAGTATTTTTGTAGTCAAAGTTGTAAGGCAAGCTTTTTTTAAACTTAGAAGTCGGTATATTTATGCTAGGTGTTCGCTGGCTTAAAATCTTTATTTCCTAGCAATTGCTATTTGGTAGTAAATTATAATGTCAAATTATATATGTGGAAACGCAATCCTTGGCTTGATTTCACTCACATAAAATGAGCCACTTTTAATTGTCTGAAACGTAAAGTTAACAAAGCGTGAGCAATTACAGTCAGGTCCTGATTACCAGTTCCCCGCTATGCAAACCAGTTGTCCAAATGACTCTGCAAACAATAAATATATATTCTAATCCAAATACATAGACAATAATGAAACAACAGGCTCTGCCCCTTCCCCACACAATAGCGTACAGTGTCTGTATATATATGAAGAGCTCTTTTCCAAAACGCGATAAGCGCCGATAACAGTAATGAGCTTGCAATGCCAATGCCAAGCTCGTAGCTCACGCTTTGGAAAAGAGCTATTCATGTATACGTATATATATGAAGAGCTCTTGATATATATGAAGAGCTCTTTTCCACGAGCTATGAGCTTGGCATTGGCATTGCAAGCTTATGTTTTGGAATGCCGCTTATCACGTTTTGGAAAAGAGCTCTTATTTTATACCCCCCCCCCCCCATATATATGATATATATATAATGCATATATGAGACTGTCTCAAAAGGTGCTAAGCAATATGGGACAAAACTTTGTCCATTGTAACGATCAACATACTATCTACTTATGCATTTGCTCAGGATAAACTGATTTGTTTTTTACATGATGTTTCATAATCCCAATAGAATACATATTGATTTGATGTAAATGTCCTCATGTTTTCAGTATAACCGTTTCTGTGCTGTTTTGTGTCAATCGTTACAATGGACACAAAAAAAGAGTTATCACCTTTTGAGACAGGCTCATATACATATATGTGTAGTAGTCTGCACCGACCGCTCAGGCAAGGAGACACATAGACAGGTAGGTGTGGATAGATAGGGTGATTGCATCAGGGAGCCAAGGTAGTGTAATGGTTAGCACACTAGCCCTGGAATGGCAAGAAGTGTGGGGTAGAATCATGCTCTACCCGCAATACTTCCATTTT
>CM059191.1:94201356-94243071 GCA_030323885.1 Branchipolynoe longqiensis
TGGAAGAGGTGACAGTGAGCAGGGCGTGGGGTGGACGAGGTGACAGTGCGCAGGGCGTGGGGTGCAAGAGGTGACAGTGAGCCAGGCGTGGGGTGGACGAGGTGACAGTGCGCAGGGCGTGGGGTGGACGAGGTGACAGTGAGCAGTGCGTGGGGTGGACGAGGTGACAGTGAGTAGGGGGTGGAAGGGGTGACAGTGAGTTGGAGGGTGGAAGAGGTGACAGTGAGTGGGAGGGTGGAAGGGGTGACAGTGAGTGGAGGGTGGAAGAGGTGACAGTGCGTGGGGTGGACGAGTGACAGTGGTGGGGGTGGAGAGGGACAGTGAGTGGGGGGTGGACGAGGTGGACAGTGAGTGGGAGGGTGGAAGAGGTGACAGTGAGTGGGAGGGTGGAAGAGGTGACAGTGAGTGGGAGGGTGGAAGAGGTGACAGTGAGTGGGAGGGTGGAAGAGGTGACAGTGAGTGGGAGGGTGGAAGAGGTGACAGTGAGTGGGAGGGTGGAAGAGGTGACAGTAACTGAGAGGGTGGAAGAGGTGACAGTGAGTGGGGGGTGGAAGAGGTGCAGTGACAGGGCTGGGGTGGGAGGGGGTGACAGTGAGTGGGGGATGGACGAGGTGACAGTGCGTGGGGTGGATGAGGTGACAGTGAGTGGGGGGTGGACGAGGTGACAGTGCATGGGGTGGACGAGGTGACAGTGAGTGGGGGATGGACAAGGTGACAGTGCGTGGGGTGGACGAGGTGACAGTGAGTGGGGGATGGACGAGGTGACAGTGCGTGGGGTGGACGAGGTGACAGTGAGTGGGGGGTGGACGAGGTGACAGTGCGTGGGGTGGACGAGGTGTCAGTGCGTGGGGTGGACGAGGTGACAGTGAGTGGGGGGCGGAAGAAATGTTGCTAGGAGCTAAAGCCCAAACAAATAAACAATCAAATATTCCAGGGGGAACAATGCTGCACTTTTATTACAAAACACCCCACATGATTAACGAAATTCCAGTTTTTAAGAAAATATCTTGAGCCTTGAGACCAATTAAGCGAGTGACGCACAACTTTTGATTTTCCCAGTAAAACACACGGCTGTAAACAACTCTCTACTGTGGTTTCTATGACAACTGTAGGCCCGGGTAGATAATGTATTGCAGTGTGCATCAATTACATATCCACGCAGTGTCATTTGATTCTGCCTCTTTCTGATCAGGTAGCTGTGACATGTGACCTTAGGTGGAATAAATTACTTTATTCTGCATTCATTTACATTACCTTGGGATAAAAGCGTTAAGTTCGCGAAATTATGTATTTATGTATTTTGTATTATACATGTGTATGTCATGGAGTGATAAAAATGGAAGTATTGCGGGTAGAGCATGATTCTACCCCACACTTCTTGCCATTCCAGGGCTAGTGTGCTAACCATTACACTACCTTGGCTCCCTGATGCAATCACCCTATCTATCCACACCTACCTGTCTATGTGTCTCCTTGCCTGAGAGGTCGGTGCAGACTACTACACATATATGTATATGAGCCTGTCTCAAAAGGTGATAACTCTTTTTTTGTGTCCATTGTAACGATTGACACAAAACAGCACAGAAACGGTTATACTGAAAACATGAGGACATTTACATCAAATCAATATGTATTCTATTGGGATTATGAAACATCATGTAAAAAACAAATCAGTTTATCCTGAGCAAATGCATAAGTAGATAGTATGTTGATCGTTACAATGGACAAAGTTTTGTCCCATATTGCTTAGCACCTTTTGAGACAGTCTCATTATATACATATATATATCATATATATGGGGGGGGGGGGGGTATAAATAAGAGCTCTTTTCCAAAACGTGATAAGCGGCATTCCAAAACATAAGCTTGCAATGCCAATGCCAAGCTCATAGCTCGTGGAAAAGAGCTCTTCATATATATCAAGAGCTCTTCATATATATACGTATACATGAATAGCTCTTTTCCAAAGCGTGAGCTACGAGCTTGGCATTGGCATTGCAAGCTCATTACTGTTATCGGCGCTTATCGCGTTTTGGAAAAGAGCTCTTCATATATATACAGACACTGTACGCTATTGTGTGGGGAAGGGGCAGAGCCTGTTGTTTCATTATTGTCTATGTATTTGGATTAGAATATATATTTATTGTTTGCAGAGTCATTTGGACAACTGGTTTGCATAGCGGGGAACTGGTAATCAGGACCTGACTGTAATTGCTCACGCTTTGTTAACTTTACGTTTCAGACAATTAAAAGTGGCTCATTTTATGTGAGTGAAATCAAGCCAAGGATTGCGTTTCCACATATATAATTTGACATTATAATTTACTACCAAATAGCAATTGCTAGGAAATAAAGATTTTAAGCCAGCGAACACCTAGCATAAATATACCGACTTCTAAGTTTAAAAAAAGCTTGCCTTACAACTTTGACTACAAAAATACTTGAATCAAAAGTAGGTAATTTATATGCGTAGGAAGAAACCAGAAATCTATTTAGCATTATCGATGAGTTATCTACCAACGCGAGTTCAACGTCCTCCCCCCGGAAACATGTGATCTCCTTGAGAGCATGGAAAGGAAATGCTATCAGTCATATCAACACTCATGTGAAGTCAAGTTTCTATTTCCGGTCTTGATTGAAGCTTTACTGATAACTCAACACCGAATTCTTCAATTGTGGTGATTATCAATGTGCCGGGATTGTGTTTTTTTGTTGCTGTTGGTGTGTGTGTGTGGGGGGGGGGGGGGGCAGAGAACAGTTTGTAAGAAATGTCTGTATTGTATTGAATTGGGCAGCATACACACACTCGCATCATTGCATTTTCGGTCCACTAATCGGCGATTATTTGGTAAAGCGAGTCGTTATATATATATATATAGTAAAACACAGTAAAACATCCCTAACCGACCACCTCCACAGATCGACACCTCCCTTATATCGATCGCTTTATTTGGGTCCCAACAATATCATCGTAACCATATTCTAACTCCCTAAACCGACCACCTCCCTAAATAGACCACTTAAAGTCGGTCCCAAGGTCGGTCGATTTAGAGAGATTTTACTGTATACATATATATATACATATATATGTACACATATATATATATGGAGATGATGTCCTGGGTTTGCTATAAACTATAAATATTTCTCACTTTCGATGTTTTATCAACGTGCCTGCGTTCCTAACTGTCCATCATATCAGATTAAGAACAACTTCAGTGTAAGGCAGACCACTTGTATTCCAATTATAGTATCGTATATCATTGTGTTAAGTTGCTAATGCAATAACTATGAATCGTATATCATTGTGTTAAGTTGCTGATGCAATAACTATGAATTGACAAATTGTTGGATTTGCGGTGATGTTATTGTGGAGTCGCGTGGCGTGTGGATGTGATATCACATTATCGGCTTGAGTTGTTATCACTCGACACGTTACGTATACCGTACGTGTAGTTGAGTGCGGCTATCTGTGATTTACATGAGGTAGATTGGTCAACGAGTCTGCGAGTGTAACTTGTAAACTCGTGTTTACCAGCGTCGTGATCAGACAGGGTGGCCGAATGAGTTGAGCGTCAGTCTCCCGTTTTTGGTAGATCATGGGAGTCGAATCCTGGTCGAGTCGAACCAATGACTTAAAAATGGGCACTTGCCGCTTCCTAGCCAGGTAATCGGCATTAGTAGGAGAGGGCAAGGACTCATTGGCTCGGTGTCAGGAAAATGTGACAGTGGGACATCAGGTCATGGTGCTGGCAGCCTGGTCTCCCAGTGGGCATCACTAAATAGTTGCCATGAGTGTGCACTGTCACAAGTTGATACCCTTCCTAGTATGACCTTAGATGTTGCTAGGACGTAAAACATTCTGAAAGGGTACGACAAAAGGATGTAAGCCCTCTTCTCCCTCCCCCCTTTCCACCCCCCCCCCCCACATGCTCTCCCCACTTCCTCCCCCCCCCCCCCCACACACACCACCATCACCATCACCACCACCAGACAGGTTCTACAACGTCTGATTGGGGAACTGACCCACAATCAGCGTTCGTATTCCCTCCTGACCGGAAGTTCATAGCGCCAGTCCGCAAGGGTCTCCGTAACGCCCTCCCCCCCCCCCTCCCCCCCCCTCCCCCCTCTACACCCAAAGTGAGAGAGTCGGTCCGGGAAGAAAACGATACAACAGACTCGACGGTCCGTAGCTTGTACATGTCTTCAACGGACCACTCTGCATCCAAACCAACGTTGTCCTGACATAGCAGGTGCTCTGTCAGCGACGGGATAGTCAAATATGCGAGGGAAAGACCCATACTGAAAAATTGTCCACACATGCCAGGGGTCCGTTGATCACAGGTGTTGCTGAAAACAGGTACTACTGTACATCAGTTTATCACTGCTTGTTGTGGTTTCAATCGAGGCCAGATGATTACCACTGCAGGATGGTTCATTTGTTTGTTTGGGGTTTTATGTCCTAGCAACATCTAAGGTCATATCAGAAGGGGTACCGACTTGGGACAGTATGCACTCATCGCAACATTATATTTATTGTGATGCCCCACTGGGAGACCAGGCCGCTGGCACTATGACATGATATCCCACTCAGTCACATTATCCTGACACTGAGCTAACCAGTCCTTGCCCTATCCTATTAATGCTGATAGCCAGGCATATCAATTGTATAAGTCATTGATTTGACTTGGCCAGTATTCAAAGTCCCGACCTTCCGTATGGGAAGCCAGCACTCTACTGATTCGGCTACTGCGTCTGGTCCATTTTAAGATGGCTCACTATAATTGGTTAGTTATGTTTTGGGTAATACTAAGGTAACTCCCCATTCACCACTGGCCCATCAGTCGCTCTCTCTCTCTCTTGAAGATTTATACTGCCTATCATGGATAAGGCTGAATAGGCTTGTTTTCACCATTAGACAGTTTGTCGATAGAAAGCCCGAGCCTACACTTTTACCGACCCAAGGGATTTTTAACCTCCCACACCACATAGACATGGTATGAGAGCAACTGGCCTTTGATGACGCCGTAAGTTATACACAGTGGTGGAAATCCAAATTGGCAGAGGTGGGGGGGGGGGGGGGCACAGGGAATCGAATCACTGACCTTCAGATTAGGAGTCCGACCTAGAAAAAAGTCAGACACTCTAAACAACCCGCCACAGAGAACACCACAATATTATTAATAATGTACTATGAGTAATTTATAGGAATGTGATACTGGAACAAATAAGAACAGTAATTTGTGAACAGGTGCCCTACAATAGTTTGCGAACATGTACCGATGAAGTTTTACTGTGCTGCCATGGAACTTTCGGAACTAGAGATGGTGAGCGTACACGAGTTTCCAATGTATGATTCAATACAGTAAAACCTCTCGAACTGACCACCTCCACAGGTCGACCACTTCCATATATATATCGCTTTATTTGGGTTCCAAACGATCGCCCATACAATACCATATTAACAATTAATAAACTCGCTAAACCTCCCCCCCCCCCTAAATGGACCATTTAAAGTGGGTCCCATGGTCGGTTGATTTTTAGAGAGCTTTTACTGTATTTAAATAAGGCTCAAACATCACAAAAGCTATCATTGGCATTGTAAATGTGAACGAGATGCAGTTGAAGATGTGAGTATAAACAAGCAGTAACAAAGTCAGCGGGAGTACGTTAAATACTAGGGTAATATTTGAAATTCAACTCCCACCCCTATCCTCACCTACACGGTTATATATTCCCCTTGCACTCTCATTATATAGTTCCCGGGTTGGTTGAATAGTTTTTCCTGTTTGTGTGGTATTTAGAGAATGTTGCCCTAAAGATACCGTGAAGTTATACAGTCCGATGATTTTGAATTTCTGTAATTTTTTTCAGGATAAATATATTATGAGGTTGCTTAGTGTAATCTATCTTATTTTAGTTTGAAGCAACTTGCATTATAGATAGCCAACTTTGAAGACATTGAAGTGAGAACATACGGAATTAGTTTTGGTATGAATTTCAAAATTATGGAAGCTATAGAATTTAGCAGTAACAGGTTATAAGGCTTAGTATGTAGTATTCCCTTTCAAAAAAAGAATAGTTTGTTTTATTTAACGACGGCTCTAGAGCACATTGATTTTTATCATCGGCTATTGGGCGTCAAACATATGATCATTCTGACATATTTCTTTAGAGGAAACCTGCTTCCGCCATATAGGCTACTCTTTCCGATAAGCAGCAAGGGGTCTTTTATATGCACTTTCCCACAGACAGGACAGCACATACCACAGCCTTTGATGAACCAGTTTTGGACCACTGGTTGGAACAGAAAATAGCCCATACTGCACATGTGTCCACTGAGCAGGATCGATCGGATGATCCAAACCTTCACTGGTGAACACTCTTATCGCCTGAGCTACGTCCCGCTCCTCTTAGTATTTCCTTCCATGCCGTACAAGAATATCAATAAGTGCACAAGTATCTTTGTTGGATATGTAGAACCATACCTAGGTGTGTGCTTTGGTTTTGAAAATGTTTTGCTTTCATCTGACTGTGCAGCTTTAAGGCACTGCCTGGAGACCTCAGCCAAACATTTTGTATGAGAGTAGAAACTGGTTATGGATTTCATTCGCATAACCACGAGAAGGGGAAGTAGAAATTCATATAGGGATTTGCGGCAGCGCACACTCATGGTTGGCCCTGCGCCAACAGTTCGACACTGCAGACAGTATGCATGACCTTTTTTACTAAGGTAAAACAGGAAACCATATTAGCCTTTTTGAGGGCAGCTGGACGGTACCACCTCATATAGTTGACTAAATAGATTTGATCAATTATTAATAAAACTTTTCATTTTCTATGGGAATTTGTTTCCCTTGACCACAAATATATGATTGTGAGCTTTCTAATTTAATGAGTGTCTATTGGCACATAATTGATTGTCTGCTTTTACATGTAAAAGCGATGGTTTGAACAAAAAACAAACATTTCTCGCCGTAAATATGGCCTATGCTGCCGACACGTGTAAAGCAACCACCAATCAATCAATCAATCTCATGGTGGCTTTATAGTGCCTCATAACTGATATAGGATTGCAGCCAGCTGGTAGACAGTATCCGGCGCAATCACATATTACCCTCTTATTGAACCAACATGCCCTCTCCTAATAATGTACCGGACTCAATGGCCAAGGTCAGGAGTTAAATTCCTGGTCAAGTCAAACCAATGATTTACCAAATTTATACTTGTCGCTTCCTAGCCAGGCACTTGGCATTATTAGGATAGGGCAAGGATTGGTTGGCTCAGTGTCAGGATAATATGACTGAGTGGGATATCAGGTCATGGTGCTGGTGGCCTGGTCTCAGTGGGGCAACACTATAAAGTCACTATGAGTGCACATTCACAAGTCGGTACCCATCCTGATATGACCATAGATGTTGCCAGGACATAAAACTCCAACAACCAGCCAACATAATGATGTCAATTGCTTGCAATGGGTGCAAGACACATCAATTTTGTACATCTTGTTTAACTGGGTCAGGGATTGATCCCACGACCTCCCACATGGGAAGTATGTGTCCTACCCACTTAAGGCCCTGTCACACTATGACGTAACGACGTCAACGTAGGGAGAACATGAAAAACGTTGAACTTCTCGGCGTAGTATGCAAATTTGGGCACAAGTTGAACGTGGATGCAGCATAGTGGACGAGAGCGTAACGTCGGTAAAGCGTAGTGATACCGTCATTCAACGAGAGAGGACAACGTCATTACGCTCACAGAACTTTATGAACGTTATTCCATCGCCAGAAAAACATTACGTGACGTTACATACATCATGACACGGTGGCGAAACGTTGAACGTACATTGAACATACGTTCTCCTGACGTTCTCCTGACGTTCTCCTGACGTTCCCATTACGCCACGTGGACATTTCCAACCGGTTTAATGTGGGTCAACATAGTGGAACGTAGTTGAACGTAGTGAGCAGCGTTTGACTAACGTCCGTTTAACATCATTGACGTTCGCTGAACGTGTACAGAATGTAGGGCGAACGTAAACCCTTACGTTTGAGGTACGTCAGAAGCTTTGAACATGTCCAAAACCTTGACGTAACTCGACGTAACACGACGTAATGTGACATAGCTCGACGTCAGTCTAACGTCATCATAACGTAATCCAACGTAATGACGAACAATCACCACGTCAGGCTTACGTTGGCTCATTACTTTGTAGTGTGACAGGGGTATTAGCCACCTCATCTGATCAACAGCGAATCGGTGATGTGAAATGAAGCCAAAGTAGGACCTTCTGTCACCATTGTGTTTCATGGCCTTTGAATGTGGATAAGGTAAGACCTCGTTGTGGCGCCACCTAACGGAACCACTGAGTACTGATATATCATTTGCTGGTGTCTGGTTACGGCACTGGCAACCTGGTGGCGCCATCACGTGGCTATACATTAAACTAAAATCGGCGATTTGCTTTTTATTCACATTATTTAAAGTTGCATAGTCCGATGGTTTTGAGTTTCTGTCACTTTTCTGAGATAAATATATTGACCCGATTGTTGTAATCTACCTTATTTTAGTTTGAGGTAACTTTTATTTTAAATGGCTAACTTTTGAGATATTTGAAATGTGAAACATGTCAAATTAGTTTTGGCAAGTATAAGCTTCTGTAGTAACATTTTCTATTAACTTGCCACGGCATTCCCTTCTATGTGGCGACAAATGTTTAATAAGTGCCCCAGTATCTAAGTGAGATATGTAGAATCGAATGAGACTCCTATGGAAGGGAATCAGATGTGTGACAGGACAAATGAATCCCTCGTCTGCAGAGATCAAAGAAAGCTACTACTCTTCGGCAGTAAAGGAACTTAGTAAATCAATTACGGTGGTAACATTGAAATATAACTTACTATCATGGGTTTGTCCACTTGGTCTAATTCCCATTGTAGGCAATGTTATAGCGATAGATCACGCTGGTGTGGGCGGTAGATCACGCAGGTATCAGCGATAGATCACGCTGGTGTGGGCGATATATCACACTGGTGTGGGCGGTAAATCACGCTTGTGTTGCCAGTAGATCATGCTGGTGTGGGCGGTAGATCACGCTGGTATCGGCGGTAGATCACGCTGGTGTGGGCGGTAGATCATGTTGGTGTGGGCGGTAGATCATGCTGGTGTGGGTGGGATATCATGCTGGTGTGGGCGGTAGATCACACTGGTGTGGGCGGTATATTACGCTGGTATCGGCGGTATTTCACGCTGGTGTGGGTGGTAGATCACACTGGTGTGGGCGGTGGATCATGCGGATGTCGGCGGTAGATCACGCTGGTATCGGCGATAGATCATGCTGGTGTGGGTGGTAGATCATGCCTGGTATGGGCGGTAGATCATGCTGGTGTGGGCGGTAGATCACGCTGGTGTTGGCAGTAGATCACACTGGTGTCGGCGGTAGATCACGCTGGTGTCAGTGATAGATCACACTGGTGTTGGTGGTAGATCACGCTGGTGTCGGCGGTAGATCACGCTGGTTTGGGAGGTAGATCACGCTGATGTGGGTGGTAGATCACGCTGGTGTGGGTGGTAGATCCCGCTGGTATCGGCGGTAGATCACGCTGGTGTGGGCGGTAGATCATGCTGGTATCGGCTGTAGATCACGGTGGTGTGGGTGGTAGATCACGCTGGTGTGGGCGGTAGATCACGCTGGTATCGGCGGTAGATCATGCTGGTATCGATCGTAGATCACGCTGTTGTGGGCGGTAGATCATGCTGGTGTGGGCAGTGGATCATGCTGATGTCAGCGGTAGATCACGCTGGTATCGGCGATAGATCACCCTGGTGGGGGCTGTAGATCACGCTGGTTTGGGCGGTAGATCACGCTGGTGTGGTCAGTAGATCACGCTGGTGTGGGCGGTGGATCACGCTGATGTCGGCGATAGATCACGCTGGTATCGACGATAGATCACGCTGGTGTGGGCGGTAGATCACGCTGGTGTGGGCGGTAGATCACGCTGGTGTGGGTGGTAGATCACGCTGGTGTGGGCGGTAGATCACGCAGGTGTCGGCGATAGATCACGCTGGTGTCGGCGGTAGATCACGCCGATGTGGGCAGTATATCACGCTGGTGTCGGCAGTGGATCACGCTGGTATTATCAATAGATCACGCTGGTGTCGGCGGTAGATCACGCTGGTGTCGGAAGTAATGGACAGATCTCATGCCCTTACACTTATACCCCAGTCACACTACTACTTGCGACCACTTTGCAACCACAAAAAAAAAGAGTTGGTCACAAAGAAGTCACAAACTTCATTGAGACTATTTTGGTCTCAAGGAGTTTGCAGCTACTGCTCTAATATTAGTAATAACTTCCTTCCGACCAAAATGGGCACCCAGAGGTTGGCAACTGTTAGTATTACTTTTATCGCAAGGAGGCGGGTTCTTTGGTCCAAAATGGTCGCAAGCCGTAGTGTGACTGGGGCTTTTACACACCAAGCATATGCCATATAGGAAACAAAGGAACACGCAACACGCGAGGTTTTATAGATAATAACAACTTTATTGATGCTTGACTGTAACAACAGTGTGCACAACTCACGGTCTAGCCCAAAGAGCCCCCCCCTCCCCGCCCCCCGTCCAACCCTTCTTTCTCTCAAGCGTATACAACGTCGTAATTTTGGCCAAACCAATCTTTAGCGCCATTGTAACACCGCTTTATAATCACCCCCCGTTTAAAAAGAAAATTAACAAGCATATTAACGGTACAAGTAAACATTCCTGTGTTGGAAGACAATGACATCAACGGACAAGACTGAAATAATTTACATAATATTCAAAATAATTATTTTTCTTCTTTCTTTCTGAGTATTGCCTCGTGACCACTGAACGGGGAGACAAGTGAAACGTTGGCGTATCCCATACCGGCTCGTGTTTACCGTCAAGGAAATGAAAGCTCTACCCACCCGGGCCGTGTTGAGGAAACAATGGCATTTTACTACAAAATATCAATATTTGGCAAAATCTTAGATTAAAGTGACACGTCCTAAATATAGTATGCATATATAATATAGATAATATATATGCATGTTATATATTACATATATACACATATAAATATATATTAGATATATATATATGCATGTGTATATATCTAATATATACATTTTTAAAATATACACACGCATATATATATATATATATATGCATATATATACAGTAAAACCTCTCTAAAATCGACTGATCTTGGGACCGACTTTAAGTGGTCCACTTAGGGAGGTGGTCGGTTTAGGGAGTTAGAATATGGTTATGATGGTATTGTTGGGACCCAAATAAAGCGATCGATAAAGGGGAGGGGTTGATCTGTGGAGGTGGTCGGTTAAGGAGGTTTTACTGTATATAAACAAATAGATATATAAATAGATATACACATGGATATATAAATATATATGCATGTGTATATATCTAATATATGTACATATATATTAAATAAATAGAATTGAATATATATATATATGTATATATATGTAGGTGTATATATATATATATGTGTGTGTGTGTATATATATATACACATACATATACACACATGCATATATCTATGTGTATATATGCTCTATGTGTGTATATATCAGTAGTCTCAGATCAGGTCATTAGATGTTCGACATAAAGAAAATGTAGCAACCAAAACGGAGATAAATCAACGTTAATCCTTGGATTTGCATAACAAATGTACAAAACAATAGAGCAACCATAATTAGATAGTTTACAGGTCAAATCATATTGACCCATTCACAACGCTACACATCACTTCACCAGTGTGTTGGACCCAGCACTTATTTCTATATGTTCTTCTAAGTTCTAGGGGGTAGTACGACATATTGTGCTTTCATGTCACACCTGCATCTTCAATGTCTGGGTTATTTTCCACGGTAGATTCTCTCATTATTAAAGCTGCATAATCTAAAGAAAGCTTTACCATTTTCTGAACCAAAACGCTTTAATCCTGCATTTATTAAAGGTGCATAATCTGATGGTTTTGAGTTTCGGCCATTTTTTATTAGATAAATATATTAAAGTAGCATAGTCCGATGGTTTTGAGTTTCTGACATTTTTTTGAGATAAGTATATTAAAAGGATCGTTATAATCTACCCTACTTTAGTTTGAAGTAACTTTTAATTGAAATGGCTACCTTTTGAGATATTTGAAATTCAAACATGTGAAAATAATTTTGGCAAGCATGCCAAAACTCTGATACCATAGGCTTCTGCAGTAACAGGTTTTATTAAATTGACTCAGTATTCCCTTCTATGTGGCAACAAATACTTAATAAGTGCACCAGTATCTAAGTTAGATATGTAGACTCAAATCTAGATGATTGTTTTGATTTTGAAAATGTGACGCTTCATCGGACTATGCAGCTTTAAGTTGATCGTTATAATCTACCTTACTTTAGTATGCGGTAACATTGATCTTAAATGGCTAACTTTGGAGATATTTGAAGCGTGAACATGCTAAATTAATTTGTGCAAACATGCCAAAACTGTGACCCCATAGGCTTATGCAGCAACAGGTTTTTTTTTGTTGGTTTAAAAAAAATTAAATTGACACAGCAGGCCCTTCTATGGGGCAACAAATGTTTAATAAGTGTATCAGTATCTAAGTTAGATATGTATAATCAAATCTAGGTGAGTGCTTTTGGTGCTTAATCGGACTATCCAACTTTAAGCGTTAATTGCAGTTGACTGATCATGTGCCATAATTCCTATGCAAAAGAAAGTGGAGTAAATAAAGGCTATGCCCAGCATTGATGCGCGTGCACCAAAATTTAATTTGGCATGTTTCCACTTCAAATATATCCAAAGGTAACCCTTTAAAATATAAGTTACATCAAACTTAAAGTTGCATAGTGCAATGGTTTTGAGTTTCAGTCATTTTCTGAGATAAATATATCAGGTTGGTCATTATATAGCGATATAGCCAACGGTCAACAGGAAGTGTGAAGACTTATTTGTCTCTCTTTTTTTTTTTTTTTTGATACATTAGTTGTCCCAAGCAGGGGAAATCCCAGTCACAAACGACTGGTCTTCCCCTCTCCACTGCTGGTCGATAGAAAGCCCGAGCCTACACTTTTACCAACCCAAGGGATTTTTAACCTCCCATACCACATAGACATGGTATGAGAGCAACCGGCCTTTGATGATGCTGTAAGTTATACACAGCGGTGGAAATCCAAATTGGCAGAGCTGGGGGCACGGGGAATCGAACCGCCGACCATCAGATTAGGAGTCTGACCTAGAAAAAAGTCAGACACTCTAACCACTCCGCCACAGAGAACGCCGGATCTACCTTATTTCAGTTTGAAGTAACTTTTATTTTAAATTGCTAACTTTTGAGATATTTGGCGTGCAAACATATACAATTAAAGTTGCCAAGCACGCCAAAACTCTGAGGCTTTCCGGGATTTCCCCTGCTTCAGAAATGACACATTCTATTAAATTGACTCCGTATTCCGTCTAACCAGCAATAAATGCTTAATAAGTGCATCAGTGTCTAAGTTGGATATGTAAAATCAAATCTAGATAATTGTTTTGGTTTTGAAATTTGATGCTTTTATCGGACTATGTAGCTTCAAGTCAAGTAGATTATAAATCATCGACCTAATATATTTATCTATATGACAACAACTCAAAACCATCAGACTATGCAACTTTAATAGGTTTTAAACAGTTAGCCGTCCCCCATGAGCTCAGCTGGGCATTTATAGCGGTGAGGGATCATAAAATAAAACCATTCTTTCTTTATTATCTATGCAACAAATACCAATATATAACAATGGCCTGTACACGGATTTACACATTCTGCGCAAAGAAATAACAAATAAATATAATGGACACAAAAAAAAAAAAATGTCTGAAATTAAATAGCTCATCATAGAGCAGATAGACAATGTAGCCATGGAAGATGCCAACACGCCATAATAGGTGGCAGGTTGTGACTGTCTATCAGCACAGATGGACAAGACTAGTCAGCACAAAGCAGTCACATCCAGGTACACTGACTAGGCTCAACACATGGAAGTAAGCAGCACACTGCCTGCCGGTGTAGCGGTATATAACTGCCCCCTCTAATTCCTGGCCCCCTGCATTAATATATGGGAATGAACCTACCACCGCCTCCCGCCTGCAATGATATCGTGGAATAAAGCCGCATGATAATATCCTAGTATTATACCACCCCCTCCAGAATGCAATGAGTGCCTCCGCTTTCTTGACTAGACCTAAATGCTCTTCAGCACAACTTTTGCATTTTGTTTTCAGTTTAAATAACCAAATAAATGCATGGAGAGTGGAAACCGCCAGCTCCTCATTGTAAACATGGCATAACAAATCTCCTTCACAAATTACAAACAAAAGATGTTGTGGAAATGTGAATGCTTGTGTGCTAAGCTACGTATTGCCTGCCAGACATTCACAGGAGGTAATATTATACTGTGGAGCCAGCGTTATACCTGTATAAAACAGTTTTATTCTGGTATAATATTGCCAGGAGACAATGGGTGGTTGTTGGAGTTTTATGTCCTAGCAACATCTAAGGTCATATCAGGAGGGGGCCTGGAGATAAAGCTATTCCGGAAGTTGGGAAATATATTACCTTTACACCAGGTTCAACGTGGTACAAACAAGGCCTTAATTAACATATTGTAACATTATGTAGGCTAGGTTGTACATCGTTTACAATGTCAAATACAATAGTACATATCTTCAACATCCCCTATGATTGGCAAACCCATGCCATGTGTGGATAATTCTTTTAACGCACAAAACTGTCTTTGCTTCTTTTGATTGTCCCGTCCGATGACAGAACGAAGACCTGCTATGTCAGGACAACATTGGTCTGGATGCAGAGTTGTCCGTTGAAGGCAGGTACTGCTGTATATCGTGTTAATATTTAATTACTTAACGTCATTACATCAATTTAAAACAAATCTAGGCACACACAAATATCTGAAAAAACCCGAATTTTAACCAATAAATAATGTATTATTACAGATGATTATGTTATTTAATCAAAACAAAATTGGCTTTGGTTACACAATTATCACTGGTTTTTGTTGAAGTTCAACACAATTTTAAGAATAGCTTCTTTCAGTATAAAAAAGATTATGTAATTTATGCTGCACGCACACAGTTTTAGCGGCAGAGTTTGTTTTGTTAAATATACATCTCTAAATTCTCTGAATATACCACAATCTTTTCCAATTAATATTTAGTATTTCACTGAATTCATCGTGCCGTATTTGGAGGTTGGCCTACTATTACTACTGCTTCACATAAATCTAAACGACCCAAGAGTACAGTTACCATAGCAGCATAATAATTTCAAATATATATAAATATACATATATTTATGTATATACACATATATGTATATATATTCATATATATGTATATATATTCATACATATACACACACACACACACACATATATATATATATATAGATTAGTTAGACGAATCTTACCTGGGTATAGATGATGGATAACTATTGTTTTACCTCGGTATGCCGCCTCTGGCTAGCCGCAGGCTAGGGAGAAGGAAGCACATCCGGGTCCAGCATTAGCATAAGTGACTCACAACGGGAGGACGTTTGTGAGTTGCTCCAACAGGATTTATCTACTACTACTGCTTTTGTTCAAAAGTAAGTACTTTTTCTTAGCCTACTTGTTTATGATGCTTTATAGCATCACCGTATGAAAGTTCAGAACTTTCTCACGTCCCTTTTGGACTTTGTACGTGTTTTTAACTTACGGATAGAACATTGGATATATATATATATATATATATATATACACATAGATCCAATACGCATGCGAGAACATTTTATTGTTGTGGCCAAAGTAGTTTAAAGCTGCATAGTCCGATGAAACATCAAATTTTCAAAACAAAAACACTCACCTAGATTTTATTCTACATATCTAACTTAGACATTGGTGCACTTATTAAACATGTGTTGCCACATAGAAGGGCATACTGAGTCAATTTAACATAACATGTTACTGCATAAGCCTATGGTGTTAGAGTTTTGGCAAGCTTTCCAAAATCAATTTAGGATGTTTGCACTTCAAATATCACAAAGGTTAGCCATTTAAAATGAAAGTTACTTCAAACTAAAGTACGGTAGATTATAACAACCAATTAAACATATTTAATTAGGAAAAATGACAGAAACTCAAAACCATCGGACCTTGCAACTTTAACTATAACAGTTCTATTCAGCTAGGATTCAGCACAGGTTTACTGTCATGGGTCAAGTCATACAATTGTAGTTATCTTCGCTTGGTTGCACACAATGTTGACACTGTCGATACATGTTACAAAATATTCGCACATTTTGTTGCAAGAATATAGGTATTTCCACTGTCCATTAAAATGGTAGGCTTTAAGACATTCAATTCAAAGCATTAGGATAGCTGAATGCAGTCAAGGAAGGGATACTTACAAGACGTATAAACATGCACATGTATATAGAGTATATAGAAAATAACTTTAACACAAGAAATGAAAGACAAACCAAATACCCGAGTCTTACCACATGTTTAAAATAAATATGTTATATCCTTACAGCGTTAGAAACCCCCTGGTGGTCTGTGTAGTAACTACACCCCCGATAATTCAATCCGAGGTCAAATAGAAAATTTAAAAAAATGTTTTAAAGAAGAACATTTTTCCTATATATTTTCTAAGAACTCCTCCTATACACTGGGCAATAGGTAACATTATCAAATATCAACTCGTCGCTATGACTACCCACACAAATACATCAATAGAATTACTTACAAAATAAAACCATACAGGAAGTGCACAGAAAAAAATGTGTTAACATAAACAACTAGTGCAAACACACACACAATCTCCTAATCTTGATCGCCTACAAAAATAAACTCTTGTCACAAGCAGCCATGGTTGAAACGATTAGTTCTCTTTCAGTTTTTGTTCAACGCAACATTGCATCCATCTGCTTCCCAGTTAAATACAACGCGCCGAGATGCATACATACATTCTATGATTTGAATCTTTCAAAAAAGGGCCACCGCAGTACAAAAATAAGCCACGTCTCTAAATGACTGATCCCTACTAACCATTTTGCGTAACGACATGGACATATATTATTTGCTATCGACAGACAGCATCTCCTACTATGTCAGCCTATAAAACTATTCACGCAGCTTTTTGGAGACCACCAACAACAACAACAATAACAACAACAGAAAGAGCCGTGTATATCAGGGTAGTTGGACATGGCGTTCACTGCGCAGTCAGTGGAGCGGGCGACTACAATCAAACCACACCGCTAGGAGGCGCCACCTCCGAACGCCTTATAAGGAGCCACGCCCCCTCCCCCCAGCACCCCCCCTCCCCCTCCCTCATCGGGGCACTGACCTTTGTAAACACAAAGTACACATACATGGCAATATGTTTAAGCCGAATACATAGATGTCTACCCTTTGTGAGCAGATTTATTTTAATTTGTATTTAAACAAAAAAGTTAAAGTACACAGCATTTAAAACCTCACTAAGCACATGTAATTGTTTGCCCTCTCTACATTATTTGTTTCTTGACCCATTTCAGACTGTGGTTGTGGTGGTGCCGAAGCAAGATGGCGGGTGGCTGAGTTTTCATGAGAACTTTCCTATTTAAAGTTCACTTGCAGCGTTGTGATAATGAATAGTATCTAACGAGGCTTATACGATGCACAGATGGTGGTGTTTTTTTTGTCAAGTAGATAATAAATTGACTGATTATTAGTCCAAAATGTTTTAATACTTAATAATTATAACCGAAAGAAGGTCAGTACTAGCTATGACTATGTGATGTACAGTATAACCCCGTTAAACCAAACTTGAAGGGACCCTAGAAATTTGTTTGGATTAACCGATCATTGGTTTATCCGAGCTTTGGCTTCGACTTTGACTTTGAGTAAGAGTGTATTACACATGTAATATACAATGTATGTGGACACTTTGATTATTGTTTTTTTATGTAGATACAGTATAACCCCGTTAAACCAAGCTCGGTTAAACCAAACGATCGGGTAATCCAAACAAATTTCTAGGGTTCCTTCAAAATACTACCATTTATCATATACAAAATTCGGTAGGGTCTCAGATGACCTTATAAGCACATGAAAGTTTGGTTTAACCGTACCGGAAGAGACCTGAGGTGCGACAATTTCGTTTGGATTAACCGATAGTTTGGATTAACTGACTTTGGTTTAACCAACTTTTTTATATGATAAATGGTAGTATTTTGGCGGGCCGCCGAAAAAGGTTGGGATTAACCAATCGTTTGGTTTAACCGAGCTTGGTTTAACGGGGTTGTACTGTATAAAGCATTATGCAAGTATAAAGATACGTAAGAGAATTATTATTAATATTGCCATACTCCGTAAGACAAATCACTGTACCAGTGGCGCCACCTGTGGCCCTCCTCACCTCCCCCGGATGTTGGCATGTCTCAGGCGCTTCGGAGGATTAAAAAAAAAATTGTCCTAGCACTAGTGCAATCCTTCTTTCAGAGCTTCAGAAGGCCACCTACCCCTCAAGTAACCACCACTCACATTCTGATTGGCATTTCATCATCTTATTTCTCCCCAACCCACCAAACAACAACAACCATTTTTTTCTTTCTTTCGAGGGTGTAACCTATATTCACCCACACAGGATAACACTGTATGTGAAGATGTTTAAACTTCAGCACTGCACTTAAAGTTGCACAGCATCAAATTTTCATTACCAAAATAATTATCTAGATTTGATTCTACATATCTAACTTAGATACTACTGAACTAAGTTTAATATTAAGCATGTGTTGCCACATAGAAGGGACTACTGATTCAATTTAATAGAACCTATTAGTGCAGAAACAAGCAAAATTAATTTGGCATGTTTGCACTTAAAATATCTCCAAGGTTAGTCATTTAAAATAAAAGTTACTTAAAAGTAAAGTAAGGCAGAATATAACAATAAATTTAATATCTATATCTCAGAAAAAAGACAGAAACTCAAAACCATCGAACTATGCAACGTTAACTAAAGCTATCGTCATAGAAACAATATCTTTTCATTATTGTTACTATAAATAATTATCAACAATCAATATTTTATTGATTTATTATTATTATTAATAATAATTATCAACAATCAATTAGATAGTATGTTCAATCAAGTACTCCATTCCTCCAAACACAACCCCCAAATTAGTAACTTCATACTTCACTATTATTTTTGTTATCTGAAATAGCGAGAGTCGGCTGCTTACAATGACTGAAAAAAATAGATTTCAATCGTCAATAGTGCATAAGATACAGCCACTTCATGCATTATATATATGTATGTCTATATATGTACTATAGAATTTATTATGTGGATATAAATAACGGCAGCCCCTTAATGTTTCTCTCTAACCACCTTAACTTCCATGTTATTCACTGCGGAGCAGGCATTCTCTCCTCCCCGCCTCCTCTACACCGTGAGCTAACTGTCACTCTGCTTACTACCAAGCCTGCCAGAGAATAAACTCAACCCAAACCAAGTCCTAGTCTTCCTTTCTTATTTCGCGAACAAACTATATATATATATATATATATATATATATATATATATATATATGTATATATTTATATATATATATATATATTTACACACACACGTCTATAGGCCTATACATGCTTATATATGCTTCAATACCTATGCACACATCGGCCATGATACAAATAGAACCTATTGGCATGTGGTTGTATGGCAAGAGGAAAAGTCTAGACAGAACCTACTGTGCGTACGGGTGACATCCATGGACATAGAAACATATCGTATATACATATCAATATTTGGGATCAGAAGCTAATTTTCTCCGCCAATAAAAGAATAAAAAGATGAGGAAATTAATATCCCGTGACCAATTGCAATTAGTAAGACCCATTATTGTTACTGCAGAACGCGATGGTAAAATCTGCGCGCGCCCCCTTAACCCCCCCCCCCCCTACCGAACCCGCCTCTCCCTAATAGTTAGTGACACAGCCCCGACTAGTTGATAAGGCTTACTGGAACAGAAAGGATGGTTTTTACAAAAAGGACCCAGGTTATTGTTTCTTGTAGGAACAAATTACAATAACACTATTAATATTTTTATGAAACATTTTCTTCCAATATTTGAACAATAGCAATATCTTTTGAAACATGATTTTACCGAAATGAAAATACAAGCTGTTATTGGTTGGGGATGGGTAGGGGAGGAGTGCAATATCCAAGGGGGGGAAGGAAATATGCATCCGCAAGGCTTGAATACGCGTCACTTCTTTTAAATTCATATCACTTACTTTGAATTAATGAATTTATTACACTTGTTGTGAATTAATTAAAGAATACGTTTCAAATAAGGGACTGGTCTTGAAGTACAGTGAAATCCCTTTATAACGCGCCCTGATTTAACACAAATTCTGATATAACGCAATGATTTATTCAACCCAGAATTCTTTAATTCAAAGGTAATTAAGTAAATTGACCCCCGATTTAGCGCGACCCTGCTGTTTTCACAATGACATTTTATGGACCGCAATGATCGCATTATAACAGGTTTCAGAGTACTAGGAACTAAACAAGTTCTGCTTCAGTGGCTAGGTAAGACCAATATGAGGAGCAGGCTCCATCTTGGTAAAGTTACACTTACTTTTATATTATTAGTTACCATGAGCAAAGGCAATCAATAGCACAATGAGCAACACTTGGAATAAAACCAAATCAAACAAAACATGGAAAATGGCATGGGATGGGGATGGGATGAATAACTGCATACATGAAGCCTTTTTGTGTACAGAGCAGTGAGCTTTCAGCTCACATTTGTGATTTAACAGATATAGTTTACAATTTGATGATTTCAGTTATGATTATTTGTTTAATTATTAACCTAGCTGTAGCTCATTTCAAACAGACCCTGAGCTTTGAAAGCGTGTAACTTATACCAGACAATATCTTATTAAGTGTGCAGTAGATTATCCAAGTGATTCGCATTATTAATTAAAATGAAATCATATTTTGAATCCCATACAATAATCCAAAATCATTCCCAAAGGACATTCTTTGAGAATTGTCATGCACAACTTGAGATCTATCCATAGTACCATTATGACTTACTGATAATGCCTTTTTGAACTCGCAGCGTTTTTGTAATACAGATACCGCTTCGAGTCGCATCTATAGATGGTTGTTTCTTTTATAATATATATATAGATATATATATATATATATATATAAATATTTATATATAAATATTTATATATAAATATTTATATATAAATATTTATATATAAATATTTATATATACATGTTTATATATACATATTTATATATACATATTTAAATATACATATTTATATATACATATTCGTATATACATATTTATATATATATATTAATATATACAAATATATATATATATATAAATACATATATATTACATATAAAAGTATACATTCATTTACAAGTAGAACTAGTACTCAAATCAAAACATTGAATAAATATGCGACATGATTTGCAAAAGCATACCTTGTATAAATATCAAACCTAACTGCACAATTAATAAGCATGCATAGCTATTAACGCATTATGTTCACACGATGTCAAAGTCATTATTATCTGTTTGGCTAATTTTAAACACATAACATCCAAAGCATCTATACATATATATATATATATATATATATATAAATCTATATATACACACATATATGTATATACATTATGTATATATAACAACATATATATAACAGTATGGGCGATAACTGACACAATAAATAATAATCAAATTTACAAGTCTAATAATATCTAGTCGGCACAGTTTAATGTGAATGACAGGGGTTCACACTCACTACTCATTACTGTTATTACAGTCGCTGTTGGATTAATCCCAGGTGGCGCCATCTTTCTTCTTTACCAGTAAGTATGTATTCATGTCACCCTTCCCCTTCACAAAGGTCTTCCCCCGGTATTCAAACTCGAACTTGTCAGACAGCTTCTTTGCGGTGTCCTCTGTGACCTGGATGCGGCCGTGAACTCCTGTGGAGTACATGCGGCTGGAGATGTTGACAGTGTCGCCCCAGATGTCGTAGAGCAGCTTCGTAGTGCCGATAACACCAGCCGTCACCTCGCCTGTATTATAGCCGATGCTCATCTCAAAGTCAAAGTTGAAGATCTCCATGTTAAATTGTTCAAGCTTTGCGAGAAGGCCTAGCGAGAAGTCCACAAGTGCGTAAAGATGAGATTTTGGGTCCTTGTTCTGGTTGCGGATCTGTGGATTCAAACCCGAAGCGGCCATTAGGCAACTGCCGATGGTCTTAATCTTCTCCACATCCTTATACTGTGGCTCGTCAAACAACTCCTCAAAGTCACTGATGAGTTCATTCAGCACACGGAGGTACTCTCGACCACCTTCGAATGACTCGTCGTAGAAATCATCAAAGTTCACAACCTTGGCGAATATCACACCAACCTCTGAGTGATTCTTGCAGTACTTGGAGGTCTTCTTGAGCACGTCAGACACATGCTGTGGGATGATGTTGTGCAGCAGCCAGTCGGCCTGATCTTTCTCCATCTGCATCATCTTACGTTGGTTACGCGCCTGGATGTCACCATGGAAACTGAGACGGTAGGTGATTTCAAACTCGCGGTTTAGGAACCAGATAAGAAGCAAGAGGAGGAGGATGCTGATGATATTCTCGTGGCGCAGCTGGTGATCTCCAAGGAAGATCATGTTGATGACTGGAGGTACGGTGCTCAGATTGAAATCCCCTTCACTAACAGTGGAGTAGGTGATGGTGTCGTTCAGGTTGGGTAGCAAAGCAGGGGTCTTGCGGCACACTCCCACACTGAAGAGGATGAGTAGAATGATGCCAGTAATAGCAGCGATTGAAGACTTCATCCATGAGCTCAACATGCTGAAGTTACAGAAGTGCATCAGGCTTACCATGATGAGCAGGCAGTAGAACATATCGCTTAGCGAATGTGTCTCGAACGTCAAGCATGAGAAGTTGGAATAAACCGTAATGGCCGGCAAAGCTAACAGCAGAGCACCAAAAATGTGTCGTGGAAACCAGGCGGCGCAGTACATGTTCATATTCTGAACGATGCTGGCAACCCGGCCTTGAATGAACACTTCGAGGAGCAACGGCAGCAGCATGAGGAACTCGATGATGATGGCGACCGAGAAGCAGATGATCCAGCCCAGTTGGATGGGGAAGCAGAGAACACAGCAGGCTGCGGTGAGTGTCAGGTAGAGGAATGAGATCGTCATGTCGAAGAAGGCGCTCACACGGGGGGAAGAGAAGGTCGATGTGTGATCAAGGCGGTCAGTTGCGTAATGGTTGCGATATTCCTTCTCATCCTGTGAGTCCAGGAAGATGAGCGTGCAGCGGTTTATTGGTGGCTTACGTAGGTAGTTCTGCGCATACTTGTTCTTATTCATGGCAGCGATGAGGGCCTTGTCGCTCTGTGCGTAGGCTCGCTGTTGAGCCTGGATCTGGCTGAGCAGTGCAGCGTCGTTGTCAGCATCTCCCTTCGCATCATCTGAATGAGTTGAGAGGAGGCCACATTTTAAACTGTGCATATAGTTGTACCTTTCTTCCTATGCAATTTCTGAACCAGAAGCTATTTTATATAGGTGCCCAGTTGAACTTAGATAAGCTTTAGTTGATTTAAGAGAAAGTCCACACCTGAAAGGTTTCATGGTAGATTATGTTAATTTGAAAATATTGCACAAGAGAATTGTGGATAGAATTCACTGTTTGGAGGATGAGGAAGTCCCCACACACCTCATGACCCTGTCACCACCCCTCCCCTCCCTCCCGTTCTCACATTAGGCATACATATGCACACAGAGCACAATGGTCAGCACTAAAGGGCGCACTGTAAATGTGGATGTTAAAATTGCTTATTCATCGAAATAAGTTAGGTTTTCTAACAGTGCAAATGTGGATGTGGATGTGAAAATGTTTTTATTCATCGGGATAAGTTTGTTTTTCTAGCAGTGCAAATGTGGATGTGAAAATGTTATTTATTCATCACGATAAGTTTATATTTCATCGAAATAAGATAGGTTTTCTAACAGTGCAAATGTGGATGTGGATGTGAAAATGTTTTTATTCATCGGGATAAGTTTATTTTTCTAGCAGGGCAAATGTGAATGTGAAAATATTATTTATTCATCACGATGAGTTTATATTTCATCGAAATAAGTTAGGTTTTCTAACAGTGCAAATGTGGATGTGGATGTGAAAATGTTTTTACTCATTAGGATAAGTTTGTTTTTCTAGCAGTGCAAATGTGGATGTGAAAATGTTATTTATTCATCACGATGAGTTTATATTTCTAGAAGTGTAAATGTGCATGTGAAAATGGTTTATTCATCAGAATAGGTTTGCTTTTCCAGCTGTGTAAACGTGCATGTGAAAATGGTTTATTCATGGGAATAAGCTTGTTTTTCCAGCAGTGAAAATGTGCATGTGGAAATGGTTTATTCATCGAAATAAGTTTGCTTTTCCAGCGTCTCGGTAATAGCCTTCCAGTCAGGTACTTGTAATTTACATAATTTTTAGGATGTATTCTCGATAAAAGATAAATACAAATTCTGACTCTGCAAGGAGCCTTCAAAGAATAGGGTAGTGAGGGATGGATCAGTCAGTGATAAAGAAACCGTAAGAGGTTGCCACATTCCCGATGCACACATAGATTAATTAGTGACAACAATATTCCAGGTGAAATGTTATTTTCTTAAGTCAAAATTCACTCAAACACACTCTTTAGTAACACTATTATTTAAAGCCAGAAAGCACCCATAGCTGGTTCAGCATGGAACTGGTTGTGTAGCTGGCTGAAGCTATTATGAAGACATTGTGCATTTCGTGTAACCTTTATGCTAACTCTCCGCCAGGCACCGGTTACATCAACAGGAAGCACTTCCGGTCTGTCTTTGTTTTCAAGCACCACCACCCGAGCCTTACAACGCTTAGTCATTAGTCTGAATTCAAAGTTGTCGTATCATATTTACCATATTGCACCAATGCCACTGCCTCATTTCTATCCACGTGCATCTCTAATGACAAGAACATGCATTCAAACTCAGTTTGTACACTTGTATTGTAGAAGAGAATTACTTCAGTATCCATGTGTAATGTTAGCTTAAATGTCATACAAGTAGCATTATTGCACTGGGTGAGTTACACCACAAGATATATTTTAATCAAACAGTTGTAAAGGCTCTGTCACACATCACCGGATTGGGGAAATGGAAGAAACCGAACAAAGTCTGTTGATATCTGGCAAAGCCCGGTTTGTGGCCATTGATATCTGTTGATATCCGGCCCGATACGCTACAAGTTTTGAACATGCACAAAACTTGGAGTGAATGCCGCCGGATTGATGTCTATGGTTCTTGACCGGTTCGAGTTTGTTTAGTCCGTTTATCGTCCGTTGGCTCTCCGTTCATGTACGTTTCATGTCCGTTTCATATCCGTTCGTCCGGTGGCCATTGACCCGATATTGCAACATTTTGACACATTTTAATACATTTTGATACTTATCACGCCCAAACACCACCGGACTAGACAATTCTGTCCGTTGCTCAATCCGGCATAGTGTGACAGGCACTTAATATAATATATATGATACATGTAATACATATAATATACATAATATATATTACATATTATACATAATATATATTATACATAGCCTAGTTATTTATAACTATGAAATCATTGTAAGGAAATAAAGTCATAATCGCGGACATTTTTGTTTAATGATCGCTCCCCATTGCTGAGTTCATGCTCATATATGTACCTGAGATTACCATAAAGATCAGTTCAACCACAACGGCCCACCCTACATCCAATCACCCTTTCAATGAGTATGTGACCTCTAGAAATATATTCAGTTGTGCCCCCCCCCCCTCTACTACCCTTACCATCCTAGTCTAATAATGACATAGTTACCTTCCCTTATGCTTCTTTTTTCTCTTATCTTGTTCTTTAAACATCATTCATATTGAAGCTTTGCTTTTTTGGGGGGGGGTCCATTAGTTGTTTAAGCAGGGGAAATTTCAGTCATAGACGACTGGTCTTCCTCATTCCACTGCTGGTCGATAGAAAGCCCGAGCCTACACTTTTACCGACCCAAGGGATTTTTAACCTCCCACACCACATAGACATGGTATGAGAGCAACCGGCCTTTGATGACGCTGTAAGTTATACACAGCGGTGGAAATCCAAATTGGCAGAGTTGGGGGCACGGGGAATTGAACCACCGACCCTCAGATTAGGAGTCTGACCTAGAAAAAAGTCAGACACTCTAACCACTCCGCCACAGAGAACGCTTATTGTCTGTAATTGTATATTTATATTGTGTAGCTTCGCTTAGTGTGTAGTAGCAGGTGTTATTAAGGCTGGAAGACCAGTGCATGAGCACTGACATGTTATTCAGAGGAATCAAAATAGTTGAACAAAAGAAAAGTACACAAAGATTTCTTTCAGGGATATTTTCTTATGAAAAATAACAAACAAGGTTGCAGTTTTGTCGTCTGGTTTGGTTATGTCTGGGAGGCACTCACCTTTGTCACCGGTAACATCTTCGATGGATGCGGTCAGCGTCTCGCGTCTTCCCAGGAGCAGTGTGGGGGACATGCCGTTAGCATCCTGTACACAAATAAAGGTCATGACCTTCAGAACCAGCAGTCACAGCAATAGACTCACCAACAGAGAAATAGATGATTGTGGTAACAAAACCCAAGACAAACATTAGATTTATTTACTATACAACAAGGTCAGACAAACATGACCATTACATGATATTTATTTCTTTTTTTTAAAGTTGTTCGTTGAAAAGCTACTTCATGTGGTCAATAATTATAATTATTTTGTAAAAATGACTTGGAGCTAATTTTGTTATTGAAGGTATATATATTCTATGAAGACTTCTCCGCGAATGCTTATTAAATCAATTATAAAGGCGGCTTTACTTTGTATTGTAATTTAATTTGAGATAAAAACTAAAAATGACAATCTAATCTCTATCACAATTTGATTACAAGATAGCCTCTGTAAAATTAAAATGTACAGTTCTAAACAATGATATTAATTTGGCCTCCCCTAAAAAGTTCCGTAATGTACTACAAAAGAAATTAGACCAACGAATTCATTGCGATTAATATATTCTACAGCTAAACTAGACTACCTTGTTTCAAATGCACCCAATTCATCATCACCCCCTCCTCCAATTGGATTCATTATGTGTATGGTCAAATTTAGAGTGGCGTGATCCTGATTCCCTTTTTCAGTTTGTCTCTATATTACTCAAGATCTCGCTTTGGTCATCAGTGATAATCACAGACTAATTTCCTGTCCTGTTTGGCCCTACAACTTGTGAACTGAAGAATGATCAAGAATCTAATTTCAAGGGACACTGGTTGTGTGAGATCTAGTGGATGGCGCTAATAATGTAAATATATATCACTATATATAATATCCTACATATTATATATAGTATGACTATGCTAATTATGAACCAGTTTCCTACCAACTCTACAACTTATGAAGTAAAATCCCTGTCGCTATGCAGATTAATGATAGTTATTTCCAAGCGCAGGTGGCGTCGAATTAGGTGAGATAGGGAACTAGGCCTGTAGATATGTTTAGATAGCACAGTAAGGTTGATTACAAGCATATAACTGAGATGGTACTGTTATCATTTATACTCCTATAATGTATTATAGAGCACATATACATATAGGCCCTATATATTTTTGCTGTGACTGACACAGACGGCAGGGAATGTGAAGTGAGGTCGGACGCCACGGAGGGTGCCACGTCGGTGTCAGAAGAAAATAGATGTACGGAACTTGGGTTAATTTATTAAAATTTGACCATCCAAACGGGTCTACAGGCGATAATAACCAGACGAGGCTCGCATACAGTGCTCAGAGCCCCTCACAGGTGGCACCAGTGTGCCCAATACTGTACTACACAGGGTCAGTTCGATAGGATATAGTGAATATGCTATTACATAGGGAACTGAAGATAGATAGCGTCCTTGTTTATATTCCCATAATAGATTATAGAGCATATCATTTCTTATACAACACATATATTTACTATGTATATAAATATAATTCTTTAAAAAAACAAAACATACAGGGTTGGTAGGAAAATGGTTCATAATTATCATAAAAGAAAAAATGCTTCCAGTGTGTGTGGCGCGAGAGGGTGGGGGTGGGTGTGGGGGTGGGTGTGCACTCCACCAATGCGCCAAGGAGGAATAGATATATAGAGTATATGTTCCCTTTGCATTTATACTCGTATAATGCGCTATACATCACTGAGCAGCAGATTGGTACCAAAATAGTTCATAATTTGATAGTCAGGATTAAACGGAACCGGTATAAGCTGCTGAGATACGAACCGTACTCCGACAAATGCTCTCCAAGCATACCTTTACAGGTTTTCAGTTTATGTAACTGTATATGTGGGGGGAGAGTGCTGAAATTGGTTGCTCCTGTTGTGTCCAGCAGCACTGATAAGGCTTTTAGACAAGCATATAGAGACAAATGTTAGAATTGGCAATCTAAAATGCTAAATATAAAGTTCAAATGTTTATTTCTTATAACCAGCTACTTTTTGTGTGAATAATTGCTTAAATCATGTAGATTAATAGACTTTAAAAGTTGAATTGAGAGCTTTCCTTGGCTGCCATCTTGGTGGTTGCCATGGCTTCCCCTGTGTGTGGGGAACCCCTCTAGGTCATGTGATGAGGGAATCCCACCTATGATGTCATTTATACATCACATACTTCAACTCTCCTCCCACATGTTCAGTTGCATGAACTGAACAAACTAAGCGAAGGTATGTTTGGAGAGCTATTGATGCTGGATTCGTTTGTATCTGGGTGAGGTATACCCGGCGACTTTAAAAGTCCCTGTGGCTGGACATTGCTGATAATATATCTGCTGAACAAAGAGCACAAAGTTATACGAAGGGAGTTTGGGAGAACGACCGAGTCAGATGGGAGGACGAATAAGACGACAAGGTGCCATTTGGACATGGCATGGGCTACGTCAAATCAGCAGAGGTCAAGAGTTGGAGGAATAGAAATAGCTGGAGAGGCAAAACACTAGAACATCTTAAAATGAGTAATGACATGATCAGAACATTAACATAACATCCATGGAACTCACTTGAAACGCCACCTAGTGAGTGAGATGAGCACTGTGATGATTCAGGAGGAGCGCATCCACCGTAGCGCCCCCTAGGCACTAATAGACTGGGCTAAATCTACCCCCCCCCTATCACCCATTTGTGCCTGGTATGAAAGACCAGAGATTACATTGCAAAGTTGATTGTAAAGTAGAGGCTCATATTAAAAGTAAATGTATGACAAAACAAACATAATATTCTTGTTTCTCAGGCAAATTTCATTAGAGGTGGCCAGGTAGTTAAATATTTAGGTTTTTTTTGTTCAAACAATTTGCGGACAGTGATATTTTTTATTTGATTTTTAATTGGTCAGAGAAATTCAGCAGGCTATTTTTTTCTCCATTTGACTTTCTCTTAAAACTTGATATTATAAATTTTAAATTTTTTTTTTAAAGAAAGGAGGTTGACCGCAACTCAAAACTGACGTTCCGATACTTGAGAAACAGGTTCAGTAAAATCTCTCTAACTGACAACCTCCACAGATCGACCACTCTCCTAAATTGATCGCTTTATTTGGGTTCCAAACGATTGCCCACACAATACCACTGTAATGATTTTTTTTCAACCTCCCTAAACCGACCAACTCCCTAAATGGACCATTTAAAGTCGGCCCCATGGTCGGTCGATTTAGAGAGGTTTTCCTGTATCTGTTTTGATGTTCCTCTCCTCCCCTAATCAAAAGCGCCATCCCATCGATACTCGCTAGAGGGCGCCTCCTGGGGTGACAGCTGGTGATAGTTGGTGATAACTGGTACATAGTGAATGTAACTGACATAACACATCAGCCTCCTGGTGCCATGGCAACAGGCAACAGGCGACAGCGGAAACAACAACAGGATCGCCGGGTCCCGGAAGTGAAGCCGCAGTGGGGGGGGGGGGGGGGGGCATTGTGGGATAGATACGCACCTGCTTCTCGGGCTGCTCGCTAGAGGGGAGTGGAGTGCCAGAGGGTTCGGGAGTGTCGACTGCCGAGGGCTGTACCATATACGTACGGAGGCCCACGTTGGTTGGTTGGTGGCGGTGGTAGAGGTGTTGGTGGTGTTGGTAGAGGTGTTGGTAGAGGTGTTGGTGGAGGTGAAGGTGGATGGTGGTTGGTTGGTCACGGAGCGCATGCATAGAAGACAACGTCAATATCTCTAGAACACCACTACGCACCAAGCATGCCGCATGCCCCCCCCCCCCCCCCCCCCGGGTATTATCAGAGGCTGCGCACCACAAGGCACACAGTCCAGTCAGGTGACAGGGCAGAGGGGGTCCGAACTGAACTGCCGCAAATATCGAGCACTGTGATGATTCAGGAGGAGCGCATTGACAAATATTACCAAAAGTGCACCCACCGTTCGTGGACGGACATAAAAGATGGAAACGAGGATCGATGGGTTTTTGTGTGATTTTTGTAAGTGTTTTCTATCTGTCTGTCTTTCTGTCTTTCTTTCTGCCTTTCTTTCTGTCTTTCTTTCTGTCTTTCTTTCTTTCTGTCTGTCTGTCTTTCTTTCTGTTTTTCTTTCTGTCTTTCTTTCTTTCTTTTGTGGGGTTTGTAATTTTGAAATACCACTGCATACCAATATATAGTCTTCTTAATTTTAAAATGAAACGATTAGGAAATGAAGAACTGGTTTAATAAGCAAATAATGCACATTAAGAAAGCCTGTGGCATTCATCGTGCATAATTTTATGTTTACACATGAGATCGGTAGAGCGCAGGCTTCCCATATGGAGAGTCGGGGGTTCAAATCTCGGTCGAGTCAAAGCGATGACTTACAAAATTGATACTTGTCGCTTCCTAGCCTTGCGCTCAGCATTACTAGGATAGGGCAATAGGGCTGGTTAACTAAGTATGAGGATAATATGACTGAGTGGGATATCAGGTCATGGTACCAGCGGCCTGGTCTCCCAGTGGGGCAGAACTATAAATTCGTCATGCATACTGATACAAGTCAGTACCCGTCCTGATATGACCTTAGTTGCTGCGAGGATGCAAAACCCCAACAAACAAACAAAACATGTTTACACGTGACTGATATGAAGCTCATTTTTCATACGGACACATTCAGACCGCTAGATGTCAGCTCAGTGCTGGCCTCCTCCTCCTCCTTATTTGGTGCATTTCTGTGTGGTTGAGGGTTGGGTGGTGGGTGATTGTAGGTGGGCAGCCTCTATACCGTCTGGGCTGGGTTCCCACGACTCCAACTGCCCACACCACAAGAATCTCCATTGATTTCATCACATATGGTTGGAATTTTTATGTATTAATAAAATTAAATGCCAAATATGTTACGGATATCTGATACTAATATCCACCCTCCCCCACCTTCCTGCTTAAAAATAGTTACTTGACAATAATTAGTGTCAAATATTTCTCATAATAAATCATTATAAAGCTGCATCAACTAACAAAATTCTGTATGTATTTTCCTCTACTTAAATTTTTTTGTTTTCTGTAATCATTTGTCTTCGTTGCTTCTCTTATAATTTTTTTTATCTGGGCGAGTGTGGAAATATGGCGGGGAGTCCCCCAGAAACAAAATAAATTATCTGAAATGTGAGGATGTGGCCTTGGAGGAACCTTAATACACATCGGTTGAGACAATGTTTTTTTGTGAAGTGATATAAACAACATTAAATCTTTAAGTAAACAAATATCGACATTAGCTCTAAACGAAATTTTACAATATACATTTTTTTTTTTAAATCAACCAAAAAGTCACATTTATTAGCTCGTGACCACAAATTAAACAAATTTGCCGAAATTACATTTAAACTAAAATCCATGGATACTGATATAATACAACAAACCTGCACAACTTAGGTTAGGGTGAAACAATGTAGTGATACCTGATTTGAACAAGCAAACTGATTACGATTAATTTGACGTTTACATAATTGAGGCTACTGTACAGAACTGTTGACTACACATGGGGGTGGAGTGTGTTTACCTGTGTGTCCTCCTTCTCGTCTATAGAGATGTTCACACTGTCCACGGTCTCGCCGGCTGTCTTCTCCTTAGGGGAGGAGGGCGAGCGGGGACCCACGTTTACAGGGTGTTTACGACTCTCGATGAAGTAGGTCTTGATTGCTGACAAACAAAACATGATAATGATACCTCATCATTACCTAGATAAAAGAAGCACCACACTTACGCAGGGTAGGAGGTGAATGTCAACGCAGTCTAGATACGGGTGAAAATTAATGTAGTTTGGAACAGGAAGTGGAATACCAGGGCTGCGTTCAGGGCCGCGTTCAGGGTGCGCCTCTGAGACGTCTCGGGGAAATCCTTGACATCACGCTAGTCTGAACGGCAAAAGCAGTTTGTCGCCTTGAAAATGGCCACTCCCCATAGGCGGTGGCCATTTGCAATGGAAAAGCTGCGCTGTGATTGGCTGAAACCATTGAATATGGCGGCCATTTTCGAGGCACTTTTTTTTCTCCTGTCTGAAATGGGAGGCGTCTCCGAGTCGTCTCCAAGACGCACCCTGAATGCAAATAGGCCAAAAACTGTCGTGGAGATGTCTCCGTGGTGCCTCCGAGACGCACCCCGAATGCCACGCAAGGTACACCTCCGAGACGACTCGGAGACACCTTTTGGCTTATTTCCTTTCAGGGTATGCCTCCGAGTAGTCTTGGAGACGTCTCCCTTTTCAGACGGGAGACAAACAGTGCCTCGAAAATAGCCGCTGAATTCAGTCGTTTCTTTTCCATTGTAAATGGCTTCCCCCTATAGGGGCGGCCATTTTCGAGGTGACCAACTGCTTTTGCTGTTCAGACTAGCGTGATGTCAGGAATTTCTCCGAGACGACTCGGAGGCGCACCCTGAACGCGGCCCTGGTTCCAGTATCTAATTGCTATTAAATTATATCAGCACAGAGTTGGTAAAATGGGAGAGATTGCAAAGAGACAAGATGGCGACCACATAATGCCGTCCATTTCATTATTAAAGTCGATTAAACTACATGTTTTATTATATTTTCAACTGAAACGTAGCGGAATGTGAAGATATATATATATATATATATGAATAATATATTTGCTTCCTAAATTAAGAATGTATGTGCTGATTTAATTTACCCAGACTATCATCACTTTTTCTAATCAGTTGTCTTCCACCCCTACTGCAAGTACGGGGTGGATCTTTTATCTAATCATTACCGTACGTGGCCATGGATCCGATGGCCGTTTAGTTATTTTGATCCGGAATAGAATTTCATATATTTAATGATTATGTAATTAAAATATGGAAGAAAGTTGAATAATTTAAGTACTATACATAAAAAAGAGCCGACTTAAGCTGCGAACACACTGGACGCGTATCTCGCGCGTGCGTAAAAAATCAAAATGTATGTAATAAAGAGAACGCGAACACACTGGCGCATGCGTTTGTCGCCCATGCGTCACGAATCGCTTTTGGAGCGATTATTTACGCTTGACGCGTGGTAACGCTTGGCTTTTGACCGACTTTGCCTGTGTCTCTGTGTGTGTCTCTGTGTGTGTGTCTCTGTGTCTGTATGTGTGTATCTGTGTCTATGTGTGTGTCTCTGTGTCTGTGTCTCTGTGTCTGTATGTGTGTATCTGTGTCTATGTGTGTGTCTGTGTGTGTGTCTATGTGTGTGTCTCTGTGTCTGTGTCTATGTGTGTGTCTCTGTCTGTGTGTGTCTCTGTCTGTGTGTGTCTGTGTGTGTGTCTCTGTGTCTGTAGGTGTGTCTCTGTGTGTGTGTCTCTGTGTGTCTCTGTGTCTGTGTCTGTGTGTGTTTCTCTGTGTCTCTATGTGTGTGTCTCTGTGTCTGTATGTGTGTCTCTGTGTCTGTGTGTGTGTCTGTGTCGCTGTGTGTGTCTGTGTGTGTCTCTGTGTCTGTATGTGTGTCTATGTGTGTGTCTCTGTGTGTGTGTCTCTGTGTGTGTCTCTGCGTCTCTGTGTGTGTATCTCTGTGTCTGTGTGTGTGTCTCTGTCTCTGTGTGTGTCTCTGTGTCTCTATGTGTGTGTCTCTGTGTGTGTCTGTGTGTGTGTCTTTGTCTCTGTGTCTCTGTGTGTGTCTCTGCGTCTGTCTCTCTGCGTGTGTCTGTGTGTCTCTGTGTGGGATGGAGGGAGGGAGAGAGAGAGAGAGAGGGAGGGAGGCAGGGAGGGAGAGTGTATGTGTGTCTCACACACACAGAGACACAGACACACACATAGAGACACACACAGAGTCACACACACAGACACACACAGACACACACACAGATACACCGAGACACAGGGAGGGAAAGAGGGAAGGAGGGAGATTGTCTCCGTGTCTCTCTCAGAGACACACACACAGAGGCACAGAACACACAGAGACACACACCGAGACACAGATTCACACACACAGACACACACACACAGACACACTGAGACACACACAGAGACACACACAGAGACACACACACACAGACACACACATAGACACACACAGAGACACAGAGTCACACACACACACAGACACACCGAGAGACACACACAGAGACACACACACACACACATACAGGAGGGAGAGAGGGAGGGAGGGAGGGAGAGTGTCTGTGTGTCTCTCTCTCAGAGACACACGCACACAGAGACACAGAACACACATAGAGACACACACAGAGACACAGACACACCTCGACACACACACAGACACACACAGAGACACACACACATAGTAACACACAGACACACACACACCTCAACACACAGAGAGACACACACCAATGATGCATACGCGTGGCAGACGCATCCAGTGTGTTCGCTATTTGCGCGCGAGAACCGCATGACGCTCGCTTGTACTTTACGCACGCCCGACGCACGCCTCCTGTCTGTCCGCAGCTTTAAGTCAAAGAATCACGCGTCGCTACTTCAGTAAGCTTGTTCCAGAAGGTGCTGCCCTCTACCGAGTAGCGTCTGTAATCAACAGCTAGAGCCACCTGGTGTTATATCTTCATAGTAACGCAAAGTGTTGCGTGAGGTTTTGGAATCGACACACCCCTTCCTAAACTATCTGTTCTCGCTCAAATACGAAACAACATAAGAATGCAATTTTGATACATTTTCCATTAAAGCCAAAACGGTATGTGATGTTCAGATGTAGAAAAGAAGGGTCGACCAAAAGAAAAGTGCATCCAGTAGAGCACCCGTTGTTATAATTATGCGCATAGCTCTTCGAGTGCATAAGCATATTCAGCGCTATACGGAGCGACCTAACTAGCCACGGTTCGACCCAACCAGCCATGGTTGAACTCGTTTCAGCCCGTTTAAACTTGTTTCCGGTACAAAGGCTAGGGGACCAGGTTGGAAACTGAGTGATAATAGATGAAAACTCCTATGCCTCTGCCTGAGCAAATAAATGCCAGGGGACCAGGCTAGACCTCCACAGAGCTAGCAGTGTAGTAAAATATTATTTTACTAGTTTATTGTTCAGATATTATCACATATTTATGTATCTTTTGCACAGATTAAATTGTTTGAAGTATATTTGAAATTGATCTACATTGACTTCTGTTTAAATCACACAATATCACTACTTAAAGGGAGGAGATATTCGTCGCCGGGAAAACAAACGAACTCAGAATAGTTCAGATGTGTGCCAGAGGGGTAGTACATGCTTAGTACTGAACTTTTCCACTTGGTGGTGTGCAGGAGAGTGACCTAGATTGTTGTGCCATTGGCTGGTTGAGTGGAGAGAAGGGAGGGTAATACTGAGGTATTTTCAATCTTCTTTAGAGTAGTGCAATGAGGAAATATATTTGCATAATATAAAATATATGTTAGTACAATTACATTGCATAATTCGATGAGAAACAGATATAGATGAAAAACGTTTTTTTGTTGATGAATGTAAAAAGGTTCTGCTGTGGATGGGGTTTGAACCCACATCACCAAACAACTTCAGATTACAAGTCCAACACTCTAACCACTAGGCCACAGAGACCACACATAATCAGTAGTCTCACTTCAGGCTATTTGTGTATAGGACGTCACATATAAAAGGTATGTATGTATGTATGTATGTATGTATGTATGTATGTTGTATGTATGTATGTATGTATGTAAGTATGTGTATGTATGTATGTAGTAGTGTATGTATGTATGTAGTATGTATGTATGTATGTATGTATGTATGTTTAGATTAGTTAGACGAATCTTACCTGGGTATAGATGATGGATAACTATTGTTTTACCGAGGTAGAAGCCTCGGTTAGACGTGGGCGAGGGAGAAGGAAGCACATCCGGGTCCAGCAATCTTTACCTACTAATTCAGGATAAAAATGATTCTAAAAAACAACCTAAGGTCAAGTGACCTCATGCTAAATTGAGTGATTGACTAGACGTGGCAGGGCGTGGTGGGTGGGCCCTCGCCCACGTCTAACCGAGGCTTCTACCTCGGTAAAACAATAGTTATCCATCATCTATACCCAGGTAAGATTCGTCTAACTAATCTATTTTACCTCGGTATGCCGCCTCTGGCTAGCCGTAGGCTAGGGAGACCTTTACGTAAAATAATTTTTATCCTGATATTCTTGTTTTGTTATTATTCTTTAGTGATTATGTCTTATGTATGCAACAATGGAAAAGCGATTTGTATGGCAAAAAAGAGGAAAAACCAATGTTTTTCTTACCTCTCTCTTTCAGTTGGTGAGTAGCCTGTGCGCTATCGGCTGAGGCTTCTCTAGTCGTTTGTGGTAATGTCTAGCAAACGAAGTAGCGGTTTTCCATCCCGCGTGAGCTAGGATCCGTTTAACGGAGATGCCTAGCAATCTTGCCTTGGACACCATTGCACCACGTGTAGAGTGCGATGAGTACCTGTCTGTATTTACTCCCGCCAGTTTTAACACATTCATTGTCCATCGGGCGAGGGTATCCCTGGAAATGGCCTTGTGTGGCTTAATAAAGCTGACCAATAGCTGTCTTGAGTTTCTTATTAATCTTGTCTTGGATATATAATTTCGTATCGCAGATACGACACATAACTTGCGATCCTGAGTGAAACTGGACACCCCTATCGTAGAAAGGGGGTCACCTAATCGGTTTGATTTTAATAAAGTTGATAAATCAAACGTGGCCTCTTTACTGTCAATTTCTAGACCATTCAGCGACAGGGCAACTATAGTTTGGCCTCTGTGTCCAGTGACCAGGAGAAGCAAAACTGCGACTTTGAAACCTAAAAGTTTAACGTCCAGAAACTTATTTTCTGGCCATTTCTTGAAGAGGTTGAACACTAGAGAAACATCCCAAAACCTATTATATTTGGGTTTAGGCGGATTCCTCTGATAAATTGATCGTATGATCCAACAAATAACATGGTGTTTACCCATTGTTTGTCCATTAACCTGCAGTAGGATTATCGACAGAGCACATCTGGCAGCGTTAATAGCGCCATATCCTAGGCCTTTGTCCTCTAGGTAACGTAGGAAGCGTCCTACCTGGGATACTGTGGGAGTCATTGGCTTGACTTTCTTAAGCAGGCAATAAATACCCCATTTCTTTAAATACGTAGTATACATTTTCACCGTTCCTTTTCTCCACGCATCATCAACCAAACGCTGTTGTGTAATTTTGTCTAAGCCAAACTGTTCTAAATATTTATTTAAAAAAGGAATGCCACTAACGGAGTTGTCGACACGTTTCCGTGGCGTTCTAGTGGTCCCTGATGTTTGAGGTTTCCTCGGAATCTTGGGAAGCGAAGGCTGCTTTTGGCTGTGGCTAGTAACGTCGGTAGCCACGGTTGCGTGTGCCACTCGGGGACGATGAGTATGGCGTGTGTCCCCTCCATTTGAATCTTTCTGGCGACTTTGCTAATGATAGTAAAGGGGGGGAAAATGTAAAAGAAATGATGTCGCCACTTTAGGGAGAAGGCATCAATGTGCCAAGCATTGGGTTCCGGGTGCCACGAAACATATTTTGGAATTTTAAAGTTATTACGCGAAGCGAACAAATCGATCTGAGGTGAACCCCATGTGTGACAAATGTGTTTGAAAATGGATGGATTAAGTGACCACTCTAAGTGATCATGGAACTGGCGACTCATCTTGTCAGCTAGACAATTTTGTGTGCCTGGAATGTGATTAACAGTTAACCAGACATCAAAGGTTTGAGCCCAGTTCCAAATGAGAAGTGCCATTGCATTACATTTAATCGATTTTGTACCTCCCATATTTCTGACATAAGCCATAGCTGTGGTGTTATCCGTGAGGATACGTACATTATTTTTGGGTATTTTTACTAGACTGGTTAATCCCAAGTAAATGGCCCTTAGTTCTAGAACGTTAATATGATCGGGGAGTTCCGATTCTAGCCATCTTCCTCCCGTTGCTACATCATTTTGATGTGCTCCCCACCCTTGGAGAGACGCGTCAGTGGTAACGGTAGTGTCAGGCTCTCCCATTCTAATGGGATTGGGGGAATGGTCAAAGTGGTTTAGCCACCAATCAATGTCGGCTAGGCCGTTCTCCGAAATAAACATGGTCTTTTCAAAGTTTCCCTTTGCGCGGGCCAGCGCCAAATTTTTATCAATTTCGAGGGATTTTATGTGTGCCGCTCCGTATAGAATAGCTGGACTATACGAAACCATGACCCCGATAAGGACCGCGACCTGTCTAATCTTTGGCCTAGAAGTGTCTAACAGCTGTATCGCTGTGCGGTAAAGCTTATCTTTCTTTTGGCGTGTAAGCGAAACGGTCATAGCCGTGGTGTTCAGAATGAACCCGAGACACTTAAGCTCCTGAGTAGGAGAAAAAACTGATTTCTTGTTATGTATGAAGAAACCCAATTTGGTGAAAATTTTGCATAAATCTTTAACAGCGAGTTCACATTGCGTGAAAGATTGGCCCATAATAAAAGAATCATCTATGTATGGAAACATACAATGCCCCAATTTTGCCATGTGTGCAAAAATTGGTTTCAACAACTTAGTAAACAGACGCGGTGCGCAGGCCAAACCATTAGGTAAACATGTAAATTCAAAAAGTTGGCCATTCCAGAGAAAACGTAGGTATTTCCGATCTGTCTGGTGAATAGGAACGGTGTAGTACGCATCCCTTAAATCAACACTCGCTAGCCAACACCCTGGGGTAATTAAATCACGAGCTGTTTCTAAAGAAAACATTTTGAAATGTTTGTATTCAATGATTTCATTCAACTGAGTTAAATCTAAAATCATTCGGATTGAACCATCAGGTTTAGGAGTAGAGAAGATATTGGAAATATATTCCCCTTCAGTATGTTCAACTCTGTTGACAATGCCCTTAGACTCAAACAGTAGAACCTGGTGATCTAGCTGAGATTTTTCTAGTGAATTAAACTGATACGGAAAAGGCGCTCTCTTTTGTATAGGGAATTGTGTGAAAGGGATGTGAATGCCTTTAACAATATTCAGGACCTCTGGATTAGTGGTTAACTGTTGCCATTGATGTAAACAATTAGAAACATTCCCTGCTTGAAAAAGGCTTACTTCAGTTTGAGTTTCCTCCGTGACCATTGTAGGGTCAGGAGGCTGCACTGTTTGTGTGGAAATCTCTACTTGTTCCCTTGTTTCGGGAACTGGGGCTTGGGAACGAAATCCCTCTTGTAGCCGCGGTTGTCGTTCCAGTTTGAGGCCGGCCTGTCGCCTCGGCCCCTTCCTCGCTGGTTGAACTGGAAGGACGGTCCGCCCCTGAACGGCCTTCCTCCTCTGCGGAATCGAAAATCCGTCCTAGACTTTCTGAACCCTGCTGGGTTTTGGAAGCGACGACTCTTTGCTTCAGTGTTTTTAGCACTCTTGTAGTCGACCTCTACCTGTTTGTACAGGTAAGCTAGCTGACCCCCAAACATCTTGGATTTATCAAGCGGTTTGCTCTTGATAGGGGTAGGTCCGGAATACACGGTGTATTCCTTACCATCATGGTCCGTTACCTTCTTAGAGCGGGCAACCTCTTTTCCGGCATCTGTGGTGACCGATTTGAAAACGTTTTCAAATCTCCGATGGGTCATGTAGTTACTAGCGGCTGCTAACAAAGCTATGCCCCGGTCCATAACCCGCGCCAAAGACGAGAACTTGTTCTCTGTCTGCATCCTGTTAGCCACAGGGATAACAGACGTCAAGGCACCCAAAACTGCCTTATGGATCAGGCAGAGGGAAGTTTCATAACGACGGCGTTCGTCGGAAAGATGAATGCCGGAATCCATCTCTTTGAAAACCGAAGCAGGAATGCCCTTAACTCCTGAAATCTGCTCAGTCAACTTGTTGATGACTTCGATCGGTTTAAACGTAGTGAAATGGCTATTCACCGTTTTGCGCATCATGGTAGTGGTGCGCACTTTCTGAGCTTTCTTTTTGACAATTTTCTTGCCAGCTTTAACGCCTATTTTGGCGTAGACACCCGCTCGTTCCGTGTCGGAATCCGACTCGGTGGAAGAAGAGTCGGACGACGAGTCTGAAGAAGAGTCCTTCTTCTTCTTCTTCTTCTTTTTGGACTTTTTGGAGCGCTTAGAGTTCGCTTTCTTTGTGAACTCGTCACCAGAACTGCTCACTGGGCGGCGTTTCTTGCCCCGCGCTTTCGGTTTCGGAACCTCAGGTGCCGAAAGCGTGTCCTCTTCGTCCTCAGAAAAGTCTTCCCAATCCTCATCAGGGATTTGGGAAGGATCTGGAAAGGTCTGCGCCTGGAAAAGGCGCATCTTCTCCTCCATCATCTCCGCCATTTTCGCCTCCCACCCCACTGGTTGAGGGGCGTGATCACTGTCTTGATCCGAGGCATGAGCCCCAGGATGTGGGGACGGCGGAGCCGTAGCCGGTGGAGACGAATCGTAATCCGTAGGAGGGACACCCACCGCTGCAGCGGGCGGCTTATTCCGGCGAGTGGCCATCGGGAACTGTAACGAAACCAAAGCGTTACTAACCCGGAATCATCTCAACTACACAAGTGTAAGCCAGTAAACTGGGTTGAGGAACATGGTACAGAGAACGTGTTTTGCAACGTGTCAGTACAGGCGTGAAGCTAAATTTGCCGTAGGTGTGTGGTAACGAAACCAACCAAACGGAGGGCATCGATCGTGAGATCGGCCCCTCTCTCTGTTCCGTACACTTCTCCCACCTGTGGCTACAGCGCCAACAAGTTGGAGAAAATATTACGAAACTCGGAGGTTCGCCTTAAACCGGTCAGGGGTGTTTATAAAAAACACCCAGAAGCATCCCCAACATCATCCTCTATTAGGATCCGGGAGACTTTTCTTAGGAAATGAGCAACTCGGGTTGCCATTTCTCCCTGTCTGAAAAACAGGTGTCGATAGAACTCAGTATCGGTTTCGTTTGTGCCAGCGGCACGCAATGTTCTATCCGTAAGTTAAAAAACGTACAAAGTCCAAACAGGACTGAAGAAAGTTCTGAACTTTCATAAAAAGATGCTATAGAGCATGATAAACAAAGTTATCGAAGAAAACAGTACTTACTTTTGGATAAAAGCAGTAGTAGTAGAT